>WEZZ01039423.1:7964-59382 GCA_013400585.1 Chloropsis cyanopogon
AGGGCTGAGGCGGGCCGGGCCCTGAGGGGAGCAGCGGCGGGACGGGAGCGGGCGCGGGGCGAACGCGAGGCAATAAAGCTCCTGCCGAAGCAGCCGGCTCGGTTTACGGTTGGTTTCGTCGCCCGCGCGGTTTCCACGTGAAAGCGCTGCAATCGGCTATGTCGGATTGCTCATAGCGCGTTTTCGCACCAGAAAGCATTTGTCTTCCGCGTTTCTGCGGGAATTGGTAAAACCCTGGGAGGTGGCACTGGTCTGGTAAAACTTAAGTGCTGTAGAAAAAACATGAGGGAAAAGAAGGCCAGTTAGAGGCTGAAAGGCAAGGAGGATCGGTTGATTCCAGAGAGAGAGTTTGGGGAAAGCTCATCGTATAGAGAAAAATTACACTGGTTTTATGGTGTAAAAGAACGATTTTCAACATTAGGGAGCCAAAACACAACTCACATACGAGTAGTTTCCCAAGTACTTGAGGTCTGTTGGCCATGATCGTGTTTTTCCTAAAAAGTCAATAAAAGCCACCCCCTGGTTTATTTTGGCCGTACCCTTCTTATTTCCACGGACAAAGAGCGTGGGGACACCAAGTGCTGGAGCCTGTGACGAAGTTGTCATTTACACTGTGCCCGCAGGCGGGGCTCGGCTGTCATGCTACGAACACACACCATCAGTAACATGTTTGTCACTTCCTTTTTTGTCAGTCCTGACATAGTTTTCTTTTTTCCCTAATCTTTATCAAGTGGTTTGTTTTCTGTACCCAAGGGGCTTTGGTACTCTGCAGAATACTAGAGAGGGAATCCATTACAATTCAGCTAGTGGCTATGATCAATAAACTATGTGCTAGTTGATTTTATTCTGCCTATCCATTTTTAAATATAATTCACATGTTTATATTTTATTATAATATAATTCCGGTGTTTTGTCATATCCTTCTTCCTTCTTAATGGCAAATTAACAGCCAGTCTGGAACAGCACAAAAAAGCCACACTTGCAGAGTAGAAAAGAAATATGCTTTGTTGAAACAGCAAGACACAAAAAGCTATGAGAGTATTTCCAGTAGAGCTTTTATTGCAATTTTCCCATCATCTCTCTAGCTGTGGTGCTGGTAGCTGTAGGAGAAAGGTGATAATCCTTTGGATTTACTTAGCTACACTTCAGTGTGCACCAAATCCAGCTTCCTAATCCAGTTCCCACAAGATGAGTTAGATGAGGCAAATGCTAACGGTGAACAAGATAATAATTGGAACAGAAAAAGAAGCAGGGATGTACCATTGTTTGATAGAGAAATTACATGACATCTGATGCAGTGCATATTAGCAATGAGCAGAAAGTCACAGTACAGAGAGTGTTGGTCTCTGAATTGTCCTCCCAGCCCACGCAGGGAGGTGCCAGTCCAGCAAAGCCGTGGCTGACTGAAACCAGAGGTGTCGGTCACGACTGGCACGGGCTGGCACCTCCCACAGCCTCGGGCCTCCGAGGCACTGGTGGCACACTCGCACTTCAGGGCTGCACAGCTCCTCTGCTGGGCTGCAGCAAATGCTGCCCTGCCCCTCACGCTCTCCGAAGCCCTGCTTGAGTCTGCACTCTGATTCAGTACAAGCACAAACCTGGCACTGTTGGTGCTGCTGTGTCTGCTTTTCTGTGGGTATGAACACAACATCGGGGTTCTCTCTTCTGTTTCCCTCAGGAGACCTGCTGTGATCCTGGTTTAGCTGTTAGGAACTGACCAGGGTACAGAGAATCGGGGATTAAAGTTTACATGATGAATAAAAAACCAACCAGCAATGCAGTGTGGAATGTAGAAATGACTCCCCTTTTCAGAGATGACAAGATGGACAAGGGGGAGAAAGAAGTGTCTGTCATTCAGCAAGGACAGCGAAGGATCCTGAAAGCTGAACAGTGTTTCCATTGTTTTAACACAAGCTCGCTTCTCTTCTGAAAGATCCAAATGACAAGGACACTGAGGGTTTCTTTCTCTTCCCTGTTTGTTTCCCTAGTAACAAATACACAAGCTGCACTGTTAGATACCATCCTTTCATCCTTTTCTCTTCTTTTTTTTTTTTTTTTAGAGATAAAGACATGTCAGTGGGAGCAGGTTAAGGTTGCTTGTATGAATGAACCTCAATACAGCTCGATGTACTTGAGGGCACTGCACGTAGTCAGTGGCTGAGACAGTGAAATAACTTAAAAAGCATGGAAGAAAAATGCTTGCATCTCATTGTTTGCATCATTACTTCCTTTGCTTCTTCAGGATATCTTAAGTCTCAAAAGTTTGGAGACTTTACCAAACTTAAAAAATCAATTGGTTTTAGGATTTCAAACTCTAGATTCTCTGTGTTAGCTGAAAGAAAACACTGAAAGAAGGAATAACTAATTTTTAAAAAAACTAATTTAACTACTTTCTTATATGTTTGTCATAAATGCAAGCTTAGTAATGATAAACAAAAGATCTGACTTTGTGTTCTCAGTTACTCAGGTTTGTAACATTGTGTTCTCCAAAGTTCTCCAGGGAAGAGAAAAATGCATCTTGGGACATGGCAGCAACTGGTCTAAAGAGTGTAATGTAGAAATAACTGACAAAATTCGTATCAAACTTCTGATTGTATAATATGAAAATACAACAAGCATTATGCATGAATTGTTAACCAGCCTGTTGCTGGGACAGAAGTCACCCTGGTATTTGTCACAGTGTACTTTAGTTACTTGTCTGTGTAGGGAGGTATTTCAGGTGAACAAATAAGTTAGTATCCTTTCATTTGGGATGCTTTCTGAAATCAGCAGAACTATTAAATTGTACCACTTCTGCCAACATAGAACCTGCAAACCCTGAAAAGATGTGGAGAAGCTGCATGTTCAGTGGGTCAGGGAATACCAAGCGATGTGATCTGCTGTCCTGAAACACCTTGATGGCTCAAGCTTTCATCAAGTGGAGAATAGGCAAAGGAATTTGCTTGGGGGCTATGAATCAAACAAATCTGTGTCATGATTTTTATGTGATGTAGACATCTGCTCATCTACATATAAATGGATGTGATGTGGAACAGTCAGAATCACCCAGAGCTCCAGATACCTCATTTAGGAGAATAGATGTTCTCTCTGTCAGAGGGCTGAAATACCTCACTGGAGGGCAATCTGTCATCTGCAAAATCTGCATTGCTCTGTTAATGCCCACCATCACTGTGGAAGATCTACTTTATCTCTTGTGTGACTTTTGAAATAGCAAACCCAGATGTTAATTAAACTTTTCTGCTATTCAGACTGACAGATATACAAGTGTCCTACCTAGAGCAGAGAGGTTCATCAGGGAATTGGCCAGCACACACACCCTTCAACCATCAGCATGCTTTAGTATCTAGGTTAAATTTTATTATCTTTTCCCCCTGAATTTGTTTTTCTAATAATTTAATATCAACTTTCAGTAGAATATCTAGACCTTTCTCTACGTGATAACAGTAAGAGTTGAGTTTTGTTTTATACTTCTTTTAGTCTTTAAACAAAAATATAAGGCCCGCAAAAGAATCATCCTGCTATAAGCACAGTAATCAAAGTGGTGATCATAAGAACAAGTGACAGTTGTATTTATTGTTGAAATTTGGTTTTTGTACTAACCAAACTGTGGAGAGATGAAATTTTGTCTGTCCTCAAAAGCAGAGAAACTCCTGGGACTGTGACCAGGCTGTGTAAGTGGGGAAATCTGGTTGTGTCTCCTTCTCTGTCTGGCTTTGAGACTCAAGAGCAGAACTGACCATTGCAGCGTGTGATACCTGTGTGTATCTCTAAAACTTACAACACTGTTTTCCTAACGGGCGAATTTGTAACTGTTCCGTCTGTGTTTATATCTGGCACAGTCAATGACAGCCTCTGGAACTGCAGGATTCACAGATCCTGTCTGTTAGTTCTGGAACTTCCCTCTCATCTCTGAAAAAGAAGCAGTAGTTCTCTTCAGCAAGAGGAGATGTCTAGATCATCTCCAGAGGCTGAAAAGGCAGAACTGTCCCAACCCCTCCCTGCCAGTGGCTGTGTGATCCTGAATGCAGAGAGGGCAGAGGCTGTGCCTCCAGCATGAAACATTGAGGCTGTAGACAAGGAGCAGACTGCACTTCAGCAGGAGACTGGAACCAGCATCATCAGTTTGCCAGCTGTTCGCTCCTGGTAAGGAAATTACACACTACAGTGGAATATTTAGCATGCAAACAGGAGTGGCTACACAGTAAACCAGCACAACAACACGTAGAAACTAATTGCACTTGATGAGTACCATAGCATTTCAATCACAAAATCAGATGCTAGCAGGGATTGGCTGTATTGAGAAGAGAAAGCAGAAGATGTGTTTTCCTGAGGGAAAAGGAAAAGGTGGTAGAATAAAGAGAACTACGTAAGCTTTTCAATGTATACATCCATGTTAAAAACTCCACCCTAATGGAGGATTGTCATATATTTCATGCAGCTATCAACTCCTGGCTGACTGTTGGCCAGCTGTTGCTTGTCTGCGAAGTTAAACTTGTGTTTTGTGAGCCATAGAAAAGCAGAGAATAAATTTCTGTTGATATGTGTTTTGTAGAAATACATTCTGCATATGCTTGCCTATATATGCAAAACAGTTGGCTAGAGGCAGGAATTCAAGCTTTTTCTGTGTTGGGATTGTTCAGTTTCCTTTTTTTCCCTTTCTTCTAAGAGATGTGTTTCTCATCTTAAAATCCAGACTTATATTTCCATCTTAATTTTCTGTTCTGCGCAGCTTAGGGCATCCAGCACAGGCATATTCTGTCGTTTCACAGATAAATAGAGCCAGAGGATTATTGTAACCATGTGCACAACTCACCGTGGGACAGAAGCCGTGTGACTGGTGATATTACTTGTCATTTAAACCAGAACATCTCTTAGGGAAACGTGCCTTAGAACATCTTGTCTCTACAAATTGTTAATTCCTTGTTGCAGTCATTAATTACTCTCATTGACAGATACAGATATCTTATTTCTCCCTTTAATGTATTTAATTTTACCTTTCAGCTGCTGTTTCCTCTGTCTCTGTAAGATGGAGGAGACTGTAAGACTCACTAGAGACATGAGAGCATCCTTTTAAGTAATAGCATTTGATGAAGCACACTTTTCAATTTCTAAGTTGTTTCTATATCTCTTCTCAGATCCTTTTCCAAGGTAGCAAATGATTTCTCGAGCTGTGGATTCCAGCAGTGGATTCAAGCATGGGGCTGTCCTTTTCCTGTTCACACAGTCAGATGATCAGATCTAGCTGTGCAATTCATTGCCAGGTCCACTGATTCTGCATTGGGATCCCCAAAGGCATTTCAGAATTGCTGTTCCCACTTCAAAACCAGGAATATCTTATTATAAGGGGCAAGGAAACCCAAAGTTAGCTAATTGATGGTAAAAATCTTTTCAACCTGTGTTTCTCATGAATCAGGCTAGACATCCTACAGAAATTAAAAGCTTGGCCACATTCTGAAGGCATCTGTTATCAGGAAGGACCAGCAGGTCACGTGGAGTTTTTCACAGAAGGTGAATTTCATTTCGTTTCAGAGGTGAATTACAGATTTCCATAGCAAAGCAATACTCTAGGAAAAACTAAATTGAAACTGATTTTGATTAGGATTGACTTCCTGTGGTAGCCAGCCTATTGTTTACAGGGCAGAATGCAACAGGGCATCAAATTATTCTCTGGAATTATATGAAGACAGATACTAAAGAGCTGATTCTTTTTGCAATGTTGAGATAAATATACAAAGTAAAGAGTAATGTTGGCCATGGAAATTTTCTGAGAAGGACAAAAATAAAAGCTTCTATTGTAATTTTGTAACGGAGTAACAAGAAGTAACTTTGAAACGGAGTGATCTGGAGACTGAAGAGAAGAACAGTAATAACAAGAAGAAACATAGATGTTTTGTGACTATCAGAGCACGGGGTTGTAACTGTAACTTGACACTTGACACATATTCTCTTTAGTAACTTATCTAAAAAGTGTCTACAAAGATTGCTGGAAGGAGAACATACAAAGCAGCTCCTGTCTTCCTGCTCTTCACACTGGGGTTTTTCAATTCACTGTGGCAACTGCAGGAGCTGCCTCTGCTGAGTTATTGCTTGTGTTGATACACCTGATTCTGGGAGATTAACTCAAAGGCCTTATTTGCCACCCTGTAATTTTCCCTCCTCTTAATCCTTCCTTCTTTTTTCTCCTTAGGTCATTTAATTCCATAAACCCCTGGAGAATGCAGCTGAGTCTAAATACTAGTTTTATTTAGACTCAAGAAAAAGCATCACTGATTTTTATGTTTTGTGATCAGATTACCTGTACACTTCATTTGTAGGTTAGAACAAGCCATATATGATTTCTGTACCCTAAATACTAGATATTTCTGATGTTTTTTCTCCAATGGATTTTTATTTTCTCCAAGGCTATCTCAGTAACTGAGAAGTGAACAATCCTATTAAAACTGCTGAAGAATTTAGAGACAAAACAGCCTAACACTTTGTCCCCCTGGGAAGGTGTGCCTGGTACTGTACTGGCTCCATCTTGTGGCTGAACCTGCACTGATTCTTTAGAACAGGTTGACCCTTCTTGCCATCATTCTTATATAAATATTGATAAATAAGTGTGTGAACTTCCTTTATACCTTTTAGGACAAATGGCTCAAATGCTTCTGGCAATAGAGAAATAGGGAGACAGGCTGGAGACAAGATAAGCCCAAGCAAGCATTGCCCAGTTCCCTGTGTCAATCTGTGTATCCCTGTGTCAATCACAATATTCGGTTACATCCTCCTGCTCCTGTCAGAGCAGCCTCAGCCAGGCACAGGGAGAACAAGCAATTATCAGCACTTTTTGATTCCAACCTGTACTAATGTTGCTGTTCATTATTAACCTGCTGTGGCCAGTAAAGCAATTTGCCATTTACCTTCAAGAGTGGCCTGAGTTTCTACCAAAACATAAACACAGATCAGTGTAGTTTATTTTGGCAGCATTCTTTTTTTCTAAAACAAATATTTTTTCAAGTGGGTTGTCATTAAACAAAATGGTAGGGAAGAAAAACCAGATCCCTTTCAATTAACCTTTTCCTGCCATCCCTGAACTGTGTTCAGTAAGTGCCTCCATTTGACTGCTCAGCCACCCAAACCATGAACTCAGCATAGGGAAGGACAAAACACACAGCAGGAATCACAGAAGGCTGCCAACACCCCGGCTCACTGACCACATGGCTCAGCCAGTGCCTGCTCCATGTCCCCCTTATGGAAGTTCATGTTTTGGTGTATAGCACAGCTAGGTATTTTCTTCAGACTGCAGAAAAGTAAATAGCTCACTTTTAGCACCTTCAGTGTTGGCAGCAGGAAGGCAGTGAGCTGCCAGGGCATGCTGGATGTTCCGTTCTGTTGTGTATCAGCTCGTGTGTTAGAGGATAGAGCTTCTAACAGGCACAGCAGAAATTCATCTCCAAAGACATTGCCACAGTTGCAAGATTGCACAGATCAAGAGAATACAAATTACAATTGCAGAAACTGGTAGAGGGCTGGTTACTGGGTACGAGGCAGGATGAGACTGCCTGCACCCCTGTTTTGGCAGTGTTAATATGAAAGACAAGTCCCCTGATCCATATGATGTGAAAACACAGCAAGTGCCTGTTTCCAAGGAGTCACACGGCCCAGCAAAACAGGCATGGCAAGAACAGTCTCTCTTGTATGTCACACAGAGCATCCATGATGTCCAGGCGTGAGTGACAAAGCAGCTTTACCTTGTAATGTGGCTGCCAATCTGGAAAACATTCTATACCTAGAATTCCATTTTGTATCCCCTGCAGACATGCTCAGAAATCTGAAAATAAGCACAGGTTTGCAAGGCTGCCACAGTGAGTTAATAGTGTCAAAGTCTCTCTCACTGTCTCTGCTATACATCATACCGTTGCATAAAGCAAATCCACTCAGAGCTGCACTACAGTTTTATGTGAAGGATTCCTTGCTAGATTTTGTACCAAGAAAACAATCTTTGCATTAAGTGTGTCACTTGGTCAGGACACACTTTGCAGACAGTACACTCCCACTGAGCTCTGTGCTGTGCCATGCAGCTGCTGAATGCTGTCCCTGTTCTGTCTGTCACTGAATGTCTGTCACAATGTCTGTGAGCCTGGCACAGGGACTGCTGCAGCTCGTGGCCCAGGGAGGCAGCGCAGGAGAGGAACGGGGTGGCCAGGCTGCTGCAACCACAGCATGATCAGTGTTTGAAATGGCTGGAACAAGGGTGGGAGGAAGCCATAAAGACTCTCTTAGATCTGCTTGAGACAGCAGCATCCAGCACTACACATCAAAGTCACCAGGCCTGTCTCATGGAGTGTAATAACAATTAATTAATAAAGGCAGAGGTAAAGCTGCTGCTTCATGTTCCACAGAGTGCCAGGTTAGGTGTCTGGTAACAGAGGGTGAAATGCAAATAGTGCAATGCCATCTCAGCTGGTGTCTAAGTTCTAGAGAGGCTGGCACTCAGGTGGATCTTACTCACACCAGCTGGGGCTTACAGCCTTCAACATCCTTCTTTGCATCCATATATTCCAGAAAAGTAGTGCCAATGCTGGCATACCATGCAAAGGAACTGTCACAGGTGCCTTTGTCCTGTGCTTTTCTGAAACCCATTTTGCATCCTGGGTTTTGTTTTGTATTCCCTGGTATCCTTGAGAAGATCCTGTTCTGCCAGAAATATCCACATTTCAGTGCCTTTCTGGAGAATCTTGAACTTTAAGGTTGTAAAAAATGTCACCTGAGACCTCTGGATGGCTCAGGGGGCACAGGACACAACCAAACCAGCTGCTCTGGCAGGAGCACACAAGCACAAGTCAACATAACTCACATTTGATCAGGAAACTGATACTTGCTCTTGTGTGAGCTAAAGAATTATAGAGCAGAGCAGACAGCATTAACTGTGTGAGCAGGGTGCAAAGCAGGGCATGGAAACTGGCAGAAAAGCTACTGGAACCAGCAAAATCCCCTGAGCACCAGTATCCAGAAACTTCCTGTGAGACACTTTGCTGCTGCTACAAACAAGATCCTGCAACCCCTTGGATATTGTTACAAGAGAGTAATGTGTCATCTTAACTGGGGGTATGGAACACACCCACAGGCTGGTGAAGTTAATTTTTCATGTTACAAGCTGTAATACTGTTCTCTCAATCCTCTAGCTTGAATTGCTCTTTTGATACTTCTGCCAGTATGTATGGAATGGGTAGATGGGAACTGAGACGAGAAGAACAGATTGTACAAAGTTTGACAATCATAACTAGCATAATCATAATCATTAACATTCATATGAAGTTCCCTGTGCCTCACCTTGCTTCTGTGCTTCTTTCCCTAGCACAGCGGTGTGCCTCTTTCGTGGGTGGTTGGATTGCTTGGACCTACACCAGGAACGGTGAAAAAACCAGAAGAATGATCAAATCAGTCCCACGCAATGAAATTGCCTTTAAATCCTCATTTCTACTGCCTTGACCAGTCATACTGTACACCCACTGGGAGACTCAGACTGCTTTAAAATAATACAACTAAACAACCAAACCCATACCAAAAAGAACCCCCAAACCTACCACACAAAAATAGAAATTATTCATTTACAGTTTCAGAGATATGTTTGTGTTGTACCCTGTCACTAGGTTAGCCTTTGACAAACACCAGAGCTCTAAATCTAGAAGACTTACATGATATTTTTCTAGACAGTCTGGGTATTATTATTATTATTATAAATTCTGCTTTTTAACGATCAGGGCTGACTGCCGTCAGCAAGGTTTTTGTTTGTGTAACGCAGTTCATGGCGGCTTTCCCCCAGCAGATGGCACGAGCACAGCCGTGCCCATCCCGACAGCGCTGCAGCACCGGGCTGGGCAGCAGCGCTTTGCACACAGCTCTGAGCTACGGTCACGCTTCCTCATCTCCTTCGAAAGCTTTTATTTGGATTTTAACGGAGGCAAGGTTGCTACTACGAGGCTGAATGAAAACTAAATCATTACGTCATTTCTAGGGCCGGTTTTGTCTCTATTATATTTGCTTTCAGCAGACTAGATCACCATTGCTGAAAAATTTGAGCCACGGACAAAATGAATAGCAAACATTACACGAGATGGGGGTTGATTTGTGGAAAGTATGTGTAAAATCCAGGATCTGAAACGTGCAAGGCGGTACACGAATGAAAGCGGAGCTCGGGAGCAGGAACAGCACGAGCTGTGGTGGTGCCAGGAAGGGCAGCCTGGGCAGCAAGGAGGGGCTCAGCCTTTGCATCCCTGCGGCAGCCGTAGGCTCTGCGCAAACGGGATCGTCCTTCGCTGCCAATGTTTTCCAGTCAGAAAAGGATGTGAGGAGTAGGCCCCTTTATACCCCACATCCAACGTGAAATAGGGGGGAAAGTGATTAAAGGATAAATTCGATGCCTAAATCTGTCTTAATCACTGTGTTTCTTAAAAACTGCAAAGTTTAGCAGTATAAGGTATTAGCAAGTATGAACCAAAGATCTACTTCTCGGCTCCCTTGAGGGGTGTCCAGGTCACCACATCTGCACTGCCAGCGGGCCTGGGGCTGGGTGACCTTCAGAGGTTCCTTCCAACAGGATTTTCCTGTGGCTGCCTTCAGGAGCTCGGCTACATCTGACAACAGGTACATCTGATGGCACTGAATTACAGAAAGTTCTTGAGATGGACTGCCTGTTGTCCAGGAAGGCCAGGCATTCATCTGACCTCAGCACAGCCTTTAAAGTGTAAGAGGACCAAAGAAAAGAGTAAAACAACAAGAAAATAAATTATTGCACAAGACAACAAATGGGAACAAAATCAGTGCAAGAAGATACCAGGCAGGACACCTCTGGCTATGCCCATTACTTCCTGAGGGAGACGGAGCACTGGGTGAATCCAGTTTTGGGGCTGGTTTAAGAAAACCAACATGGCATTAGAAAACCCACTCAGCAGTATTGTAGCAGTTGATGATTATCAAGCCCTGGAAGCTGACAGCCCATGGTGTGGTCTCCAGCAGGATATAGGAATTGTGCTCATAGGAAGAGCAGTTTCCCTCAAGCCTTTCAGAAATTAGATAGCTCTTCACTGCCTGAGTAGGCGCAAAGGGTTTACAGACGTATTTATTATCCCTAAACAGGCCATACAAAGAGTTTGTAATTTTTACTAGTTTACCTGAAGATTATTTTATTCCAGGGCATGGAAGGCTTCATGCCCCCTGCTCCAAAGTCTAGCACAGTTAGCAAGCAGGAGCAAGACAGATCAGTGAAAGGCAATCACACTTCTTTTCACAGTTAAAATTACCAGATTTCAAATGAGTCATACATTCAATTAAAACCAAAATATACACATGCAAAATGTCAGTAATTGAACACAAACAAGTCATCATGAATCCATTCTCAGTGCAAGTGAATGCCAAGACAATTCCTGAATATCCTGAAATGAACACCTTAATAGCTGAAATAGACTCTCCTGCTTAATTAATTGCTACCTTTGTTTGATGAGGAGTGTGGCAATTTGCAGATAGCAATATTTATACAAGAAATGCCACGGGCTTCATTGTTGCTGCCCACCTCTCTACACACCAAACCCACCTGGATTATAATCACCACCTTCAGACAATCCCTGTTGAACACACAAATTTCATTCATTCAAGCACATTGATTTGGAGATATTTTTATTTCCTAGTCCCTTTTTTACCCCCGAGATTTAATTCAATAGCTATTACAGACATGGCATTTTATTCTGAGAAGGACTGTATTTATATTTATTCTTTGAGCTAAGTGTTTTGTTTAATTTGCTTGTTGTAAATAAACTCTATTACCCCTTGTGGTAAAAGGCCACAAGTTCCTGCTTTGAGAAACTGTTAAGTGAAATTGTTTCCAGATAAATGTTTCCATGTGGTATTTGCCTCTTACTTCACTTAAATACCTTTGAAAGGCTCAGGCTCCCAAAGACCATATGTAACAGTTGCAGGGAAGGAGGTTTAAAGGGAAGAAAACAGTGAAGAATTACAGAAGCAGTTAAAAGTTGGGAAGCAGACACGTTGTCATCTCCAAAAGTGAGTCATGTCCAAAAAGTTGGTTTTTTTTTTATACATGAAAGAGAGCTGACTGGAGCCTCAGGTAGATGGGAATTACAAGCTGCTTCTCTCTTCAGCACTGCAGAAATTCAGCCATTTGAATATTTCCTAAAAGTATTTAATATTCAGCCCTCCCCAAGAAAAGACATGAAACCTCTTAATTGTCATCTGCTGCTGCACTGCCCGATGACATGCTTTCCACAACACATGGACACACGCATTCGTGAGGGCAAATTGTTCTGAAGGGCTTCGTACCTGCTGCTCATTCCACCTCCTCGGGAGCGAATTCTCGAGAGAAGGAGCGCCGCTGCTGAGCACAGCTCCCAGCTCCCGGCCTTCCTGCTGCGCTCTGCCCCAGCCCAGCCACGGGGCCTCTGCAGCTCCACTGCCGGCCTCCACAGCCGCAGGGAGCGCAGCAGAGCAGCGCATGGGGGCTCTGAACTCAAACCCAGCACTTCGTGTTCTCCGCACGGGTCACACCTCTTCCACTCTTCCGCCCCTCTCTCCTTGGATAGGAAACACACCAACAGGCTGCAAGGACACAACGCCCCAGCAACAGCTTCCTGATCAGCTTCCCACTGTAAATAATCCTGCGTTCTGTACTCGCCATACAAATGGTTTGAGGTATTTACATAAAACTGTATTATTGCTCCACTGACAATGTCTGACAAAAGGGTTGATTTGCTGTCAGCTGGCAAATAATGTGGCAACGTTCCTTCCAAGGAATAATTGCTGTTAATGCTAGAGTTGCCTGGAACTTGTTAATAGGACCAGATTGCTGTGGAGGCTGGTCAGCAAAAGGTTCCTCATACAAGGCACAGGCACAGCCTTTATAATCCCCAAGTGATCCTGCAGGGAAGTGCAGTGAGGATTGACAGCTAAGGCAGTGTCACACGTGTACAGAGCAGCACCACAAATAACTTGACTGTGCATTTACAGTAATTTTATTTACAAGTTACCACATGACACCTGTAGTACTACAGTTTTTATAACAGCATTAGCAGTAAAATAAGTCACATCTAAGAAGAGTAGGAGGCAGCAGAGAAAAATGTGCACAGCGAATGCAGAAAGGCTATTTAGTTATAACTGAAAGTAGGTATTTTTCTACAGACTTAGAAAGCGAGAAGGAATATGTGTTGAGAAGAACAAGCTCTTCAGCCTTCTTATCTCTATAGCATGAAATATTCTGCACACTGACAATTTAGTACAATGAGTACTACACTAGGAGTCAAATGCAAGTGATAGGAGAAAACTGTCTTAGTATCTTGACCTTTTGAGCACCCAGAAATGAAACCCAAAGCTTCCCTTTGAACAGAGTTATCCAGGGCTGGTTTACTTGCAGAGCCAGTAGTGCAGAATCACTACTGGGGGGCAGGAGGGAACAGAACTTATGACTAGAGAGTTCCCAAGCATTGCATATTGCCTGTGAGGTCTTATCTGGTCTTAAGTAGTTGGTGAGCAAAGCCAGTTGCAGCATTCCACAAGTCTTTTTAGAGTGCTGTTGCTGTAAAGCTGAGTACAGTTTAGCAGAATCCCAAAATCAAGCACAGAAAAAAAAGCCCTTCTGCTCTCTTATCATCATTGGCTCTAATGATGCTGGTGTTGAGCCTGGGCCTTTCTCAAGAGGAACAATGTGGAGGAGCAAATCTGGAGAAACACTCTAGACTTAGATGTATTCTGAGGACAAGACTCAGAAGAAAATAAGCTTAATGCAGCATCAGGTGCAACCCTTTTCTGCTTCAAAGCACAGCAGCAGCTTCCAGAAAGCAACCAAGTGTTATTCAGGACCTGGTTTTCCCCCAGACGTCTTTAATAGCCTGGAGCGACTCTCAGTGCACACAATCCATGCTAGTGGCTGCAAAGACAATGAAAACACAAGCTGCAAGTAATAATTATTTCCACTACTAACTACACACAGGATATATTGCATTTGGTACAATGCCATTTATTGTCACAAGAAGAAAACCAGTGATTAAGTTGAGCACATGAGTTATGCAGACCTTTGCCATGCTGGAACAACAGCATATTTTACTCACAGAAATGTCACCAAGTCAGCTGTAAAAACAGCTTAACACAGTTCTTCCAAAATACCAAGCATATCCTCCAATCTAAATCTATATTATGCTTAGCTACAACAGAATGATTAAGAAATAATTTTGTGTTCAATCCCCACTTTTGTCTGGAGTGCTGCACTTATACTGCATGAAGGCAAACAGAATCAAAACATGGAGCTACAGTGACAGCCACAACACCCACTGAAACATTTCTGAGTGGGCAAACTGGCCTGCAAGTTTGTGTCCCTCCACACCCGTGCAAAGCTACTCAGAAAGCCTGCAAAGGTATGTATGTGTACAAAATCCAACAAAAAGTTTTTTAAAAACACAGAATGCATTTAGAAGTCTGAAGTTTGAACTCTTGTGTCTGTGGTGCCTCAACTATAAGTTAGAATATCTGTGAGTTTTAACACTTCCAGGAACAAATAAAGGATTTTTAGTCCAAATTTCCTTTTCAGTACTAGCTATCAAAACTAAAGGTGACCTAGGAGAAAGGCTTGACTAAAAAACCTTCCAGGTCTCTTGTGATATCATCAGTTCAGTGAGTCTCAAGCCAAAATTCTGAATATTCAGCATTTTTGCATTTGCAGTTTTAAGGCAGAAAAAGATGTTCACAGCAAGCCATTTAGTCCTGGATATTACAAAAATAATCACAAACAACATACCAACAAAAACAAATAAACTAACAACCTTCCTAAAAGGTGCATCTCAAGTCTTCTAGTAATAGCAAATTTTAAAAAAAATCCTATGACATTCTCTTGCAGCTTTGGGTTTGGTTTGGGTGGTTTTTTTTTTTTTTTTTGCCAAAAAAGCCTGAATTTTCAGACATAGATCACACATCACAGACAGAGAGATTAACATCTTCCATTATTTCTAAGTTGTGTGTTCAAGGTCAGAATTAAACTCGCAAGGTGAATAAGAGATCCCTGCACTGCCAATGCCCTGGCTGCTGCCATCCCGGGCTGGCCCAGGACTGGAGCTGCCCTGCACAATCTCAGTTTTCTCCCCAGAGCCAGTGGCTGACCCAGGGCTCCAGCCCAGCTGCCTGTACCCAGACCCAGATCTGTGAAGCACAACTGTGTCCTTGGCTCAGCTGTACAGAGGCAAAAAATGGAAGAAGCAAATAAAAGTGGAGCTGTGAGACTGCAGGAATCTACAAGCGTGCAAGGTAAGGAAGGTAAGAACAAAGGAGTGAAATCATCAAGCCAGAGCAGACAAGGGACTTTGGGGAAAGATCCCAGCATGGAAAGTGTAAACCCCTGAGCAGTGTCACCAGAAGAGGAACTCGGTGGGATCAAAGGTCAGCCCAGTGCAAGCAGCAAGGCAAGGAGACTGGGAGAGCAGTGCTGCAGGCAGCAGCCAACAGCTGAGTGCACACAAACTCAGACTGGGAAGAGAAATGAGAGGATTTATATTACTGTGTTTTCAGGTGAGAAAACACTGCAAACCCAAGACCCTGGCAAGGCATTTCTTGCTCTTTTCAGGGAAATCAGGAATGGAAGACTTCAAGTCTCCTCTCTTCAGCCCTCACATACAAACACAAGCTACCTCTGTACTAAGCTAGAAGGATCACACATTTCTCTACCACACTAATTAATCAGCTGGAAAGAGAAGGAACTTCAGGAAAAATGGGCTCTGCGTGTGCATGTTGAGAGGAAAACAAGAGGCAGCTTTAGGGAACTTGCAGGAAGTTTTCAGTACTCACAAGGTACACCAGTTTAACAGGATCAATAATCTGCCGTTTATCATCAGAATGCTCACAAATCCTATGGATTTTTATTGTAACAAGTGGAACTTGTTTAGACTCAGTTTAAACACAGAGAAAAGTAAATTGCCAATAGCAAGACGTACTGAAAAAAAGGGGAGAGTTTTAGAAAACACTTGAAGGAAAGTTGCCAGTGTAATTTATAAATTACAGGGTAAAGACAAAGGGGTTACAGAACAGTTCTCACATCCAACTCCCAAGATCAGGCTTCACAAACAGCATGTGAGCAGGGTTGCCTTTCTGAGGGGATGTGAACACCTCTGGCACCAGAGACACTGAAGTTCATCATAGACACTGAAGCTGCCTTTGGAAGCAGAGTTGAGGCTCTAGAACTCCCTTCTGAAGCTACCTGGACTTGTGTGGCGAGAAGACACATCAGACAAGGTAACCACCAACAGACCCGGCATACACTGATGCGATGATGTTTGTGAGTCTTCTACATGCCTCAAATGTTTTTTATTTTTTAAGCTTTTCAGTGTTACATATATGCAATTTAGTAGAAACAATAACTGAAGATGAAACATGCACAATACAGAATTATCTTTGGTCTGCAAAGTCCTGGGTCAGAGTTCTACACAGCTTGATGCCATCAGACCTACATTAATCTCTTCCAATAAACACAGCTTGTCCTCAAAAGCAGCTCCTTGCCAGCCTTCCTGAGTGCTTGAGTGCAGCATCTCCCCAGCACCTGGGGGTGCTCACTGGAACCACCACCCCAACCCACATGGCCAACAGCTCAGGAGTGACCACTGCACCTGAAGCTTACAGATGGGGAGCTTACAGCCACTTCTGGTGGAACACAGGAAATCTGTGTGGTATTTCAACCTAATCCCACTGAAACAAGGATCACAACAATGTTAATCAATCAGTTATTTGTCAAAATCTTCCTGGAGCCAAGCAGCTGTGCAGTTGCACCTTGAAGTCCCTTCCTGAAGTGCATGCTATGGTGAACACACCTTCTGCCACGGGAACAGCAACAACCAGCAAAAATGTTAAGAGCACACAGAAACATGGCAAAAATTAAATTCTGTATTATTCTTGGGGAGAAAAAAATCTGTTCTCTGCAGTGAAAGCCAGGGAGGGGAATGACAGACAAATTTTTACAAGCCAATCTCAGAGCTGTTACACACCTGTCAGTAATGGTTAAGCCTTCTTTCATTTCAGGTCACATTTTTTGCCTTTTCATATTAATTAGAGAAGTTTTCAGCTGCCATGAGCCAGCTACACCTTTCAAGAGTTCAATTCTTTGAAGAAGAATTAGAAGTCCATGACAGTGATATGAACTTACTTGCACTGCTCGCAGAAATCCCACATTTCAACTCCCTGGTTGGAGAAGAACCTTTTTGTACTGAAATGAAAACATTTGGTTTCTAATAATTTTCAAGATTTCATGGGAACAGTGCAGTAGGAATATCCACGTAAAGAGTGTCAAAAAAGCCTGTGAACCATCAGATAACACTGAAATTGATTTGCATCACTCAGCAGGTCAAGATTTCATAATTTTCTCGCACCAAAGATAAAACATTTCTGCCTGTCGATAAAGAAAGCTCATCTGTGGGTATTTTTAAATTGTTTTTTGGATGGCTTCCCTAATTAAAATTCCAAGCTGGTACAGTTACACAGGGGGACACACACCTGGAGCAGTTACAGCTCTTGCCTGCAGGCTGCTCCCCGTGCACTTCCAAGGAGGGGCAGTTTTGGATCAGCCAATGGAGCAGCTCAGGGCAAAGCAAAGTCCCAGTCGGTCTAGATATGCACGGAACTATGCTGGTTTGGTAATACAGGGACACAATTTAATGATTTTCTTTGCATTTGTTTTTACAAGATTCAGATGCCAAAAACAAAACAGAACATTAAGTTACCTGATTTAAAAAAGAAAATCACAAACGTTTACAACATCAAAAGAATAAGACGAAATATAAACCTTTGCTACTTACAATTGATCTATACAGATTAACCAAATCACAAATCTGTCACAATATAAATGTTTAATTGTTACAATGAATAAGAACATACAGAAAATGATTTATTTATTTTTTATAAAATCTTCCTTTGCTTTTTTATTTTAAACTTACCATTAACTAAATTAGCTATGCAGGACTTGTGGGGTACATGACTAAGAAGGCACCAACAGTACAAAGCAAAGACAAAGCAGTTTGAGTAATTTAAGAGTGCTCTACACTGATACAACACGAGAAAAGGCAACAATAGTAAGTAAACCAGCTGCAACCTTTAGAAATTTGTTCTAGATTTACACATGTAGTCCAACTTTTACATTTCTGCCGATGTGTCACTTGGTTTGATCACAGCACATGCTACAAAAACCACTGTAAGCTTCACTTTACTAATGTGCACTTTTCACTAATTTAGTGTCTTGATTTCAATTGTTAACTAAACCATTTTGAACCACAAATGTATTTAAAACTTAGTAAAAGGATTGTTTGGACTTTGTTTAAACCACTGCATTTACAAAAATATTTCCCCTAAAATCTGGGATTGCTTGAAGACATTGCTGTACAAATATAAAAGTACTATGCAAGGGACCAAATTCATAAGTATATGGTGTGTATGTATAGCCCTATATTTATACCATATCACTGTGCTGTAACAACACAATAAATTTATCAATAACCAAGGACTATATAAACTACACTAACATAAGCAAATATATATTAATAAAGTTTAAATCTATAGTACAGTTGCTCAGCAAACAACTTTGACATGGTATAAATATATCGTAGCATATTACAGTGGGCAGCAACAACAGGTTTTTCTCTCTCTCGTTCTGCAAGGAAAGCCCTGCTCAGCTCCTCAGGTTTTGTTTGGCCACTGCCGAGTTCTGTCCGCACTGCCGCTCCCGGAAGCTCCCGGCGCACGCGGCCCAGCTCCGGTGTCACAGGGGTGAGGAAGAGTCTGGCCACAGGCAGGACAGCAGAGTCAGAGGCTTGTTTGCCAAAGTATCCATGAGAATTTTGTGTTTGCATATTTTTCTTCAGCTGTAAGGTTGGAATGTTTTTGACAGTGAACTGTTTACATTCCTTATTCCCAAAGCATCTTTGCCATGAAATATGCATGCTACTTCGATTAAGAGTTGCTGTTCTCCGCTCTAAAATATAAAAACTGCATAAAGAAAAGAACCCAATCTAAAATGATGAAATAACTGACCTAACACAGTGTTGTTAGAGGCACCTTCTTTAAACTATTTTTAAAATCTGACCAAAAAAAAAAATCGTGCTTCAGCATTTGATGCATCAACAAATTCAACCCAACAATGTTTACTGAATTCAGTANAAAGGGAAATCTACCCCCCCCCAAACAACCCAAATTAAAGACAGTATTAAAAAAAAAAAAAAGAATTGGGAAAGAGAAGGGTGAAGTAAGCTGCCAAAGTTCTTCCTCAATAAATTAAAACTGAGGTGTTACAAACTAATTTCAGTAACAGTCATCTTTCCAACCATGCCAAAAATGATTCCTGTTGTAATGATAATCATGCAAGTAGCAGAGATTCTAGAACTATTTCAACTTTTCAAAACTGAGTGAGAAAAGCATTTTGGTAAAGATGTGTAGAAAGGTCAAGAGAAATTTCTACACTGGTAACAACAGTCAAGTGCATATTTCTTCTACAGAAATGTTTTTAGCATAGGTTCCATACCACGATTCCATGATCACTTGTGCAGTGTCCTGACAATGCTCCGAATTTGTTCCCCACAACAGAGATTTATCTACCACAGGAACTTCCTAATAGAAAATGCCCTTTAATGATTAACCCTTGCTTATTAAAAATTAGTTTTGGCAGACTAACACTTGAACTATAGGAAAAAGAAAATTTTGAAATGGAATCTTGTAAGCACCCTTATCTACTGGAGTCTAAGTTAATGGCTTTCTAGATTTCTCTGAAGAGCAGACTAAATGGTTTGAGGAAGCCTGGAGTTACTAACCAGCCAGCATCCTTATATACTACAGTAGCAATTGAACCTGATTTCCATTCAAAGACATTACCCAAGAGGAAACCAAAAACTAATTCTTAATGTTAATGTGAAGATATAAGATTTAAATTTATTTCCAGGAATTACAAGTGCATTTTGTTCATATTAGCAAGCAGTCTTTATACAATCCATTCTTCACTGCTGCCAAAATAAAATGAGAAAACGACAGCAGAGATATGAAAAGCTAAAAATAGAACTATTTTTCCTAAGTTATTTGTTGAATAGCATTTCAGTTGAACACAACTCAGAGGTAACAATAGATTATTTTTTTTTCTCAATCATAGGCATGTGGCACTTAGACAATCATCTTTGCACAGAAAGCTTTAACAGTCATGCGAGGGCACAGTAATTATTTTAAACAAGGCAAATTTCTCACCACAGAGAGCAGTGGGGAAAGAAAAGGAGGCACTGCACTGGAACATAACACCTAGTAAACTCCACATTATACAATTTCAGTAACAAATACTTGAAAAGATCATTAAAAGGTATACAATTTTAAATGTTATTTAGTGCTAGCTTTGTTTGGTTGTCCTAACTCAGCATTATCAGAAAAGTTTGATAGTACTTGACAACAGAACAGTACTTCATGTCACGAGCTCATGGAGGCTTGATTACAAATCACCATAGTGTAGGTTGCAAGAAATGAACTTGAGATGCTGACATGCTGTAGGAGCAAAAGTAAAATCAAACTTTCTCATTTGAAGATGCAGTGTTCCTCTCTGCAAGAATCAGTGATTAGATTCAAATGTCAAAACTATCAATCCTCATTTGAAGCATTTCATTGGTATGCAGGATGTAGACTCAGTTAATTAACATGATATTCTGGTTTCTTACTTGCCACCAGATACGGCTGCCTTGCCCAGGAAAAGTTCTGGCCATGAGGTCATGGTGCCATCGTGCTCTGTGTTAACCCTTCCAGCACTCAGGGAGCAAAGAGCAGCTGCAGCTGCCACCTTGCCTTTGCACAGGCTGTACAAGCACTACTGCATGGTAGGAACTTTGGGAGTACTACGCCTCCAACGTGGGTAAACTTTAAATGATCTCTCTTAGGAAAAGCAGGGAGAAAAAGGTACAAATTTTGTCAATACATGGAAAAACGTTTCTTAGATGAATTCAGTTAAATTGGGCTCCTATGTGGCTCTTACACTGTATAGAATACCTGTATGTACAGCACAGGACACCCAAACAAGTGCATAAGCAAGATTAACATGAACACAACTTATGCTGCAATCCATAGCATAATGGTACACGCTGCTGGATGCTAACCAACCATTTCTATTTAAAAAGGACGTGCAAAAAAAATCTGGGATGTCACTGACTTAAAGTGCCCTGAATAGTAGCTTTTCTAAAAAAACAAATGCCAGCGACTTCAGTAAAGTCAGAAAAACACAGTTCATGGTGTAAACGTCTTACAGGTTAATGAATTCTCTTCTTGGATATTGATCCAGGAGTGAAAGGAACCACTGCATCTTTCAAACCAGAAAGCAAGCAGTTAAAACACGGGCAGCAGTAGGTGCACGTACAGTACAGTACTGCAACAGGTCAACAATGGGCATTACGCATAGGAGTGTCAATTACAATTCTTCAGGCTTAAAAGATTCATTGAAAGCATGAAAAGCCAAAACTACCAGGAACCGCCCTCCTGAATGGCTCAAAGGAGTTAGTGGATAAGCTGAGAGAGGCCACAAGACATGACCAACAATAAAGAACTGGGAAGAGGAACAGCAACATTTGAGCATGCCCAGTCCTTTAAGTCCTTGTCCTACAAAAGAGAGCAGAGACATATTTCAGTGAAGGAAGTTTAACATCACCCTTTAAAACAAGCCCTTTCCTATTTCTGTGCACACTCTGTTTACCATCAGCCAGAGCCAGCAGGATCTACAGATGTTAAAAAAGAATTCAGAGACAGTGGATCTCAGGGCATTCCATTTTAAACTATTAATTCTTCAAAAGATTAGGAAGATTAAACATAACTAATCAATGAAGTACATGGTTTGTCTGAACCAAAAATTTGTTACTTTCATATTGGTTCTCAATTCCAAAACCCACAGCCCAGGGGACACTTTGTATCTCTAGAAACAGCCCAGTGAGAAGAGCTGGCTGATCAAGCACAGGGGAGTGTGCAGGGAACAGGACTGCACAGCAGGCACTGTTACTGTGCATTTGAAGCCAACTCCCGGGGACTGGCCCTCCCCAGGATGGCAAGCAGCTTTGTTTAAACTGTTGTGCTGTGGCATAGCTGGCAATCCTAACCACAAATGACTCGGACAAATTACCAGCATATCCTTATCAAGCTAAGGACAGTATTTCAATTTCAGTATTGTGCTGGCCAAATCAACTCTGCATAGCAGCATTTGAAGGTAACATTTTTATCAAACCAGAAATTTCTGCTAGCAATGGATCACTGATATCCTTATCCCTAATCCTTTTATCCCTTAATCCCTAATATAACCTAGGTAAGTATGGTCTGAGCAAAGAGCTAAGCAAGAGATCACGAACTATGATTTACCACAGCAGAGACCACTCACTGTCCTTCCTTGAGATTACAGCCTATTAGGAACAGGCTTCATCTTGTTCCTAAAAATTTCTGTAACTTTCTTCCACCATGTATACATGCACAGCTGTGCTCTCACACAGAAAACATGAGTGGGATATTAACACCAGTCAGTTACTGTGTCCCAGGTCTGCTCTATTAACAATGCCAACTAACAGAACCAGTGTGGGAACCTCAGATTTCCCTACCTTCAATTATTACAACAGTTCCAATATCACCCAGCAAGCTTAAATAAACAAAATGCAGTATTTGTAAAAATTGAAATTTGTTCATTTGTGAGCTTCTATACATCTAAATATTCAAGCCAGCTGTTACCCTAATTAAGTAAAAACTGTACTTTTAGAAGTTTTCCCCACTTTCTTTTTCTTTCCTTTTAATTCGTCACTAAATGAAAACCTGGGGGTATGTGCCATGCAGAAAGTGAAATCACATTTTTAGTGCAGAAAAATTATTGCTTATAGCAAAGCCACTGCCAGCAGAGCCGTGGATTTCTGGCAGCAAGGAAGTGCCCTGGCTCAAAACTTCACCTTCCTGCTGGAACTGCCCACACAAAGCCGTGATCGCAGAATGCTGCTCTGAGGGAGGAAAGCACAGAGAGCACAAACCAGGCAACACAGGGCAGCCCGTTGCCTTTGGCTTTTTTTCCTTTCCTTTGATGCTTTCCCCTAACAGTATCACAGAAGTTTCACAGGTACTCCGATCAAGTCAGTGTTTGACTGTTTGACAATTTAGTATGAAACTCCTGAGACTTGCAAGCCTTGTGGTACAGGAAGACCAGTTAAGTTCATTGATTTTTAAAAAAAAAGTGAGTTGGTGAATACCAGTACATTTGATCTTAAGTTAAACTTTCAGACCTTCAAAATGCTAGGAAGATTAATCGTAATTTATGACTATTTAAACACCTATTCTTATTTACTCACACTATTTGTGAACTACTTAAAACTAAAGATAATTCATACTAAAGTTTCACATGTGGGTTTTTTCCTTTAAAATAATTTAAAAGATTTCTCCTCTGTACATTACATTTAGGAGGAGGTTTTTTTAAAAGCATTTGAAGCCATATGACAAAATTAGGTATCTGTAAAGTATGAAGAACACTGTCCCTTAAAATGTTTTTTTTTAAATAAAATTTGCATTTCAAAGCATTACCACTGCTTTTATTCTAAGCAGCACTATTGAAATGCAAATCTTATTCCCTAAATGTAACCTACAAGTAAGGGAAACACCTCGGACAGTTGCCTGGATTCCACACGAGGACACTTCAGTGCTGTGGGCAAACAGAAACATTCCTCAGAAACAGGACAGGGCTGAGGTCAGGTCCTCGGACAGGGAGTTACTGGGTACTGGGAAAGGCAAGTCCTGCATTTCACCAGCAGCACCAAAGTCTCCAATTTTCCCCCTGTGCAAGTGTCCCCTATTGCTGTGACTTTACCTATGCACGATTTAAGATCGGTATCCTGGCTGGAATCTTGCAGTTTCCTCAAAAATCAATTCTTTCAGCTTTTCCTTCGGCAAGTCATCCAACTCCATATCAAACTTGAAGGGTGCTTCAGCTACAGGCTTAATAATACAAAGAAATATGATTACTTTAATGTCACTGTGCTGTTGAATTTAATGCAGTCTTTTTATGGATTAGGAAAAAGTCTGAAAATGCCCTTCACAAAAATATATAACACTGAGCAGTCTTCAAGGCAGAACTCCCCCTATTAGTCCTATGTGCTTTACATATTAGTTTAGCAAATTTTACATCTAGCACAGTAAGTCAAATCCAAACTACAAGTTTAAATATTTATTCGAGGCTCATAACTCAGTATCTACTGGAAGAAAAAGAACTATCTTAAGCATTTTTATTACTTGGAATAAACATTATCTGGCCCTTAAGGAAAACTAAGTTATTTCCTCCTCCCCTAGTTCTTCACAAAAAGGAGCCAGAAATCTCCTCAGAATTGTATATAAACTACAGCCAGCTCTGATTCAGGTTTTTAAAGCATAATCTGATGGCAAACTCATTCATTCTCCTCCTTTACCTCAGACACTATGAAACTAGGCCTCAAATGAGCTGAGAATCTCCATTTTCTGGAGAGGGAGGACACCTTAGTATCTATTTATTGTGTGGCATCTCCTAAGTGTTGTACTAAAGTGAGAAATACAAATTTTGGTAAATTGATGCAATTTATTCTTCAACTCCATTAGTGCAAGTAGAAATACTACCCTTGAACTAAAGTAGAAAATAATCAGCTGGATCATTTTATCAATGTCTTTACCTCATCACTTGGATCATAATACTGCTCCAGATATGGATGGGCTAAAGCTTGCTCCACTTCAATCCGCTTATGAGGATTAAAGGTCAACATTTTATCCAGCAAATCAAGTGCTAAGAGGAAAAAAAAGTGAGCAAGGGTTTAATACACACTCCAAAAAAGTGCTACAAACCTTGACCTTACCCAGACAATACCCACTACCCAAGGTCTGTGCTAATGGCAGTGCATCCCTGGAGCTCCCCTGCTGCAGCTGGGACCTGTACCTTGGGCACAGAGGCTGTGCCTGCCCCTCTCTCAGCATTCCTGGGCTACAGCTGCCCTGGGCACCACTTGCTCCAGCAGAGGTGCTACCCTGCCAAAGCCCTTCGGCCCCAGAATGGACGGCAAGGCAAGGCACAGAATCCTACAGCAAATCTGGTTTGAGCTGCAACAGAAATTAAATAGATGAAACTTCTTTTCTTAGAAAAATGCTTTGGATTTTTGTGCCAAAATCCAAACTAAGATGGAGCTTTTCTGAAATAAATAATTATGAACATGTTCTTATTCTGAAAAGAAAACTTGGCTGTTTACAGATGAAAATATCGTCCAGAACTCATTAGGAGTTCTAGATCATCACAGTGAAATATTCTGGCACAACCAGCAGTACAGAAGATACTCTCCAGAGAAGATGCAAATACGTTTATATTCATGAGATTCAGGCAAAATCTGTTGAAGACAACTCGTAAAGAATCCATAAAGAACCTGAAGATCCAGTAAGACAGAGAGTGAGGTCTGGTGAAACTCTGGACAGACATCAGAAATCAGTGCTACTACAGTTGGTCAGCTAATTTGCCTGCAACACATTTCCCTTTTCCAAGAAGAGAAAAAACTGATTATAGGAGCAAGAACTCCTAAGATATCTGCAGTATCCTAAATTCCATCACGTTTCTTCTCACCACATCATTTATGAACCAAACTTTAACAGAGGCTTCTTGATGCAGCGCAGCAGTTGCAGCTTTGCAGGAGGATGAGGAGCACACCTGTGACCTCAGGCCACAGCGCAGCCTGGGGAGGGAGGATGCACCATCACCATCACCCCAGCACTGCAGTGAGCTCCTCTGGGTCTCTGCAGCACTCAGCACTGCACAAGAGACCCACCTGCATTCGAGGGCAGCTCCAAAAGCCTCAGACCTGCACCGCAACCATCACTCAGGGTTCTGCCGTGGCTCCCTCAGCGCCGGCAGCTCCCGCGCTCAGCCCCAGCCGGAGCGCGTGGGGCACAGCGCTGCTCCTGCCCCGAGTGACAGCCGGCTCCTGCCAGCTGCCCTGGCACAGCTGCTCTCGGGGTGTCCCTGCCAAGGGGCTGCACCAAACAGCACAGCCCCCCTCAGCTGAGGTACCAGCACTGCTGCCATCTGAGCTGTCAAAGCCCACGGGGAGGATTCTCACACTGATGAGCACTGCCATAAAAGCAGAATAAATCACTGCATTTTCCTCAATGACAGCGATAATCAGCTCCATACAGTTCCATCTGCAGACATCAGCTTTTACATGGTAATTCAGTACCTGATCGTATCCACTAAGAGTAAATTATCATATCAGTTAAAAAAGAACTGACTTAGGAATTGTGCTAGAGCAGGTAAAAGAGCACTGTACTGTGAACACAACCACCCTTAAACTGTACGAAGTTGAGTATAAAAGATAAATTAATAGCTACCTAGCAAAACTAAATCATATTTACCTTTTACTAAAGCCTTGTTAAGAAAGGTTAACAATTATTATATTCCTTGCTTTTATAACTTCTGCTCCACACATCCTAACTGAATTTTTTAACCCATTAAATTTTAAGCTTTCATGGTGCCTAATGATCCCACTCAGAGATGAGACCCTGTTTCCTGTTTTACCTACTGATGCACAGCCTGCAAAAACCCTACCCAGGGCAGCAGCAAGCGGCTGCCTCCTATCTGATGTTAGAAACAAAGTTCAAGTCTTATTTGATGCCAGTTTGAAATCCAGTGCTGATGTTCAGCACTTGAACAATGTACTGCGCTTCCATGGACAGCGACAAGAGTTTGGATTTCACACATAAGTTGAAGACCAAACACCACAACAGGTAATCTTAGAGTTACTGAGAACTGCATTAAAAAGATAAACTAGTGTGAGGGCTTTGTGCTGGTTTATGATTTTATATTAGATTCACAGTGCTATTTTGAGGCGCCTGCATGTTCAATTTCCAATATAAAGATAAATTCTTAGGTTATAAAAACTCCCATCCTGCCATTTCTTTGATACAATGTAATGGAGTATAAAATACCTTTGGGGTCGGCATTTGGAAACAGCCTGTTCCATGGCACCTTATTTTTGTGTGGTAGAGAAAGCAAGTAGTTTCTGGCCTTTAAATTTATTATACAATTCAAATCTTCTTGGGAAGGGGATCCAAGTATACCTAAAAAATACGGATACAAACAATAGTGCATTCTATGAAAATCACATTAACATAGCTGTATCATATCTACTAAAACTCAATATCAAAACTGCTGGGAAGGAGATTTCAGACTGAATGTTTTGAGGATACAGAATACCTGAGGAGTCTTTAGAAACTTTTACTAAAACCCATTTTTAAAATAAATAAATGGATCTGAGTTTTCTCATGATCTGTAATCTCTTCAAAAGATCCCAGTAAGTGCTGAACTTATAGAAATTTTAAACAATTTGACCTGGACCTAATAGTATATGAGCTTTTATTTTTTTAAAATTTTGTTTTAAAAATATATCTGCTGATGTAGTAAATAAATTGCTAAGTATTCTCTAGCTGTCTCCAAAACAATGATTACCTGTAGCAATTCCTGCAAAAATAACTAGAGGGGACAGCGGACACACCTGCAGATCCACACCTCCCACAGTGACCCACTGGAGAAAGACCAGCCCAGCTGGAAGAAGTGATGGAGAGAGACAGATGGACGTGGAAATGCTGCTTCTCCATAAAGCTTACCAAGGATATGGTTAAGTTGGTCAAGGTAGTGTTTTCCTGGGAAGATGGGTCTGTTGGAGAGCATCTCTGCCAGAATGCAGCCCACTGACCAGATGTCAATAGACTTGGTGTAACCCTGCAGGTGAAGCAGAAACACATTCTTGTCAAATTTTTATAAAATAGCAGCAACATGTCACTTTAGTAAACTGTGAAAGTGCACACAAATCATCCTTTTCTTTTTTAGATGAGTCATGCTTGCTCATGCTGTTTGGTTTTTGTGTACAAATGAAATAATTAAGAAGCATGTATCAAAACACTACTTTGAAGGGGTAGCAAGAACTGAAGTCTCCAACATACTGTTTTCCAAAAGGATTCAAGTTTAGCTATATCTGTTACCAACAGCAAATTGTTGAGATTCCCTAATTTTATAACCAATTTAAACTAAAACATGTTGGAAACCAGGTACTCTGAATTGCACAGCCCCTGACAGAGTGCTGAACACGTGTGAGAGCAGCCGTCCTTCCTGAGGGGATCTAAGCAGCGCTCCAGGACGAGGCCTCTGGCAAAGGGGGAAATCAGTGGCTGCTGGTTGGCTGCTCTGGGCAACACAACAGGCAGGAAGAGGTGAATAGGCTGGGAGGAGACCACCCCAGCAGCTGGGATATAACGGGAATGGAACAAACAGGGGGATATCCACGTGTATGGCTAACCTGTGCCATCCACAGGAACAGGCACAGAGTGACAGAGCCCCAGCCTGCTGCCACTGCCCCTCCCTTGGCAAGGCTCTGTCCCCACTGACCCTACAGGCACTGGCACCAGCTCCTCAGGGTGTCATCCCTTCACCATTTGTGTTCAAGGCACCAGAATCACAAAAGGAATCATGCATTCAGCCAGGAACTCTTAAGCTGACCACCTGTTAAAAACGCAAACTATTTTCTTTGTGAAAGCCTTTGATAAGTAAGTTTGTGGACGGCCCAATGCTGTGGCCTCAGTGAGGGTTTAAAATACAAGATGTGAGTTTAAAATACAAGAAGCTGGAGGAAAAACCCTCAGTTGGTCAGATGTTTATTTTCTTAAAGTGCTCAAACACACTATTGACACACCAAAACAAACCCACCAGCTGGAAAAGCTGTAAATCCTACAGGAACAGCCATCCCAGAATATAAAACACAGCTTCAGGTGTTTTGCTAACAAGTGTCTGGCTGTGGGAGTGAGCACAGGGGTTCTGAAGGACACCCACCACCCACACAGGGATTGGATGCACCTTAAAACGGCCCCAGAACACAACAGTAATTCCAAATATACAAAAACCAAAGGAATGATTTCATGAAGACTATGGGAATGCAATTAAGACTGACACATAAGAAGGATCACATGCCTTCATTCAGAATCAGATTCAGCCTCATTATACATTCTAAACCTAAATTAAGATGTCAAGATAACATTAAGGCAACGTTTGCAGCATTGATGGAGGCAGCAGTGGAATGCTCATTCCCACCACTCCTGTCCTACTCAGTGGCACAGCAGGTGATGGAAGCAGTCTCATGACTGGCCAGGAACTGGAGGTGTGGGAAGCTGAGCACGTGATTACTCAGTTCTAGTACCCAATAACTGGTTCTGGAATCACAATTTATTGCAAGCCAGGAGCTCTACTGGAAACCCATGCCCACTTCTCCCCAAGACTGTGTGTGCGTTCTGATCCTAAAAGCACAGAAGGGCTTGCTCTTCCGAGCACAGCTGGAACTCACAAAGTATTGAATAAGCAGCAACAGCAGCAGCCCAGCAGCTCACTGTGGCCCTTACCTTAGAATTCAACATGATTTCAGGAGCCCTGTACCAACGTGTGGCCACATACTCTGTCAGGAATCCTGTGTGATCATGATCGGGATCTGCAACGCGAGCCAATCCAAAGTCACAAATCTGGTTTTAGAGAAGTAAATAGAAAAAAAAGGCACATTAGACACACATTTCCAATACTGTACCATTATTAATTCACCATTCCCCAATCAACCATGTAACACCCACAAACACAGTGATGGCAACCTATGTTTTTAGAAAAAATATTGCACAAAGGTGAAGAAAAATGTTTTGGATCAATTACAAAGAATATCCAACTGCCATTCAGGGGCCAGGAAGAATAAACAGTTCACAATTTATGTTCCACCACGGGCTTGCTTACAGCACCTTTGCCAAACAGGCAAAGATACACTGCTCCAAACTCTCAGAAACTCACCAGAAAACAAAAGGAGTAGCAATTAAGACTTCCAGAAAACGTAATTAGCAACCAACACGTTTGTAACCACGTTCAACACCCTATTTTACAAAAGCTATCATCATAACTGCATCTTTGCATGAGAAACAACCTATCCAATCATGAGATAATGGTAGACTAGAGAGATTATGGGCTGCTGAAGGAAGCATAAGTCTAAAAGACAAAAAAAAAATCCTTCAAAAACGAAACACAAGCAAGAAAATATTTCTCAACCCCTTATAAGGAAAATACTTTTATCTCACTATGGAAAGAAAAACAAACACCGATTTAGACTAGCGAGTTCAGCAGAAAGAAAAAGACAGTTTTAGTTATGCCTGGGTAAGGAGGCTCCACGGCTTTCAGAGCTGTTTTGTATCTAGAGAGAAATTAAGGAAATTGAAAATGTGAAGACAGACTGCTGTAGAGCAGAGCAGCTGTTCCTTTCTTACCATCCCAAAGGTCAATGGCAAGGTTGTTGAGTGGCACATTAGAACATTCACAAGTTATGCTGCCCCCCAAAAAATACCAGGTTATGATTGCTACACAAAGTGTATTTCCATGAAAGAATACATACTCTCAGGAAAACCAGGCATCAAATGCAGAACTGGCAAACACTGGGAGGGTTCCTCTGCTACATTTGTTCTATAATATTTACTCTTGGATAGTTAATTGTGTACAGTGATTATGTTGAAAATGTGAAGTGAAAATAGGCTGTAGTCAATAAAGTCAGTAATGGAAAATCCTACCAAAACCACAGAAACCTCACTTTGCCCTGGCAGATATTTCTCAATTTTCCTGTGGGACAGCCTGTCAGTGAAATAACTGATAGATCAGACAGGGAAGAAATACTTCACCTGACTAAAAGCTACATCTTAAAGACAAGATTCAGCAGCTGACTGTTACACAGAGGGTCTGAAGAAAAGACAGTGATGAATGTCATAAGCCAAGCTGCATGCCATTACTTTAGCTATATATTAAAAAAATAAACCCAACTCCCTGAATCCTTAGAAAACAACTCCAAAAAGAACCTTTTTTAAGCATGGAAAGGTTCTCCCAGGCTACAGGAACAGGGCAGCTGCCTTGTGTGCAATTAGCTTACATAAAGAGACTCAGTACAAATAATCAGAAGAGGCTCCTCTGAAGACAGAAATTAAGAAACTGTAGAGGACAGCTTAGAGACTTCAGAAAATAATTATGCAGCAGGCAAAATTGTTGTAATCTCTTCCTCCTAACCTAGGAAAAAGCTAGATAAGATTACAGGCAAAGAGACTCTTGCTGAATTTCAGTATTACACAAAAGCAAAGTGCTAGGGTTTCTTACTATTAAAACAAAAGAAGAAAGACACTCTCTGGTCCACGGTGAAAAGCAAGAACTGAATTACAGAAGATGTCTCTGAATCTCTCAACTCAAGTAGAAAAATGCTCATGGGATTGAAAGGAAGAATAATGACAAAGAGAGCTCATTAAAATGACAAAAAGCCCCTGCTGACTGGAGCAGAAACAGGTTAAGCAGAAAAGCAGAAATACCATTAGTGAGAAAGACTTCAAGGTTGAAGCTGCAAGGAAGAGGTTTTGGCTGCAGAGCTGACAGGAGTGATAGCACAGAGTGAAAGGGACGCTGGAGCTCCAGGGCTCTGCCTGCAGCCCCGGGTGAGGGAGGGCACAGCTCTGGCTGCAGCTGGGGAGGGCAGACACTGCTCACCCTGTGCCAACAGGACACACTGAGGGCAGCTGCCCGTACTAATGATGATGTGTAGCAGGCAAAGCACCAGCAGTTGGTTTTTAGGCTTCTCCACGTGAACAGAAACAATAACAAAAATAAATCATCTGAGAGCAATATAATAACAGGCATTTTGACAGCCATTTCTTGCATTTTGACTAAGTCATAGCAGAGAATAAAAGAACTACATAATGGAAGACCCAGTATGTCAGTCAGTGCTTCATGTCTTGGAGAGACAGAATAGATGCTACTGAGACAGAAGAAATTACTTCCCAGCTAAATAAATTAAAAAGTAATAAATAAATAAATAAATAAAACCAGTATCCTATTTCTATATTTAGCTTCCACTTCTTGAAAACAATGTTCTTGCAATCAGTATCAGGTTTTTTTTAACAGAGATGGCTTAAGACTGGGTGAAGCTATCAAGCAGATGGGAAGATTTAGGAGGATCATGTACATGCCACCATTTACTAAGCAAATGAAATGACACGAACAGTACTACTAATATACTGAAATATCTGCAGTTGTATTGTTGAGTAGCCTGTGTCTCTGTGTATTTGTATAAAAGGAAACAGAGACATTAAGTTTAATTGCTACTGATAAGATGGTGGTTCAAACATATATCTCCAGAATAACTGGTAAAATCATGAAACAAACACTAACTTGCAGTTTTCCCTGAAAAAAATCCCTCTCTCATCACCTCCTTTTCATGCCTGTTGCAGTAGGTAACAATTCTTGGTCATTTTAATAACTGTGAGTTTTCATTATGTAGACAGAATTGATCATCTAGCCAGTCTTTAGAATGGACCAGCATCTGAACAGCAAGGAATTGTGTGACACTCTTGGAATTGTGACAAACCTGTACAGCCCACAGCTAGTTCACACTTTGAAGAGGGTATTTTTGTTTTGTGGTTTGTTTGTTGAGGAAGTTAGAGCTACACTAAAAAACAAAGGGTCATTAAGAGCAACACAGGTGGTACATTTGTACCAGCACTGTAAACTCTGCCATTCCACTCCATCAGGGCCAGCAGCAAATACCTGATGTACAGTGTAGAGGGGAACATATTCCAGTGCCTCTCATCTTCCATGGATCTGCCACTGTGGGACTCTAAACCACAGGGAGCACTCAATAAGGGTTTTTCTCTGCTAACTTGCTAGGTGGTTTTTTAAAAACTGCAATATCTACAGTGCTCTGTGATACCAAATTCCACAGCTTAACAATGCTGCAAGCAATGCTCCTTTCCTCCCACCAGCCTTTTCCATAGGTGAGGACAGTGAACACACCTGCTCCCTATTCACCATCCCTATGCCACTGACACGTTACCAAAGCTGTCAGATTCTATTGGATTCCTCTGCTCCTCATGCAGTACCTTCCAGCAGAGGAGACCCAGGATAAATAGCTCATTTAGGGAGAGCAGTACTTTGAAATCCTGCTCTCTTCATATCACAGGGAGAAGTGTGATAACTATGATCACACTGAAGACTCAAAACCAACTGAAAGGTACAGAATGGCATGTTTTCTGCTTTATTCTCTATTTCTGTTTCTCCACACTTGGTTTGCTTTACTGAATGCCACTAAGCATTGAGCTGACATTTTCCAAGAATCATAACAGCTCTAAGCTCATCCTTCTGTAGTATTAACGAGTACAGAGCCATCACTGGAAATGCAAATTAGGAACATTCCCTCCCTAAGTAATTGCCATGCATTTAATCAGCACTGAATCTCACATGCCACTTTAGCTGCCCACGAATACAAAGTCCTTTTCCAACAACAAAACATTAACAGTGTAAACAGAGAAACCAGATCTTGAAACATACACAGTTCTGAGTTTACTTTGGAGGTAAACATGATGCTGCTTCAGATCAGTATTTTCACCCAGCTTTCAAAGAGGCTGTTTCCAAGTCAGCCTCCAGATGGAAACAGTGATGCACTCATTACAGCAGTCTAACAGATTCTTAGTCACTCAAATCTTGATAATTATTTTATCACACCAAATAATGTTTTGGCAATCTTTCCAGGACAAAAATCACATTAATACCCAGTAAAAACCCCACATTCATGGTTATAGCAGTTTGTTTATGAAGACCACAGCAGGAAAATCCGTAAGAAATTTCAACTCACCTTGAGATCACACGTGGTGTTAAGCAGCAGATTTGAAGGTTTGAGGTCACGGTGAAGCACATTGGCTGAATGGATATATTTTAACCCTCTCAGAATCTGGTAAAGGAAGTAACAAATGTGGTCGTTGCTGAGGTGTTGAGTCTTTAAGAGCTTGTAAAGATCTGTCTCCATAAGATCTTGCACGATGTATCTGTGAGGTATTAGATGTAAGGCAGCAAAAAAACTTGGTGTCATGTCAGACATCAACACACAGTACCCAAGAAAACTTCTAGAACATCTTTTCTCTCTTATTTGTCTGTTTGATGACAATCATGAAACTGTGTAGTTGATTCTTGCTTTAGAAGTTTGGACTCCAATCAATCCTGTTACATGATGCAGCCCTTCATAGAATAAAGAGGCACCAGCATGTGATCCTCTCAAATTAATCATCATAAACCTTTATTTCTTCATAGTAGAGCTTGACTTTTATTGGAATCTTAATTCCATCTGATTCCTATCCTGCTTGCCAAAAAACAAAGGGTGTTTTTTTGGTTAATGAGTAATAAGCTTCCAAGATACTTATTTGCAACTGCATAAAAGCAGGAATGTAGAAGATCTCATAATTTCTGTTCATTTTCTCTACCATCTCCCCACCTAAAAAATTTAGCTGTTCTTCTTCTGTACTATATATATTTATTATGCTACATTGAACACAACAGTTCTTCTCTTACCAAAATTAAATCCCAATTTACTCAGATGATTTTTTTAATAAGATTGCAATGAAAATTAAAAGAAGGGTTTATTTGCTTTGAGAGGAATGAGTTAAGTAAAATTTTCTTCCCCCTTAATTCAAGAAAATTTGAGACAATTATAGCAGAGTCTGGCCATTTTACTTTCTCCTCAAAGCAACCAGCTGTAACAACAGTTCTACTAACAGCAAATACGGTTTTAGAATTATGTGACTAAACTAAATCTTCTCTACAATGTTGAGTTCTTTGCTTGGAAGATAGAAATTAACACCTTTCTCTTTTCCTGGAAAAGAAAGAATAAAACTAGCACTCATCTACATCAAAACTGTAAACTGATCAAATACTATTAACTTCCCTTTTGATTTACAATAATAGAAGCCAACTTTTATTAATATTCAGGAAGGAAGAGGATGAAGGGGAAGAAACAATCAAAAGAGAGGAGGCAACCATTACTGATGATGCCAAATAACACTTTGAAAGGATACACATCTTTCATCTGTTCAATAGTTGGAGCTCTGATAATGTCATTTATTCCAATAATATTCTCATGCCTGAAGCGCAGTAGGATCTTGATCTCCCTCAGAGTTCTCTGGCAGTATGTCTGATGCTCAAAAGGACTGATTTTCTTTATAGCAACTCGAACTTTGTTGACGTTATCATAAGCAGAACTAGAAGAGAATCAATAACATCCATTACAAGGAACATGAAATTCATTCAATTCAGAAAGAAAGAATGCGAATTCAATTAGTATGGGCTGGTGCATTTTGTTTACATTTACTTTTATCAAATGGGGAGAGGTGACAGTGACATCTTTTCGTTTGGTGAACTGACAAAACACTGTTGTTCTTTCAGCAGCCTGTTTGGGTCTCTACAACCACTGGCTTTCCCAGCTGACTCGGAGTCTCTGATTCGTGGGTACTGCACACAGGAAAGGTATTTGTGCTCTTGATCAGCCTGTGCAACAACCAAGTCTGAGGTTTTCTCTATATGCTGCAATCATCAAAAGTTTGAGAAGGTTCGTCTAGAGTTAACCCATTCACTTTGGAGTGCAGAAAACCCTTCAGAAATCATCTTTTAAGCAGCAGAAAACCACATCCTGTGTCCAGCTCCCCCAAGTAATACCAGTTGTCACAATCTTTCATGCTGCCATCAATCTACACTGTCAGCACCTCCACAGCAGACACAGAAGAACAAAAGGGATGGAGAATTTGTGACAACATCTTTCCAAGTTCAATTCCAAAGATAACAAGAGTTTGGGGAAAGAAAGCTGTGTCCAGGTACACACATGGAGTGGAAGCAGGCAGCAGCACAAAGAGGATCACAGTGACTGTGACCCATGCTAAGGAACTCGCTGCCTCCTACATTTACATGACCCTTTCCAAGAGCTCAGAACTCCATTCCCAGCTACACCAATAAATAGCTCAGTATTTCTGCCCAACATGCCTATGTGTTCATGAAGAATCACAGCCTGAGTCTAATTAAAAGTCTCAGTTAAACTTACCTAATTTTCTAAAATCTGGACTATGAATCCTAACAAGTTTTAGTATGTTTTCTATGGTCTTGTTTATACGAAGCATCTCATTATCATAACTTCTACTGCATTAGAAGTATATGGTAATTTAATTAATTACAATTTAGATGTGTTTATATGATTCTTGCCCCTACTCAAGCTTGCTACTGCATTATAAGGAAATTAACAAATAATCAAGCCTACATTCCATACATTTCTGTTAGCCTCAACTATTTAATATAAAAATATAATCATACTAGCCAAGGGGGCTTTACATCCCACCAATTCTCTGTAATTGAGTCCCAGAACTTTGTTTGATACACTTTTAATTGACCTTACTCTGCTGAGATGTCCAGGTACCTGGTGACCAGGTAAAGCAGAATAAAATGCAAAAATCCAATTAGAAAAGGAGACCTCAGAAGAATTCAAATGCCTGGCCACATCAAGGCTCTTTGACAACTAAGCAGAAACATGGTGAACAAGGTGTTTTTGAGATGGTACTGTCACCACTGGATGCAAAACTGTTTAAAATTTCTCACTTTCATTATTCAAATGGACACAAAATTCAATCAATTAGGGTGATCAGTAAGATCTTCATACAGCACATGCATATGTAATGACATCCTTTTTGCAGGGTTTTCCCACACAATGCCTTGACCTGCCTGCATCCCCAGCCCTGGCCTGTACCCACAGACAGCTCCATTTATCTGCCTCTAGAAACACTGAACTCAAATGCTCTGAACTGCCACATGCTGAGCAAGTATTCATTACAACTGTTGCTGCTGCATATGTATAGGTAACACATTAGCAGCTCCTCGTCCCAAAATAGATAATAAGCGAGTGCCATAAGTGGAACTTGGCATTGCCTCCAAGAGCACTTGGGCTCCAGTAATTTTCTTAGCTCATCACCTGTGGTGTTTACAATAGACCAGTGAGGTTGGTCACAAGCAGAAAACAAAACCAGAAATAACTCCGAAGCACGAACAACCTGGATTTGGGAAAGAAATGAAAGAATCCTATGGGCCATTTATCATTATAAACAAACCTCCTGCCTCCTCCTTTGTACTGACCTGAGCATTTTTGCTGCCACAATGCAGAATCTTACTCCCTTTCAAAGGACTGGACAGCAGCAGCTATGCAGAGTACAAAAAGGCAGAATGCCAATATTTACTCATTGATGCTGCTTAAATAAAAGCTCCCATTCTCTTAAAATATTTGATAGATCAGTTATTGCTTCTCAAGCAAAGGTTGCTTATTGATAGAAAATATGTTATCTTTCCTTGTACAGATTAAATGAACATGAATTCATCAATTAAATACACCAAGATTTCCTCTCGTGTAGCTGTTTCACCCACAGTGCTTCAAGCATTTTCTTAGCAAAAGGTTTAGGCTGTCATTTAGAAAAGGATGGCTAATCTTGCCTTCTGATGGTTCAACTATAATACCCATGGTTCGCTGAGGAAAAATCTGCATATTTGGAATACAGATGCAATCAGTTTCCTCTCCAGGGTACCTTCCCCATACAGTCATCTTTCTGTTTGTATCAGATTTTCCCACACTAACGCAGCTAAGCTTCCATTGCAGCAGCTGAGGGGAGCAAAACTGAAATATTGTCTAGTTGAAATACTAAAAGGGACACTGGATTTATTTCTGATGTCACACTTTTTGAAAGAGAAGCCTTTCTGTACCTTGATTAAACATCCAAGGGATTATCTCAACTTCTATGAGCAAGCAGCTAATCATACAAGCAGTCAGGTACACTTGCTGGTGCATAATATTCTAAATGTCATGCATAATGGAGGTACATTGAGAAGCTGTGTTATCTAGTTAAGACAATTTCACATTCTCAGCCACAGCCCTTAAAGCACATACTGCTTTAAGTAAACTCTGTGACCCTTTAGAAATGCTTTCTCAGTTTGACACATGCTATAGGAAAGTGTAAACGCCACACATCAGACTGAACTTTAGTGGAATTGAGGAGTCAGGCTACAGCCAGACCCTCTTTGGCCTACGAAGCCCTACCAGAATAACTGATTGGCTATGCAGAAACACCTGAACTCCCAGAGCTGGCTCCTTTGTCAGGCAGACCGAACCATTTCCCAAGCTTTCCCTCCATCCACCCATCCACCGCCTGCCACCAGCAGCAGATCTCGGCACTCCTCTCAGAGCTCTGCTGAGGAAATGTGCTGCTCACGGTGTGCATTCCAGCATTTGAACACAAAACCCCTCTGAAGGTGCAAACGCAGGCCCTGGTGCATCCCCCCGCAGCCCAGCACAGCCCATCTCTGCGGGCTCCAGCCGCAGCCGCAATTACTGATCGCATTTACACCTCCTGCTCACCCGTGCTCCCCCTGCAGTCCGACCGGGATCAGCTCCACAGCACATCCCATCCGCCTCCCAGCGCATCCGAAATTTACATTATTTGCATTCTGGCGGTGCTGTCACCGTGTGCACAGTGTAACCTATTTGTCTGGGCTGTCAGCTTCTATTAAACCGCACAACAACTGGTTATATTTGCAATGAAGCAGTTAAATGGGACATCTTCTGAAGTCAGGATCTTTCTATTATCTTGACTTTTTTCCAGAGAAGATAAAAATCTGTAAAGTGGGAATAACAGTTCCCATATTAACAACTCTTAGAGTGCCAGTTTATAGCTTTTAGTTTCTAACCATTAAGCACACGTACTGATCATCACCCACAGAACTGTCCCATTATGATGAATCTAGTCACCAACACTTTAAATATTCAGAAGGAAGGATTTATTTCCACCACGATCATGTGCAGCCTCACAAGCTGAAGCAACCATTCAGCTGTGAGTGCTATTTATCTGTAATGTGATAAATTTAAATATAGATTTTGCAACTGCCTAACTGTTGTAGCCACAACATTATTCCTATTTCAAGCTGTGGTTACTAACCTGTGACAACCTGCAATGGCACAGTTATTTAGATACTTTTGCAACATCGTGTAAAAATCAATACAAGCCCCAGCAGCAGAGTTTAATCATTCCCAATTTGAAGTGTCTTGTAAATACATAACAAAGTTTTGACTAAGCAAAGCATCAGGCACAGCTGCACAAAATAAACAAATGAGCATTTATAACCCAAGAAGTTGCACCACATAACTTTTAAAGCAAGTTTTTATCCTTCTACTCTCTGGTATCAACTTCCTTTTTAAACAGAAGCCCAGGGCGGGGCCGCTCCCAAGAGCAGTGACCAGAACGGCACCGCAGCTCCGAGCGCACAGCGCTGCCCGCTCAGGGCCCCGGGCATGTGTCCCTCTGCCGGGAGGGCAGCTCAGGGCCCCGGGCAAGTGTCCCTCTGCCGGGAGGGCAGCTCAGGGCCCCGGGCAAGTGTCCCTCTGCCGGGAGGGCAGCTCAGGGCCCTGGGCATGTGTCCCTCTGCCGGGAGGGAAGCTCAGGGCCCCGGGCATGTGTCCCTCTGCCGGGAGGGCAGCTCAGGGCCCCGGGCATGTCCCTCTGCCGTGACCCCTCGGCGGGGAGGGCAGCTCTCGCCAGGCACGTGTGGCCGAGAGCCAGAGCTCAGCCCCTGCTGCCCACAGTGCCCCTGCGCGTTCTCCCACCCATCCCATTGCCCGCGCGCTTCATTCGGGGCAGAACTGGAACAAGTGAGGGCACGCTGCAGCTGCCGGCAGGAGAGGAGCCAGCTCCTGGCAGTCCCTGCATCCCACACAGGGCTGGTCCCTCTCACTGAAAAACAACTGCCTGCTCCTCTGCCGCGCTGCCTGCAGGCTTCCCCCACCGCGGGATGTTCTTCCAGCATTTCGAGGATTATTCACCTCGTGGCTGTTTCACAAGCTGCTCTCAGCACACACACACAAAATACACAACGCTACCGGCAAACATCCTAATTACAACTCTAAATAAAAGACTGATTTGAAGTTTAAAAGGGATTTTTTTTTTTATCAGTAGCTTTGTGTTGCTGTGGAAGCAGGATTCCAAGGGCATATCCAGAGATAAGAATCTCTGTGAAATATCGGGTAATTCTGCTTACACACAGAATAGGAAAGGCAAAAATAATTCCCAGCAAGCAAGCTGATCTATGGAGATCTTTAATCTTTTAATTCAGTCTACACTTAGCTCAATCATGAACATTTCCACAACATGCTGACATTTATCAAGTTACAATGCAAATAGCTTAAACTTATTTTTAAGACTCCTGTAAATAAAATATTGCAATGCTATGACACAGTAACAACCACCCTAACAGACTGTTCGCTACAACTTTTGGCGATGGGGGAAGGTGGTTGCACAAGTGCAGATTTGCAGAGGGTTTTGGGGTTTTTTGTTTTGTTTTTTTTTTTTTTTTTTAATAATCAGATGTTAACTCTTCCAGATTCTTCAGAATAATTACTTTCTTCTTCTACATGATTAAACCACAGAGAGCAGCTACAGTATATGGCTTTTTTAATAAAAAGACTGGAAAAAGGATAAAAATAGTCAAAGACTATTTGAGGACACTGAGTAATGTGTCATTTTTACACTGTTGAATGTATTTTTTGTAGCCAACTGTAAACACCTACGTTTACTAGAAATATTTGTTACTTTCCTCCATTTATTCATAACATTTTGAAGACAAGTGTATTATTCATTAGACTTTTTTATTAGCGCTAATTTACAAAATCAGCACCTGGTTTTAGAAAGAACAAGTGCCTACTCATAGTGGGATACATTTGCCATGTTTCAAGAAACCTCAGTTTGTGAAAAGACAACCCATGTCACACTCAGTTTAATTTTGATTTCTCAGCTTTCTCTAGAAGAGGTTCTCAATAACAAAGCATTTCTCAGGTTTGCCAACTGAGAATTCAAGACATAAACTATAGAAACAGGGGCATCTTAATACACTTCTACTTTTCTCCAACAAAGATTTAGTTTTACAGACTAACTCCTGCCATGTAGGAAAGTCAGCAATCCATGGAAACAGAGAGTCGCCTCACTATTAGATTCTTTAAAAAACAACAAACAAATAAAAACCCAACAAGGGAGAAAAGAAATCCAATTTCTAAATCAGTGCCCTTTATTTTACCACAAGCCCATAGCACTGTGCCCATGTGAGCCCTGCAGACCCCACTGTGCCTTCAGTTAACCCCTGAGGCTGACTGGGTCGAACTGGAACAGCACTGCCTTCACCTCCAGCACCCACTGCTCCAGTCATCCTCCCCTGAACAACCCAAACCAATCCTGGCAGTGAAGCTTCCTGCTACAATTACGCCAACTCCTTCCTCCCGTGACAAAGGGGAGTAATTACTCTGAAGTGATTTTACTCACATCTGATCTACTACAGGATTTTGCCCTTCACACCACAAATTCTGAAGGTGCTTTCATTACTTCCTAAGGAGATTTGCTTTCATTTCATTGTATCTGCTAATAATTCTAATTAATAATGGTGAGACACTGGCACAGGCTCCCCAGAGAAGCTGTGGATGCCCCATCCCTGGAGGTGTTCCAGACCAGGTTGAAGAGGGCTTGGAGCAACCTGGTCCAGTGGAAGGTGTCCCTGGAGGGGGCTGGCTCTGCTTGACCCTTAAGGTCCCTTCCAACTCAAACCATTCCAGGCTCTAATAGGTTAGAAAGGCACAATTTTATTTTGCAGAATTTGAAAAGTAGTATTTGATGGATCCTTGCAAAAAATTCAATTTTAAACTGCTTACTATGCACATAATAATTACTTAATAGTATAATTCCTCAGATCACTCCTAGTATTTTGAAAACGAATAGCTAGTCATGCAAAATGGAGTCTGTTAAATTAATTACTTTTGCCAGAAGCTCAGTCAATTCATAATCCTGGGTGTGGCAGACCAGATGATTTGTGTTTTGTTAGCACCTACTAAACAGAACTATGAACAGCAGCAGTTCTAGAACTACACCTCAATACTGGCATTAGAAAAATACTGGCTACTTCACCCACAGCTCTGTACCGTTTGGCTAAAGATGTTATTTAATTTTATGGTGCTTTGATTAATCTTAGTTGTTTGAAAAAAAATCAATTCTCTCAATCTCTTCTAATGTGTATTTTTCTTTCCATACCTTTAGCTGTAGAGCACTGACTTCAAACCACCACATATGCCTACTCTGTTTTATGCCACTTCAAGTTAGTCTTCAGAAAATAGAAAACTCTTACATCTCACTTCATCTACTTCTTCCCTTCCCACTTCCATTCCCTATTTTAGAGGTTTACTGGCTCTCCACTGTCAGTATTTCCTTTGATAGCACCGATGCCAAATTTAACAAACTTCACTACGTTTAAAGGTCCTTTGGCACCTGTGAAATAAATTCATTCCAAAGGCACCCACTGCTTTTGATAAAATAATATGATATTAAATATCACTATCTTTCTCCTCTGTAAATAAATTCCTGTGGGAATGATTTTGGGCTAAAATTGTAAGAGCTTGGCAACATGAGACAACCTAAGGTCACAGTGAATTCAAAGGAGGGGTTGTGGTTCACTCTCCCTTTTATGCCTCACATCCCTGCCCTTTCTCACTTTTTTGGTTGGAGAGGTGCCTTTTTTTGTGTCAGTTCAGAGAACTAAAGCAGCTCCAAGCTGAAGCAGGAACACTCAAAAAAAAACTACATGCACAGTCCCACTCCCTTCCTGTGTCAGCACCAGCACTCACAAGGCTTTGTGTCCATCATTTCAACTTTGCACCTTTCAATTTTATTTTTTTATGAAGTCACCCTTCAGCTAAACCAGCTTTCCAACACAGCAAACGCTCCAGCTGTGCAGGCCCCAGCACAGGAGAGGAGGAAGGGATGACAGCGCAGAGGGAAGGGAAAAGCTGCCCCTGCAGCAGCAGCACAGCCCCAGAGCAGCACAGAGCAGCCCGCAAGGCTCAGCCCTGCAAAGCTCAGCTCGGGTGCCTGGGCCTCCCGGGAGAGCTCAGCCCCCACACAGCCGAGGAGGTGCCCACCTCCCCCCCGTGCTTAAGGCTCCTCAAGGGGCAACAAAAACCCACCAGGACAACAAAGGACAGGTCAGTAACATCATCACTGTTACTCCAGAGCCTGGAAAAGAACCACCACATCCTCAAACAGCAAAGCAGGAATCACAAATATGTGCAGGAAACACTTCCCCTTTCCTAGAGAGAAGGGAGAGCACTACCAGAGAGCTGTGAGTGGCGATGGGATTAACAAATCCTCCACCGTGGTTTAGTCTTTTGTCTGCTAAGGTTCTAATTTGACTTATATCCCAGATACTCCTCCTAAAATCAGCTTATTTAATTGATTCCACACCTCACAAATCTTCAGAAGAGATACCTCACAGTATTTCATTCCAACAGAAAGTAGAACAAAATCACCCATGCACACTCAAAAGCAGAGATTTTCCTAAACCTGATGTAGAAACATCAGCGCAAAATGAAAACTATCCCAAAGCACTGATGGAAACAAGGTCATTGCTACTGCCCACTCTGCCATGGTTAGTTCAGTGTTTCACCTGCAACCCAAACACAACAAAACAACCAAACCACCAGCACTGAGTGTGCATCTCACCGCTATCAGAAGTTATTTCCCTTTGTGTCAGATTACAAGGCATTTGCTGCATGTTTTTTCCACGTTTCTACAAAAACATGCCAACAGTAAACCCTCAGCATATTCACAGCTCAGTGTTTTGTTCAGAGGAGGTCTCAGCATTAAGACATGTTGGCTCCAGGAGCTGAAAGGAAGCTATTTCACAATTATGAAACACTCAAAAAAAAAAGAAAAAAAAAAAATCCAATATAAAAGTCAACCTGAATGTCATTTGGGATATTTTGCACCATCCAAATCCCAATAAAACTGGGCAAATTCCGGACTGAAGCATTTGGGGAGTATTGATTTGGAGTGCTCAAATGACCTGAAATTTTCCTCAGGACACATCAGCAATATTTGGTGAAGCAATCTGCCTTTCTTCTAAAGAAGCAAAAGTAACCTACTGCAGTGGCAGCTGCTAATGTTAAGAAAAACTGCAAAATGAAGTAATTGCACATTATAAACTGCAGCCTAATTGCGAGTTGCTCGTACTTAAAACATACCCACAACACAGATGAATTACTTTTCACCATGTAACAAAAACTCTCATTTGCATCCTAATCACCACAGAGTATTTCAGTATTTTATGAAAATTCTCTTAAAATACAAAAGGAGAACTTCCAAGAGAAGAAATTTCCTCTTAGGGGAACTTAGGTGGTTGTGATTTTGGGTACTGCAAACAGATGAACAGTAAAGGCACGTGCACAACTCTGCTAAAACTGGACTGTGGTGAAGATTCTGCCCAAATCTAACAGAAAAAATTCTATTCCAGCCTTTCTCCAAGGCATATACACACAGAGCAGCATTGGATCCACCGCTGAGAGGTCACCGGGCTGGAGGGCACAGCACAAGCCCCGGCAGCGTGGGGGCACAGGGGCACCAGGAGGGCGCAGAGGGGACCCGAGGCTGTCCCTGCACTGGCTCTCCCCAGCGGAAACGGGTGGAGCCAGGAATGCTTGTGAAACAGAAACCAACCCCTGCACCCCGATGGAGCACAGCAAACCCTGCCAAGGACCGACCATCAAACAACCCTATCTGAATCAGGGACATTCACGACGAGCCGTAATTATCTTACTAACCTTCCTGCTCAAAGCTGACAACGAACTGCATTTGGCTTTTTGTGCACCTTCCAAAAAGATGAGTTTGAGAACAGCTCAAACATATACCCAAAAGTTGTACTGAGGCAAAGGAAAACAAGCTCTCTTCTGAAAAGGAGATTCACCCACAAGCAAACCAGCACCTTTAATAACTGTCCTGCTAATTAACAGAACACAGATTTCACACAGATAAACCACCTGAAATAAACTCTACTGCTGAATTTCACATTATTACACTATTATTTTTATTTACCTTACAACACAATAATGTAGAAGTTATATTTTTGAATACACTTATAGCTCCATACACTTCATTTGAGTGATCTGGAAATCAAAATCAAATACAATTGAAATCACTTAATAAAATGTTTCTGGGTTTGAGATTTTTTTCCAGGTATTATTTTAAAAGTTCCTAAATACTTCACTTAAAGTGAAAGCCTTCTCCAAATTATCAGAACAACATCCAACTTCATCCATGAGCAGTGCCAGCTCCCAGTGATGAAGGCTGACCAAGGACTGGGCTGTGTTATGAGCACAGCCAGCAGGTCAAGGGAACTGATTCCTGCTGTGAGGGCACATCTGGAATTCTGCATCCAGTTTTCCTCCCTCCCAGTACTGGACCAAATCCAGCAGAAAAGCATTAGGATGCATAGGGAGCTGAAGGATGTGACATGAAAGAAAGAACTGAAGAAACTGGGTTTGTATAGGCTAGGAGGGGAAAAAGGGGTGGTGGTGGAAAACATCCAACTGCTCTTTTAAGTTACAAAAAAGGGAATCACTGAGAAAAGTGATAAAGATTCTTCTCAGAGACAAAGAGTACAAAGGACAAGAGGGGATGGTCTCAAGTTGCAGCAAGGCAAACTCTCATGTTTTTAAGGGGAAAAGTATCACTGGACAATTGGCTTAACGCTAAAACCAGAAGTTGCCCATGGATGTCGTCGAATCTCCATCCCTGGAGATTTTGAAAATACTGAGTGGACACACTGAGCAACCTGGTCTAATTTTGACACCAGCCCTGCTTTGAGTAGGAGGCTGGACATGACCTCATAAAGTCCCTTTCAACCTACATTATGCTGTGAAATATTCCATAGCAAAATGCCATAAAATATTTTCATTAAATACCAAATCAATCAGTTATTTTCATTTCTAGATCACAGCTGAAAACTGACAAAGTATCAACAGAAAAAGCATTAAAAAAAACTACTATGTTGGCGAAGCACTAGTTTTCAACACAAGCTGAGCTCTACACCTACTCAGCTGGTAAAGCACCAACTCTTCTGTGGGCTGCAGATCCCACCCCTGAACAAGAAGCCACCGAACTAACAGAGCCTGGTGTCCTACAAATACACATTTCTAGTCTCAGGAGTACCAATAAATCCATCTGTGAAATTGGGGCATGTCATGTCTCCTCAGGGAGTCTGATTTCTCACATGTGACCCAACACAATCTCTCCCCAAGTGGAGCAGCATACAGGAGCTCTTCACTCGAGCAGAATACCTCCTTTGGCAAAACCTGCAGAGTAACTTTCCATCTTGAAGACTTTTACCATCTGTCAGATTCGATGGAAGGCAGGCAACAGGTACTACAATCCTATGTGCGGGTATGGGAGATGAACTGCTGCAGCCACATACACAGGCTGTGAACATACAAGCCTTATTTCCTTAATAAAGCATGCTTCTGAGAAAACCTCTAAGTTATCTCTCTCTGCTTCCATGGGATGGATCACGCTGTGCAAGAAAAATGTGTATTTATTTATAAAACACAAGTGCCCATGAGCTGCACTCTCCAGCTAAGCCAGCACCCCATTGCTCAGGGCTGACAGCAGAAGTTGCTCCTTCCTATCTTCCATAAACCTGGGAGAGCCTCCGCCAGGAGCGAGCGGCTGCTGCCGTCCCTGCTGCACAGCTCGTGGGGGCCACCCGCCCATCAGCGGGGAGAGCAGGGAAAGCAGCTCCAGTTTCTCCTCTGGGTTCCCACGCCAGGTTAGGCAAGTGCTAGAAGCCTGAGTGACTGAGGGGAAGCGCTTCCATCTGCCTGCTCCCCAGAGGGAAGAAGCTGATAACTAGCCACCAATTACACTCCCTAATTCCCTCCTCTGATCCTTGCACCGGGGCGGGTTGGCTGAGCTGTACCAGCTCCCTGCTCCCTTATCACACAGACAGAAGATGTAAATGACCGGGTGTCGCCACCCATGCCCAACCCGTGCTCCCTGAAGCACAGGCACACAGGGGCACGGATCCCCGCACCGGCTCCATCGTCAAGGGGCTCGCTGGCTCTCTGCATCCAGGCAAGAGTCAAAGAACAAACAGGACAGGCTCGCTCTGATCACTGCCACTGAGCAGCCCACCGCAGCCAGCAATGTGACCCCACAGAGGGTGCAGAAGCCACCTTTTTATGTAACTCCAAAGAAACTATTATGCTACCATCAATCCCATTCAAGTTTCAGGTTTTAATATAAATATCTATGCCTTGCAGATACTTCTATTCCTGATTTCTTTCTGGTTTTAGTTTCTTTATTAATATGCTTCTCTTCATTTTAAATTATTGATGCTCTAAAAGTAGGGCAGTTCCATGAGACAGTAGAGAGAAGTGTAACTTTAAAGAATCTCCTGCCAAATGTTTTAAGTATTCTTTTCAGTATTACTTTAACATTTATCTATTGACTACCTAAACTTCTGATATCACTCTTTCACAGCACATCAGTAACACAAAGCTCTCTTTGTAACACGGCAAATTCAGAGCAAAAAATCCAAGATTTGAGCTAGCAGATTATTTTCTTCCAACTGCAGTCATCTGCATTCAACTGCTTATTTATAAGCAGTTATTTGCAGCACTGATATTACTTCACATTCATATAAACTTGATGACAAAAAAAGCTTCCAAAAACTAGGATAAAAATGAGAACATCCCTATTCAATTCACCATTTCTTTCCAAAATGATTATTTGTTTTTTACTGTCAAATTATCATCCTTGCCAAATTACCACTGATCAACTGGATGAAGAACAAGTCACACTGGAAACGTAAAGCTCAACTCTATCATGTTTTTATTGCTGTTCCAGTGTGTTTGAAGTATGACTTGTTAACAGGCTGCTTAAAAAAAGTACTGCTAATAAATAATAAAACCCAGCCCACATAAGGGGAGAAGGGAACAACCCCAATAACCTTTCCCAATTTGTTGTGTCTGAAAGGTATTTCTGAAACTCTCCTATTGGTCTAAAAGCGGGTTCCATCTGACTCTGATGTTGATAACATCCTATCACTGAATGAAAGGGAAAGTCACTTAAAGAACTTTACCCCAACGCCCCCCAAAACAACAAACAATTCTTAAGTGAAAGCAGAGGGGAAGAAGACAACATTTACATCCATTTGGATAAATTAAGTCAGAGAAACAAACATGACTGTATGACTAAGTAATTGCCCAAAGAATGTTCTGCAGTCCTAGGAAGTGCTGAGGATTTTGGCTCAAACTTGGCTCTGTGCTCAGCCCTTAGTTTCACATACAGAATGACCAAAACAAAAATGGGTTAGGAAGGGGCTCTGACAGGGATCCACCTCCTACCACGTCACCCTCTGCATCAGGAGTGAGGCAGGAGCCTGTGCCACAGGCTGAGCGCTCCTGGCAGAGTTGAACTGGAGGACATTAGGATGGGGTTTGGCCTGATAACGTGCCTTTTCTGCTTACCAAGCTGAGAAAGTGCAACCACAACCCAGCAGTAAATACACTGCTCTGCTGAGTTTATTTTTACTCAAAACCTGATTATGTAAAAAAATGACTGCACTAAGGAAAACAGTTAAATGCCTTTAAGGGTTTTCAAATCCAGATGAGAGAACATTCCCGTACTGTCTCTCCAGCCAACATCTTCCTCTATTTCCTGCACTGGTATTTTATGTTGTGATCAATATTCCTCAAACATTATTCTCTGCTGCAAAATCAAAATGGAAGACTGACCGTAACAGCACTATCCTAAGAATACTTCGTTTGCCCTTTTACTCATAGAATCGAAAGCATTTTGTTGTTTTCAAATCCCTAACCCAATAATCTAGAAACATAAGAATTAGGATAAAAACAAGAAAGAGAGTGAAGGATTTTAAGACACTCGCTTGCCGTGTAACAAGCCTTATGGCACAGTGCACTGGTAAATAACCATCACCTCCGAAGAAGTCCACATTAGCTGTGGGTCTAAAAACCATCAGGGCCTGCTCTGCTTTCCTTTATTAAAGCACACGAATTTAAATGGATTTTGCAGTTGCAGGAAACATCTCCATCTGCACACTCACAGCTTGCCCTCTACCCCACCCCCTGAGGGAGAAGCTCCTGCGGATCCTCACTGCATTAGCAACCAGAGCAAAACACCAAACAGAGAGCAGTGAACTGCACAACCTGCATGGCTGGGGCTGACAGGTAATTGCATTTCACCACTCACCACAATGCAGCACAGCTGCTGTGGCATTAGCTACAAGTGCATCCAACGCTCCCCTGGCAAGTACACGCTATAAACTGGGACTTTGCTCCCTGTCCTTTCACACCCAAGGCACAAGAGCAATAACCAAGAGCACAAAATACATAATGTGGCATTTTATGTTAATAATTTTGTAGCAGAAAACACAGGAGCTAAGTGCATATTTCAGCTGAACTGGAGATTTGGAAATTTTGATAGTAATTTTGTACAGAATTCACTACAGACAGAAAGTATCAGAAGTTTTCAAATAAAAACCAACGTTTTGGATTTGGAGGGGAAACACTTCAGTGCAGAACTTTACCACACACCTGGAAGTACTTTACCCCCCATTTGGAGGGGCAGAAGCAGCCCCGTTCCCCCTGCATCTGCTCACTGGCACAGGGATGCCAAAAAAGGGCATCAACTGCCATTGTGCTGCATCTTGCAGTCCCTGAGCTGTGTGAAATATTTTAGCTTTTCACTTTGTTAGTGAAATAGAGTTTTTAACACCCCGTTGATGTGAACTGGACTGTCCCCAACACACACCTCGGCAATGCTATTCCCCAGGAGCTTCAAAACCTGACTGTGAGTGCAAACCAGCACAGCCACTACTGAGATTATCTGCACCCATTTCCTTGCCCCGGCTCAGACGATAAAATAACCATAATAAAATACAGCTTGTACCAGAAGCTACATCAACAAGTTTTGGACTGGATATATTGCTGCGATTTCCAACACTGAAACAATAACAAGGATATTTTTACACTGTAAACGGGATTTCTGATTTACGTTTTGAAGGTTCTTCTCACAGCAAAAAAAAAAAAAGTGAAGGCCACAACACAAAACTCTGAGAGAGAGGCTCATCTCGCAGCTAAACTCGGGCCTAGATGAAAGCTCCCTCCCTGAAACACGCAATGACTTCATCCTGACAGGCCAGCACAATTCAGTGACTATGTGCAAAAACCTGCAGCTATAAAAACCNCAACACAAAACTCTGAGAGAGAGGCTCATCTCGCAGCTAAACTCGGGCCTAGATGAAAGCTCCCTCCCTGAAACACGCAATGACTTCATCCTGACAGGCCAGCACAATTCAGTGACTATGTGCAAAAACCTGCAGCTATAAAAACCTGTAACGCACAGCTGAAGGCTGTGAGGTGTCCTCGCTGAGAAATGCACTGCTTTACAAAAGATTCCTCATCAGAGAGAGAAATTAATGTTGATAAAGCTTTCATGAAGTCACAGCCTGAAAGTCTCTTTTAGTACCTCTGGCAAAAACCATACTGAAGACACAGAGGCAGTGTTGCAAGAAAGTTGATAAAACAGCAACAAAACAGAGTTTTTCATCTGCATCCCTCAAGTTATTTCAGGACTACAGGGGTTTTTTAACTAATGGAAGACAAAATATGAAATCCTAAGTAAGGTCACTGAGCGTGCCAGGTTAATCACCCACTCATTAGATACACAGATCACACAGCATCACCCCAGCTCACTGAGCCTGCCAAAAAATCCATCTCACACTCTTAATCCACTTAGTCCACGTTTTTTGTAGCTCGTTCACGGCGCTCCGTAAGACCGCTGTTACCCACAGCAAACATACACGATCGCTTTTGAGTGAGACTCAGACTAGGGCTTTATAACGCAATATAATTTAGAGCTAGGGCAGCTGAAGAGAACTTTCACCGGCACACGGTAACGCAGGCACTAACCCGGCCGGCTCTGCAGCACAGACAGCACGTCCTGAGCAAAGTCAGGCAGCGGCAGCAACTCCTATGCTCAGATTCACCTTTTTTATCCCCCACGACCTCGGGCTGCTGCAGCCAGGTGAGCCCTGGCAGGGCACTGGGAGGGACGCGCGGCTGCCAGCAGGATTTACCACCTTCCCCCCCTTCCTGAACGTCTGCAATCGCACTACGGAGACGGAGGAAACAACGAGAGCGACCAACTCCAGAGGCAGAAGATTTAAAGAAAATAAACGCAGGAGCGAAACGAAACGACACGCTCAGCTGCACGCACGGACGGAGGGATGGGGGGGTGCAGGGAGGGAGAGGAAAGAAGGGTGATGCCGGAGGGACAACCTCGGGAACACGGAGGGGAAGGCAGAGCTGAGGAGAGCGAGACGGAGCTGCTCCCCCTCCCCGAGGGCAAGGGCGGGCCGGGCCCGCGGCCGGGCAGGGCGGCGGGAAGGAGGGAGGGAAGGGAGGAGGGAGTTGTCCGGGGCAAGGGCGCTGCCCCGGCGGCCGCACTCACCACACCATGCCGTAGGCCCCTTCGCCGATGTAGGAGAGGTTGGTGTAGCGCGGCCCCACGTCGAACACTTGTCCCCGCACCATCTCCGGGCCGCCGGCGCTGGCGGAGCCGCCCGCAGCCCCTGCCCCCGACACCGCCGCCATGT
>WEZZ01039424.1:1954-16343 GCA_013400585.1 Chloropsis cyanopogon
ACTCCACAAAAACCCAAATCAAGCAAAGAAACCCAAACCCCCAGATTTCTGTGTAGTTTTCCTTGTGCTTAGGACATAACATTTTCTGTAAATCACCTGCTACTCCTATGATTCAGATTTACACAGCTTACAATCCAATTACTGTATCATGCTCAGCCTACACAGTCCTGAGCCATCCCCACTGTCCCTCCTTTCAGCAGTGGGGAATTCCACCCAGTTCAGTCACTGGGGGTTTAGCTTCTTATCACACACCTGGAAAGGCAATTTGCAGCATAAATGTGAAAGGAGTGAAGAAGGAATGATGGTAGGGATGAAAAGACAGGACACATGAAAACTCAAGAGCAGTGATCAACAACAGGGGAAACATTTCCTCTTTTTTCAAGAACCTCTAATTCCTATGTTCTGAAGCAGCAATGGCAATGGAGAAAGCATAAAAGATGTCAGCATTTAAACTAGGACTGTGTAGTTTGGTTTGTGGAGTTTCAGTGCTCCGCTTTTCAGGGTGTTATTTTTTTTCTCCTTTATTTGGAAGAGCTGAAACTGAAAGGTCTGCTCCAGTTATATTCCACATTCATTCCCAACCCTCCAGAGGACATAAGGGTCTGAACTGGTCCCATAGGCAACTCTGAGCCACAAACATGGGAGGATGCTGGACTAAACATAAGTCAATTCCCAGATCTTCCTAAGTACAGAAGGCCATTCTTTTATGTACAGAGACCTAATGAATCTTCAAATGCACTGGTCACACATTCTAGCTGTAGGTAGAACAGAAATGTTTTCCTGTGTCAAAAAAAACCCCACTCAGAACAAGAGAACCAGAGAACAGGTTATATACATATAACTTCGTTTCACTTTCCAGAGAAGAAAGCTCCTGCTTTGGTTTAATCCAAAGAGAGACTGAGCATGCCAAGTATATGAGATAAGGGTAAGACCTCTACTGAATATTGAAATGCTTCTAGTATTGCCTGAAAAGAAACTGCACACTTTAGAATAGACTTCCTGCTTCCTTCACTTGTAGTGGCAGTAGGAATATTTCCATATGGTAAATAATTGTTAAACACAAACATGGAAATAAGTTGCAGCATTTTTGAGCTTTCTGATCCCACAAATAGCATGCAACTAGTGTCAGTGTTTGTGATTTAAAAGGATGACACATGAGTAAAGACAAAAACAGGAAAGACAAAAAACAGTAGACAGGAAAGGTTTACTTAGGTTTCAAACTGGTCTGTTGGTCTATATAAGTACCTTGGGGTGCCCCTTAAGTCAAACAAACTCTAGGATAAACAACTGAAGACTCAAAAAAGGGAGTGTTATTATACACAAAATAAGTGAACAATTTGGGTGGAAAAACCTCCTTACAAACGCCCACTACATGCACAATATATAATTTCAGGAGACCACATCACCAAACTACAGAGCTTAATCTCCAGGCCACTCTGAAAGCATTTATTGGCGATAGAACCATGAAAACACAAAGAACTGTGTAATTTTCCTGTTACCATCAATCTGTATCATGGGTTTTACTAAAAAAAGTACTGACAAGTGATTAGTTCATGTCCAATTTCAAGAGAAGAGGGTGCATGTGAAAATTTGATTACATATATTTAATTCACAGAGCTATTGTGCCAGTACAAAATGTGCCTCTGAACTTCCTTAAGGTATTCCCAGTGCAAACCCCTACAATTTAGCACTTTTAACTGTAAAATATTACAACCACCATAAATTAAGCCATACATTGTCCTACCTGATAAAAGTAATATAAGGAATACAGCGAAGAAGTCAGGATACTCTGCTAGCCCGGAGTAATTCATTTTGAAGTAGGCACTGAAGAAATGACCAATCCGTTTTCCAAGAAGTTCATCAAAGGTGCCACTCCAGGCTCTTGCTACACTTGATGTACCTTCAAAAAAACATGCATGTTCAGGGTTTTACATCCCAGCAGTGGGATACAGCTACTTCTACTGAAAAAGAAACAAAACTAAGCCTGTTGCTACTTGTATTTAAAAAAACAGAGCCTGTGATGTTTGTTTTGCTGAAGAATTTTAATGTTTAAGAATTTTGCTTGTTAAATGGTAAGAAGTTTTTCTAGAACCAATATATACAAGTTTTTTTGCCTCATTTATTCCCAAAAGATTGCAGAAATTATTTCTGTGTCATTTATGCCTGATCCTGGAAGAAGCTTATTTCTAGCTATTTCTAATTTCGATGACATATGTTAAACAATAAAAAGTAACGTAAGAAAGCACTTTAAGAAAAAACATGAAGGAAAGTTTGCTCACCTGTAAGTAAAGCAAAAAAAAAAAAAAATTACTAGCAAGACGTATGTTACTAGAATCTGTATCTAAAATTAATACTCTCCTGTGGCAAAGAGTGCATGGCCAAATACAATTTGGTCAATCTTATTTGTATAACTCTCCTCTCATGAAATATATTTTAACGCAATACCAGGGAACATCAGTTTTGTAATGATTTGAGTAACCATCCTGTAGGTACACATCTAAAGCCAGGCATGCTCATACACAATATAATGGAAGTTTGGAACACATTCCTCCGAGAGAAATCATTTTAAAATCAAAAAATATTATCTCTGCTGAAGCACTGAAATAGCTGTTTGACTATCTGCCACATAAGCATTGATTTTATTCAGGTCTGGTCAACATTGTATTTTATGGGATTATCTGATAGGAGAGCACTTAATTAGCACAAGAATATAGCAGCAAGTTAGTAGTTAAGCACCATGGCTTTCCTCTAAGATACTATATTGGAGTCCCTGTGAATGTCCTTGCTGTATATATTCAGAAAAAAAATGCTTATAGATTTTACTGAAATTATTTTTGCTGACCAAAGATGGCAAATAAATCTTGTTTAGTCTTCTGCATCATCACAGAATTGTTAAAAACAATCTTCATACAAGGTACGTGGCTCATACGTCATACTGTTACAAAAATATCTTGCAAAAAACCTGTTTGCAAGGTGCATCATAAGGAAATAACCGAATCCAATTATTTTGGTTATTTCATCTCAGCAGGACTAAAAAGAAACAGTAGCTAAGTGTAGAGACAGAAAAGAAAAACAGCCCTAAGTCTGTATCTTTTATCTGCTGCCTCAAAAACCCCTGGGACCGGTGTTTGTTCTTAAGCTTACCTATAATATAGGATAAAACGAGGTTCCAGCCAGTGATAAAAGCCCAGAGTTCACCTACTGTCACGTAAGTGTACAAATATGCAGAACCAGTCTTGGGAACACGAGCGCCGAACTCGGCGTAGCAGAGACCTGCCATCACAGATGCAATGGCAGCAATGAGGAAAGAAACGATGATGCTAGGTCCAGAATCGGATTTGGCTACTTCTCCAGCAAGGACATAAACACCAGCACCAAGGGTACTTCCCACGCCCAGGGCTATAAGGTCCAGTGTTGATAAGCATCGGCACAACTTGGTGTCCTCAAGACTTTCGCCACCGATGTTCTTCTTCCGCACCAGACACCGGATAAAGGACAGAGCTGGTCCACAGGGCAACATGGCGGATGCAGAGCTCTGAAATAAAGGAAATTAAATGATTCCAGTATGCAAAAGGTAGTGTAGACTCTGGTGAAAAACAATGGGGAAAAGTATTTGCATGAAGAACTTTAATCACATCTACTAATGAATATATTCACGCTGCTTTGTGACATTAAATAAGATGGCATGTGCTTTTTCCCCCGGGAACAAATTCGGGATACACTATTCCTAATTTTATATGTAGCACTTATGTCCCCAGGGAAAGACATCCATTATCTTCAGGTTTATTACACTGCTGTAAAAAAGAAGAAATAGTTTACAATTATCTGCTAATGGCCCCTTCTTAAACACTTCTAAAACAGAAACAGCCTATTATCTCATCTATCATAGAGCCTTTTAAGATAAGGATCGACACCAACATAAACAAGGGGTTTTGGGATCTAAAACTAAGACTATAAACAGCAAAAGTTTTAAAATACATTATACTGAGAGTGCCAGCTTCAAATACATAGCTTTTGCCTTTAGAATTTGCTTCAGTAAGAACTGCTTGAAAGCAGATTAAAATAGTGTTTCTACTCTCTCATACACCCGTGAAGTTTCCCAGATCTAATTATCCTTACAAGAAATCTTTCACACCTCTGCCTAATATCACCTAACAAAACCTGATGGGGCTAACTGCTCATCCCATGCCAGCTGCAGTTCCTCAATGTTCTGAGTGCCCCTCAGACTGTGGGAAATGATCAGCTCTAGCACACAAGCTCAGATCCTTTGACCAACCTGGTCCTGGAGGCCAGCAGGTGGGCAGTGTTTCTCTGGCCTGTGATATGGGTGCCTACTAGGAGCAGCAGTGATCCAGCTTCCAACTAAGACAAATGGCCACTGAGGACCCAAAACATTTGCTTGGGAGGGAGGACATGGGCATCCCATAGAAAACAGTACTTTAAAGAGTCAACATCAATGTACAAGTTCTGTCTTCATGTATTTGTTTGAATTGCATTGTTGATGGCTAAGAGTTTGGTAAGAATCAAGCAATACCATCTGTCATCTTCCCAAACTGATGTTTGTCTTTGCAACTCATACCATAAATATCTATACTCTGCTCATGATTTGTTAAGTGGAACTTTCCTGGGAACTGAAAATCTAATTTGGACGAAGATATTCTGCTGGGTTTTTTTTCTTCCTGGTCTGTATCAGTTTCCTAGAATGGCAAAGGACATTTCTACTCACACTAGTTCAAACCACTAACAGCGATGACTTCACATAAAGATGGATAGCTCAATTAACAGTGCTTGATCCTAAAACAGAGAGGCCAAAGCAGAGAATATCAGGAACTCTGCCATCCCTATACAAGACTGCTTGGGGGAAAAAAAATTGCCAGAGAAGAGAAAGAACATTTTTCACCCTATTCCTGTAATAGCTCCCCAAGTACACTCAAACATGCCACAAAGAGCACCCTTAAGAAAAAAGGTCTCTATTCCCTTGTAAGTAAAGGACTCTGACAACAGGTACTGAATGGAACTGAAGCTGTGGACAGTGATGCTTAATCCCCTTAGAAAGGTGACAGGTGGCCCAGGACAGCGGAAGGAGGCAGACAGACAAGTTTCCAAATCTCTGCTGCAATTAGGCAGTCCTTTCAGCACACCAGGCTCCCAGAGACAAGAATCTGCCCATGGTACGTAGACTCACCCAATACAAAGATTTCACCAGTTACAGAACTCCGATGATATTCATGTCAGCAGCAATCCATGTCTTCTAAGGGAATTAGCCTTGAACTGCTCAGGCAAAATTCCCTGCTGTGTCCCCTGAGCTCTTCAGGAAGAGCAGCCTCTTTCTTTGGGCCTGAGACTGAGGCGCTCCACTCCCACATAGCCTGGTTCATTTTTCCTAGGCTGTACTTAGACAAATATTCTGAGGCTACTTTTTTTTTTCCTAATGACAGTTCTGAAGCTGTGGCAACCACTTAGGATGTTATATTAATATGCTTATTAGTCTGCAGCCCATGTGACAGGTAGCAACACTCTTGTGACTCCATGCTCTTCACCTCAGCAATTTCAATGTTGCAGAAACATAGCATTTTTTAAGGAATTATTTCTTCCTTCCCCCCAGATATTTCACTTGGTAATTCATTAACCATTCAGGAAAAATACGCTGGCAGATCTGGTTCTCAGACCACTAAGGAACTTCCAAGGCTCTTGTTATTCAAGTGGCATTTCAGACTGTTTTGCTTCTCTGCCATTTGGGACAAGAAGTCCTGAAAACCAGACTACCATTTACTGCGGTGGCTGCTAAGTGATATTATATTATGGTTATCTCTGCTATTATATGCTAGTATCTCTGGATATTCTGGTTTTCTCTGCTGAGATTGAATCTCTATGGCAAAATAGGAGGAATTTTTCTGCTTCTGATTTCTGCTTCTTGGGGAGAGGAAGGAGGCTAGTTCTTGCTAGCCACAAGCCAGTAAAAGAAACCTCTTCTGACAGAAACCCAGCCTTTCTTCTTCAGCCTTTAGAAACTGGAGCACAACCAAGGACAAAGTTCAGTATACAAACTTTGTGTTTGTAGACGAAAAAAACCCCACCTCATATGCATGGCAAACTTCTCTTTGTAAGCAGAGCCATCCTAACACGGACTTGACAAACACACGTCCTTTTACAACAACCACTGGAATCCAGCACATCTTCCACAGTTTCCTATACTGAGTAGGCCTAAACTCATAGCAAAATATGCCTGAACCCTGCTTCACAACTTCTGCTGCTGCGTGCCAAGTGCAGCACTGTACCTCAGGCATGGTCCCCTTTCAGATTTGGCTGAGACATTCCAAGACTTGATACTTGATGAGACAGTGCAGCAGGAAGAACTGATAAGCTTACAAAACTATTTGGCTTCCCACAGGACCAAATGACATAGCTATGAGGTGACAAGTGTCTTCAGAAATAACTGACAAGGGTAATGTTTTTCTGAGGTGTCCCTTGTGAAGCAGATCCTTTAATGCATTACCCCTGCAAGAGAACAGCCTGAGCAATGGCTCATTGCTGATGTGTGTGCTGACTCACAAGCAGTTTATCAGAACACTGAGGCAGAGCACATCTCATGCTAAAATACAAACCTACAGAAGCAAAGAAGGTAACATCTGGGTGTGCCTTTTGGTGGCAGCATTGTCCTAGACAAGCTTATACTGACCTCCATCACGCACTCCTATAAAGGGTCTTATTCCTGCAGACTCACAGATCTTATTCCTGAGTTTGGACAAGTATCAGTTTTCTTTTCTGCTGATCTTTATGACAGAGAGGAACACGAAGTAGGGTAATTAAACACATTAAAAATTTCTCTCTCCTACTTTTCAACTAGCAAGTTTCAGTATTTTCCTAACTGCTCCTTTATTCTTCTTTTCCCAGCTGCAGCCTCACCCTGCCTCATCCTAGCACACGACTGTGGGCTCTGCTTCATCTTGGCCTCTGCTGTTGTGAGCTCTGCCAGCACTGGCTTAGGCCCCTGCTGAACATGCTGCACAGCTGAGGAGCATTGGCTCTGCTCTGAGCCTTCCTGGGAAGGCACACTCGACAGCTTGGGAAAGGGGGTTTTTGATAATTACACTGGGTAATTAATCAAGAAAGAAGTGAGTGCTTTTGAGGCATCTCTGGTGCACCTGTCCAACATTTCTGGAAGCAGAGTTGGATACCTACCTGCCTGCCTTTGAACAGCAATGTTAGGCATGTAGCCTGCAAGGACCACCAGTCAGGGTGGGCTGTATTGCTCACGCAGTTTAAACAGAGAAAATATTGAATCCTCATCTTATACAGAGTTTAAACACAGGCAATGAGTGATAAGAAACCACCAAGGAAAAAGCCCTTGAACTCACCAACAGTATGCAGTTATTTCTAATTAAGGTGTGGAGACAACCTGATTAATGTCTCATGCATTCCAAACTGTGCCAAGCTCCACTTTGAAGCCTGCTTTACAGAGAGCACTGTGCCACAAGCAAAGCACATTTCACTTTGTCACAAGCAAACAACTGTGAAGTCTATTTGTCACTGACGTTGGCGCATTCCTTCTGCTGCACACAGCTGAGGTGGCAGCTCTTTGGCTCTGCATGTGCTAGACTCCGCACTTCTGAAGTCTCTTTGGACCAAGTTTTAGTTTAGCTAGAGGTTACACTATAAACATGGAACATGCCAACAACAGTCCTTCAAAAAAGACAGGCTTCAGTTCAACTGCCTTAGACTTGAGGACCAGTGACTATACCTTACGGAAACCTCCTCCTTCCTTGAATGAATTCCTAGAGAGAACTTCTAAGCTATCCACACTACAGTTTAGTTTTACCCCTTCAACCACCTTCAACAAAGATACAGGCCAGAGAGTAGGACATGATTTAGACAGGAAAGGAACTTGACAGATTTATCTAACAGGGGGAGGAAAAAACAAAACAAAACTTTCTTATGGCTGATGGACGTTCGCAGTATTTGTCAGAGTACCTGAATAAGCAGGTATTTCTACAATCCCTTTTGTTCTTTATTGTCTTGGTTAATTTTTTTCTCTACAGTATTTGCTGATAAAATGATCTTAATTTCAGCCCCTCCTGGCTAATTGTAAACCAGATAATTTACTGCTTGTCCACTACACATCTGAATGCCAGTCCAAGAAGATGAGTTCAATTCATACGAGCTCTTTGTTCAGGTGCACGATCAGGAACATTTAATTGTCATTACAATCGTCATTTAATTACTGTCAGGAAACGTTTGGTGTCAAAAAATCTGTAACTAAAAACACAATGCAAGGGACAAAATCTCTATCTGCAAAGATTACATTTATATTTAAATCTGCTTTGACTGCTTTAAAGTCATATAAAAATCTACCATTTCTGCAAAGTATTTTTCATGTAAAAATAATCTAACCTAACCTCCTATCCCACACAAAATTCAAAAAATATGTGGATATTGGAGTAAAAAAGGTAACTTACATCATGTGCCAATAATTTTATTTCCTTTAAAATAAAATTTTAATTTGATTGTCTCATACACGGTTTAAGTTAGTACACATGGGAAAATCCAAAGTTTTGCTGCAGTTGCCATTCAGCTTTTCCCCCGAAATTTTCCATTAAAAATTCTAATAAAAAACCATAAAAATCTCATATGGAAAGCAAACATTGTAAAGCAATATAAAACCTCTGAAAGTTTTAGTACTGTTGAGATTTATGTTTAATGAGTTTTGAAGCCAAAATAAAATAAAGGTATTTTACTCAAAAATATTCTGTTGAGCTAGTATTATGTAATATACTATTAATTTTAGATGCAGTAGTTAAACATTTTAATCAGCATATCAATTAAGGATAAAATACTCCAATAAGTTTGTAACATATTGAAAATGGGAAAATATAAATAGATACTGGTTAATACAGATTAGTTTAACATTTTTTTTCAGCCTCATTTTTCCTGAAAAACCTGTAAATGTTTATTAATTTTTTTTCCTATTAAGTACATGTAGCATTATTCAAAATTGTAGTATTACATTTATTAGATCTTATGCAATAATATATGAACATAAGATCTTACGAAATTATGCAAGTAAAAGAACACAGAGATGAAGCAAAACTAGGTATAGTCTATGATTTGCATGTGTGTACACACATGCACAGCCGATACTTTATTTTACTGCAAGTGTCCTAAAACTCATTGGTGCCCAAGACTTCCACAGAACTCCTAATGGCTTGAAATACTTAAAGTAGTGTATTTCAATAATAAAGCGTAAGATTGGAAAGCAGTACCTGTAACAGAAGTATAAGATGCATAAAAGGGAAAAGCAAAGCAAGTTTTATCGTTCAAAAAGCAGAAACACCTTCTAGTCAGACTGGGAAGGAAGATATAACTGCATCTTCTATATATTAACACAGAATCTTTACTTTACCAAAGACATGATAATGCTGTAATGTAAACAAACTGCATACCACAGCTCTTGCTACTCAAACAGCACATATGTTAAAGGCAAGCTTTCCTAAGATAGCCTAGGCTGCTTTCAGGTTACTTCTTTCAGCAGTAAACTTCATTACTAACCTGATTCAGAGCAACGTCTGCTGGCCAAATTTCTGCTCCTCTGACTCAGTCCCAAACTCCTGCTGTCATAAAAGGAAGAGTAATGACTTAAAGTGATTTTATTAAAAGACTTGCTCTAAAAGCCAGCTGCAGACGGTGTGGGAGCCCTCAGCCCTGGGGGGTGGAGGCTTGGAAGCCCAGGTGATTGGAGGGCTGTGAGCTGGTCAGCTATTTGCCCAGCCAAGCAGCCAGGGAGGGAGAGTGTCTTGCTGGCGTTCAGATAAATCACATCCACTGTCTTCATGACACAAAACCCACTGGAATGCCATTTCCTGCATTTGAAAATGCCTATGTCAGGGAAAATATTCACACATCCTGAAGAAAATGCATGGGGAAATCCCACTGTCATAATCTTCCACTGCCCTTGTGAAAAACAAGCTGGTTTTGAAGCATATTGAAGGATGCTTTGCAATGTTTTGAGACCTGAGTAAATTTTAGAAGACTATAAGCAATTCTGAAAGTATTGCTGTGGCTAGAAGCAATACAGAAGGCAGTATGTTAACAGAGATGGGTTAGAGCCCATTCTGCTGAACTGGGGTAGATGTACCATAGATGATCTTCTCCTTTATATGGCTTGAAATGAAAAATGCTGAAGACTGGACTTAGAACAAGCCAAACATTCCTGTGACACAACCAATATATAAACCTCAGTTTCTTAAAAATTGGCTTCCAGAATAAACCAAACCCCTATGTATAATTTACGGCTCTATTTTTATTACTTCCAATGGCAGACAACCCCACTCCAAAGATGTAGTAGTACTTCCAGCCAGTACTATTCACAGCATATTGTTTCCTTCTAAATACTCATGTTTCAATCACTTTATTTTTGTTCAGCTAACATAAGATTAACCTTGCAGAGAAAAGTGCTATGCTTCTCATCATTAAAAGGTCTTTCCTAAGAAAATATGTAGAAAAACACATTGCGTGGCAGCCCGCTGCAACCTTCTCTCAGCTTTTACTTTTCCCTTAGTGTAAAGTCTGCCAGTGCTCCAGAAGCAGAGAAGGTTCCTCCTTTTTGCTTCATGAATAGCCCTGCTTCCTGCAGCCACACACAAGGGAAGAATAGGAGCTTTCCTCAGCTCTCCTAGATCCAAGGAGAAATGCATCCAAGAAAATGTACTTCACAAGGATGGGCTGTGTTTCAAGATCAGGAGTCCAGGTTACATTACCCAAGGCAATAATCTTCTTACAGGCAAAATCATATTAAGAGAAAAGGTCTTTTTTGCTGAAGGTCTGCTGATGACAATGCTAATGCTTCTCCTCATGTTGACCTCATCCTTGTTAAATATGAACTTTATCACTTTCACAGTTAATACACAGAAGATAGAAACAAGAAGTTACGCTACAGGTTAGGTTTCTTGTGCAAAAATGCATGACAGTCACTTTTAAGGAACATCACTCTGACCTGTGACAATATCTAGGCATTTTTTTACCAAACTAGCACTCTCTAACAAGTCCATGAGTGACTCAAGAGTTACTCAGATGGCTCTTGAGTATCTCCAGTGAAGAAGAGTCTGAACCTCTCTGAGCAATCTGTGACAGTGTTCTGGTCATCTGCACAGTAAAGAACTTCTTTCTTATATTTAGCTAGAACTTCCTGTGCTTTGTTTTCTGCCCATTGCCTCTTGTCTTGTTGTTTATCTCCTATCTGTGATAACAATTCATCCCTGGTAGCACCAGTACACTTATGGATCATTACAACGACAGGGCTGGGCTGTAATGTTTGTCTGACTTTCTAAAACTTAATCCTGAGAACAGTAGCACACAGAAGCTACACTGCTGAAGGCATTCAAAGCTAGACCCCTCCTGGCTGCCACTCAAGAGGCAGGGAGCAGGCTGGCTGGTGAAATAAAGTGGCTTACATCTTCCCCATCTCAACCTAGTGCACTGTGGGGTAGATCAGTATATCCACAATACACAGAGTTTGGATCAAAGGTCCTACGGACAGACACTCAGACATAATTTTGGGTGTGTTTTCAGGAACATATGCTTGAAACTACAAAAAGACCATGTTGCCACCCAGCAAAGGTCATTTTTGTAGATTCAGCTGAGTTGTGTTTGTGTGGCTGAGGGTGTGTGAGAAAGCAGCACGAGAGAGACTATCATAAAGGGCCGAGTCTAGGGAGGGATCAGTGAAGGATGCCAGATGTGGTGCTCTTCAGACAAGCCTGAGCAGACAGAGTGCTGTTTGGTGACAGCTACCTGTGTAGCATGCCCAGCTTCTCTCTCAGAGGAGAATGTTGTTTCTCTCCAGGAAAGAGCTGTGACAAGATCCACTTTGTGGCTCCTGGTTTCTTTCCTGTTTGGACCAACAACGTTAAGTTCTGACTTCAGAGACTTTTCTCCTCCTTAGCAACTATATCGCTTGGATTAGAGAGCCTCATCCAAGAATTCTCTGATTTACATACCCAAGGACTTTTGTAGCACATTATTTGCATTAAAAAGTTGATCAGGAATTCTCTTCTTACCAGGAAGCATTTGGCCACATTAGAGGGAATGAACTGAAGGACAAAGTTATTTTATTTTGTTTTCCTATGGAAGGCTCCTTTTAAGACTTGCCCTTAGAGTATGAACATATTTTTATACAGTTATGCAGAAATTCATGCTATGGGGATTTTAATTTTACAAAAAACCCCCAAACCAATAATTTTGAAACTCTTTCACAAACTGAAACAGAGTTCTCAGATGCCCAAGTGACAAAGGGATTAAAAACTGCTCTGTTGTTGATTCTGACTTGTCTCACAGGCACAGCCTCACAGCTACGGGCCAAAAATCTGTGGAGTTTTACATAACTAGAAGAGTTAACTGTGCACACGCATATCCATGTGCTCGCCCATATAACTCACCAAAGTTAAACATGAACAAAAGTGCTTGCAGGCCCAGGCCTTGGTGAACCATGGCAATCTCTCCACTTTGCAACCAACTGTAACAAACTCAACTTTTGTCATGCACAATGAAAAACAAACACAACATGTTTTGTACACTTTGTGCAGCTCTGATGGGTTATGAGAAGATGTACTGGTATTCATAAGAGGATTCATCAAGTAGCCAGCAAGAATCTTCTCAAGATAAAGGAATTACATTTTAGTGGTTCTGACTTGTGGTTCTGAGAATAAAAATCCAGTGCAATCTGTGTTCTAATCTACACAAGATGATCATAAACATTCAAGAGAATGTTTATGAGAGGTTCATTTCTGAAGAGAATAAATTACAAGTTTTAAAGAACATCCTATTTATTAAAATAAAAATACATTTATTTTAGATTGCTTCTCATGGTTTAAGCAGCTTACTGAAACTAGTTCCTACAAAATATTGTACAGATTAAAATAAAATTATCACTTACCAAGTACCTCAACTTTTCTTTAATAAACATTTTTACAGTTAGTACTTAGGAAAATACCTCAAATCCTGAACTTCTGCTAAAGAAATTTAATACAATTTGTAAAAAATAAACACATACTATTAGACTAATCCAGGCAGGAAGAATTAACCTGAAATCCTGCATCATTTCATATGTAGCAAGAAGAAGGGCTATGCTAACACAAATTCCAACTAGTTATTTTGATGCAGTAATGAGTAATTTAACCTAATATTAAGCGTGTCCCAGCTACTAGCTGCCATTTTCTGAGTTCCAAATATTCCCAGGGGACTAAAGGAAATTCTTGTAGTGATGACTCACAGTGCTGTCCCTAAGTCTAAAATCAGATTTTTCGAGAAGGAAAGTAGCTATTTAAAACCATACTACCTATAAAAAAATCCACACATACTTTTTGGCCTTGAAAACAGGATAAATATAGACAGGAAATTTAGATTTAAAAGTTTGTAATATACACAAAGAAAAACCAAGAAAATCAAAGTTAAAACTAAGACTCGATCTGTAATTGAAAATAAACTATGATGCTATGTCTTGCCAAGACTGAAGTGATTCTGTTTTGCATCTCCCTGGACACCTGGGAAAGGTGTGTCAGATGCAGCTCCACATTGCAGCTTGGGAAGGAGCAGGAGAAAGCAGCACCAGCCAGCTGAAACATGAGTACACTTCTCCCTCAGAGGCAGGAAGTTACAGATGGGCTTTCAGTAAGAGCAAGGAGAGAGATCTACCAGAAAACAAACTATTAAGGCACAGTGGATTTTTTGCTGTGTAAGCTATTGGGTAACATCTTATTCTGCTTTTTTAATAAGCCTGTTTGAACTTACAACATAGTGGACTGAAGCAAATGTTTAAAAAAAAAAAAGGTATTCAATTTCTGACAACAGTCCATGTTTGAGCCAAATGTGTGATTGCACATCTAAAGGCCACTTAGGTAGGCAATTAGGTACATTTCATAGAAATCATCCCAGCCTATGTAAATCAATGACATTTAAAAGTAGTACTTAATGGCAAAAAAGACAAAACACCAAGCTTTTTTACCCAAATAATGAGGCTCCGGCTTATTAATTATTAAAAGCTGTATTATCATGTACAGAGATAATAGTTTTTTAGTTGTTTAGAATGTGCTTCATTTATAGCTTTTCAAGCTTTTCACCCTGTTGTGATCACTTTCTTCATTACCTGAATTAACCAACTGAAAGTTTCTTTCCCAATCCTTCTATATTATAGGACTTCCTTTGACTTACTGTTTTTCACCCCAGCCAATCAATCTCTTTCCTCAGTTTACTTGGAATTTTTATTGCTTGAATATTTCTGAGATTTTGTGGGGGTTTTTTTGGGTTTTTTGTTTGTTTGTTTGGTTTTTTGTTTTTTGGTTTGTTTTTTTTTTTTTTTGTTTTTTTTTTGTTTTTTTTTTTTTTTTTTTTTTGTTTT
>WEZZ01039425.1:571-15202 GCA_013400585.1 Chloropsis cyanopogon
CTAAATAAATTTTGTTCAATATGGTTTATATTCCCACTTGGGGCAGTAACGATTCCAAAAAGTTTAACTTTACAGTTTCCAGTCTAAACTACAAGTAGTTTACTCCATAAAGGACAATTGAAACAAACAAACAAACAGTCTTCAGAACAAGGGCAGCCAACTGTTAAAAGCAACTGCACTAAAAATTCTTTGCTATGGATTGATCCACTGGCACCAGAACATACACAGAATTGTGAAAAAGCAGATTGTGTGACAGTTCCAATATTTCAAAACATTTCAGGAACACGAGGACATACAGGTAATTAAAATTTGATGTTTAATACTTGTTCTGTTTTTGGAATGAAAATAAACAAAGCTATGGAGCTGGAAATTAAATATTAACCAAGCATCCGTGGATAAGTCAAGATGTTGAATGTGGTGAGCAAGTATAGCAGGGAAATATTTCATTCTAACTCAACAGGAAGGCATCATCATCCTGTGCCTCAGATGCCAGCTTCCTCATTCTTTTCTAAACATATATACTAGAGGAGGTTAGACTTCTTTAAAACATATTCTAATGCTTATTTCACCTCAGAGATTTTTAAATGCATCATGATTTAGATTTAGCACTTTGCCCCATGCCAGGCAACTCCTTCTAATAAAGCATATTTGTCCTGTATATTAGGAACTTTTCTCTTAAATAAATTCCATGTATGTCAGAGATGGAGAGTACTGTGCTTAGCAAGAAGTCTGACTACCATTCCTAAAGAGTTAATACAACTCAAACTTGAAACCAGGATGTTGTATTCCCCTCCCACCCAGCCCCCTCCCCACAAAATACTTTCCTAACCTGACTTGGCTGAAAAAGCCAATTAATTGTTCCAGTGTCTGCCAAGACTTCTTATTCCTTTAAAAATGCGGATAGTGTTTGAGACAGCTGGCTATTCCAAACCCAGGTAACACCCCTAAATGTGGAAAGAATGAGGGAACACGAATTATGATTAGTATTTTAAATGGATTTCTAATGAAACAGACAGAGATATCTTAAACCTACTGTGTTTCCAGCGTATATTATTTAAAAAGAGGAACACCATGTCTTAGATGTCTGCTACTCCACTGAGTATATGGAAGCAGATGAGTGCAAAGTCTGTTAAAACACGTGGAACTAGTTCTGTCTTTGTTAGGAATTGATAGTACAGACACTGTGATGTCATGCAAAACACACACACATCAAGCAGCCACCAACTGACAGACTAGGACCCTTCTGAGCCTAAGCCACTGTAATCCCTACAGAAATTAGTCATTTTAGGTCACCTTAAGGTCATGGCAAAGCAGAGAAAACTTTATGACAAACCTTATGCCAAGTATTTGGCCTAGTATTAAGCAAAGAACTGTAATTAGATCCTTATTTACATTTCTATGTGAATAAGAGATTTGAAATACAATACAGTACTAGGGAAAGCAAGAAAAAAGTCCACAAAACTAATTTTGAAACATTTCTACTCATTAAGAAGCTCAGACTAAGAAATTGCTACTAACTGAGCTGTACATGGAATCAATATAAAGAGGAAGGAGCAGCAGTTATTTACATTTGTTGACAGCATTTTAATTATCATCAATTAAATACACCAGATTTATTGTATGTCTTTCCTGTAATTTCAGATTTAAGCCACAGGTTTTGTTTTTTGAAATAATCTCCCACTAAACTTAACAGAAACACTTTTGAAAGTGAAACACTTGTACACTCCTGAAAATCCTTGTACAGCGCACATGTACAATAAAGCACAGGTAAGTTATGAGCCAATATTAACTTCTAAATACTGGGAAAAATTTCAGAGGTTTGTGCAAATATATGAAAATTAAAACACAAAAAAGAAAACCAGAAGCTGTGTTTTTGGGAGCATGGTCACAACTTTCTGGCCATTTTTTAGTTTGTTTACTTTCGTCTGTTTTTGAAGGAAAAGAAAAATGTGAAAGCTCACATGCAATACTTACAAATAGGGCCTTCATGGCTGAACTGTAACTTTTATAGCTTATTTTTTTCCCTCCAAAAGCTTAATTTCCATGCAGTTTATTTAAATCCATAAAACCTATGGACTTCTGTCATCACAGTAAGTACACATTTATCACAACAATTAAATTTCTTGGCTTCCCTAAGAAGTATCTGACTGGGGAGCCAACATAATGATGGTCTGCACAAATTAGCTCCAGAGTTCTAAGGTATTCAAGTGGTATTGCCCTCCAAAAACACATCAGCTTCGGAAGTTCAGATCCAACTGAAGCAACAGACAGAGGGGACAAAGCGCAGGTAGTTTACCTTCTTAGTAAGAGCTGTCAGGACAGGGGCATGTTCCAGTTAACTCTTGACAAAGTTGCAAAGTTTCAGTGGTTTCAATAACCTATACCAGCATTAGGAACAGTTAAAACTCTCTGCAAAAGCCATGCATCAATAAAAGAAACACTCCTTTGAAACTGCAATCCACGCCATGTACTTACAGAAAAGTACCTTTCAGATAATAAACCTTCTCCAGTTCTCCTCTCCCACCAAAATACTGTACATTTTGTCATTGGAAATCCAGAGCAACACCTTGAATTCAGAAAATGCATCTTATTTCATCACCAGCGTGGATGCTGTTAGAGGATAAAGTGCTACAGATTCAAGAATGCTCATTCCCAGGTGTGGCCTCATGAGAAACAGCAGTATTCCTGCTGCTGAAGGGAGAAGAAAAATGGACAGTACTTCTGCTTAAATTAGAAGGTTAGGAAGTGAGTGACACAATTTAAAGTGAGTCAGCCATTGCAGTGCTGAAGATAGAGAAATAGATCAGTAATGAAAGTAACAACTTGCAAAGCCTAAATACTTAGTTCTGTTTCAAGGTCACGTTTGCAGATGTGCTTTGAAAATAACCATAAAATATTTTAACTCAATATGATCCCATTTCCAAGACAGCAGTATAAGTCATTGTACTAAGTTATGTTTCAACAGGGTTTAAATAATATATCAACAAGGTTAGCTGCTGGAAATAGCAAACAATAAAACCTTGAACTTAGGTGACACCAAATACAAAAATCCTCTATGTTTAGTCAGGCACGAAGGATATTGCCAAATAAATGAGAGAATTAGCTTATAGTTGCATGAAAAGTCCAGTCAAGTCATGCCCAGGATGTCAGTTCTACACAGTGCTTTGCAAGCTTGTAGTTTGAAAGACAACAGCTCAGTAGTGTAAGACAGAAAGATTACACCACAGACACTTAACAGACCCCAAGGACACACCTCTTCAACTTGCACTAAATTCCCATTCAATTGGACAGACTTAAGCAGATGTCTAAGTGTTATGTGCTGAATTGGACTTTATAGATGTGTTCTATTAAGGTATTTCTAATGATTTCTTTGCCTTGGCTGCATATAGCTTGTAGTTCTTGATCCTTAGCAAAAAAGGTATACCAGGGAAAACGTTATTAAAATATGTTTTGATAGTGATCAACTAATCACGTCTTGCGATGTTTGCTGTTTATTCAAGCTTCTGTTTCCAGGTTCCAAAGCTGAAAATTGCAGGTTTTAATAAATACTAAACTTCAGTCTTCCATATGTTTAAATGTTAATACCAACAATCTAAATATAGACCAATAAAATTTAAACTGAGTTGTCCCTAAAACATTTAAGATTTGGAATGTCTGATCTATGAATTCATTAACCTCTGGAATTAGACAGAGGAAAGCAAGATGGAGAAGACTTTCAAATACTTCAATGGGATCTAATGTTTTACTGTGCAAAAAGCTGTTTGTATCTACTGCCATAATTATACTCATGCTTCCCTTTTACCTTTGGCTAATAAAACAGAAGACAAAATATGACAAAGCATTTTCATTACTTGCCTCTCCAATCAGTAATCTGCATGAATTACCTGAAATAAAAAGACCCCAAAAAGATGAGCACACAAGAAGCTGCCAAACCACATATTCTCTCCCTACTTTGTTTTCCATTGACTAGCTTTTTCTCGTAATTCAATAGCAAAGGAAAAAACCAACAAACACTATTGTACTTTACTGCTTCTTCTGTAATGTGGTGAAAGAACTGACTCAGAAACTTGTTTTCTATTTTCAGCTGTATTATTTGGTCTAATAAAAGCTTCTACCTCTCTGTACACCATTTCCCTTCTTTGTACTCTTAAGTCACTGTGCAAAAGAACAGTGGTACTTCATTACTATGATTAGTACTGAAACATTATAGATACCTATTATGCGTGTGGCAAGAATTTAATTAGCATAATAATAGAGTACTATGGCAAGAATTTCTGACCAAAAAAAGTGTTGAAATCCTCTGTGGTTCAGCATTCAGGAGCAAGGGAAAACGGCAACTCGCACCACTTTTAGACTCTGAGAATTACTGCACCCAAATAGTAATTTACACAGATCCCACAAGAAATGGCAGAGCCATAGGAAATGCCACTCTTAACCACATAGGGTTACATTTGACTGACAACTGCACTCGGCCCGTCTTTTTCCAATTAAGCTCCATCTGCTTCCTCGGTTGGACTGGTTGGCCTAAGGCCTCTCAACAGGACACCCATTGTATGTTACTTCATCCACTTCCCCAAAAAAGCTTTCTTTGCCAGAAGCCTGGGGATGCTTCCTCAAAGCATGTCATTGGGCAGGGGCAGGCGAGACGGGTGGGTGGACGAGTGGGAGTGGATGCGTTGCATGTGAGCATTGGCAGAAACCTGAAAAAGCGTGGCCTTAGTAACTCCAACACATCCAAGGAAGGTTTAAGTCTCTACAAATTAAAATAAAAAGCACCATTTTTCTTTCATTATATAGTCTGACCAAAAAGGTTCTGAAACCAAAATTAAATAGTGTGTTCCCTTCCACTCCCCAACATACACACTCTAAAATAAATAATGGCCAAACTGATTTAAATGAAATTCTGTAGAAGAATTTGTGCTTGGATGAAAATGGCACATTTGAGCCTGAAGCAAAAGTAAAACCGCCAAGTTATAAACCTCTCAAAGGAAGGTTTATAATGGAAATGCCAACAGACCCTTAACTATAGTGGAGCTGTTAGGTGCCAACATATAAATAATTCTAGTTTTTGCGGTCACTTACGATAAATTAGATACAGTGCAAGTAGAAACAGTAGGGTTCTGATTCAGTAAACAGTAACAGCCAAGAGTGTATGTTTGGATTTTTAGACAAGTATAGCATAGATTTTATGCTGGCTCTGAAATGGAGTCTATAAGGACATTTGGACTTTTTAAAGTAGTAAGCAAGCCATATTCTGAATTCTTGAGGGCTTGTAAAATAAAAACCTCCTTAACAAGCTTTGCTGCCTACTGTTTCAATCTCCTAAGATTCCTTTACCCTAGTAACCAAAAAAATGCTCCATTCAAGATTGGTGTAATTGTCTACTAAAGAAAACAACATACTAAGTAAGTGCACATAGTCACATTTAGTGTTAAGAATTGCTAAGCATATTAATACAGTGAGGAAAAAAGTACCAGTGACAAAACAGTAAGAGATTAACCACCTTCTTTAATAGGTGTGACAGTTGTTGCACTACTAAGAGAAATGCTTTTCTATAGTCCAGCTTGTTCTGCAACTGGAATGATGCATTTAGGTGATCAAGTATGTTCATTTTGGTCCTGAGAGGCATTTGTTGCATTGTTTCACAGCAGTTAACTCCCATGCCTTAACATGATTTGTTGAGGCACGGAGGGATGCTATTAGGGCTCTCTGCAGGAACTTCCATCTTGGACAGGGTGGGAGCCCTCCGAGGCAGCCAAGATTCAGGCTGAGGCTGTTAAGAGGATGCTCTATCTCAGGAACTCTCCTGCTTGCCAAATTCACATCAGTTTCTCATTTAGTGCTTCCGCTACAAAACCCTACCACTGCCCCAGCCTCACCCCTAACTCCTCACTAATATAAATCCTAAGATGAGCATCTGCAGAAAGAGGAAAGTTAGACACACTGCTAGTTAACTCTAACTATATAGGGTTCCACCACGACAATGTTTCACATACTGATAACCTACTGAAAGTTCCTTTCTCCAGCTGTCCCTCAACTTTTAAATGGGGAAGGAAATTGCTGTTCTTCCTGCACATGCAATATAAAATGCCTTATTCGAGACAAAAAGCAACTAGCTGCTACCAAATACTGCTTTCAGATGACTGAGCAATTGTAACAATTCTGGAAGTAGTTTAATCAGAAAGATGTTGGACCTCAGAAATCAACCGAGTTGGAACAGCTAACTATGTATAGTCATATGTCTCTACAGATTACCTCCATGTTAGTTTCATAATGAAATCCACAATTTTAAGCAAACCCAAGAAACCTAACACAAATGAAACACAAGTAGCATGCTCCTCAGCCACAGCTAAAAGTCAACAAGACTTTCCCTGTACTCCCTGTGGCAAACACACCAAGAGCCATAAGTCACACATTCCCACTACACATTCTCAGAAAGCAATGGAAACACGGACTGGAAACAAAATGACAGCCAAAATGCACATTTCTGACTGCATATGGTTAAACTATATGGTTACTGGGTAACTAGGATCTTACACAGTTTGCAGCAAGTCATTAAATTAAAGCAAACAGATAATAATTACATGCCAGATTAGTATTCCTGTCAACTTGCTAAGCTTCACATTAAAAAAAAAACCCTAAGCCTGTTAGTTTACCAGCGGACAAACAACACACCGAGATACTATGAAATCATTATGTGGATACAAAATATGTAAAGAGTTTAAAGTGTTCCACAGTGTTTCACACTGTTCCCCCCATTGTACCACAAATAATTTAACATTCTTCCACAACACAGAATAATTAAAACACAACTGCTTACAGAACCAGGAATAGAAACTGAAGGTATGCCATTAGGGTATCATTTCCATGCATTACTCTGTTCCCATCAAGCCATCCCTTAATTTTTTATTACAAACAGATATGGGTTAAAGCTGTGTAAGGTTTAGGAAATCCCACACAATGTGTCCCAGCAAACCTACAGGAAATAAAATAAGAAACAAATTTTAAGGGTTAAAATTATAGGTCAAATACAGTGCAGTAAATAATCTGATTTACCCCACTTCAGATCCTGTGTTGTGCTTGGCAAGAAGAGAACTGTTAAAAACTGTTTCTTCAGCTCTGGAACTGCAAGACTCTCCTCTGTCCTCCACTTTTCAGTATACTGAAGTGGTGAGCCAACAGGACTAAATACTGTTGGACAAGCCAAAAGGCGAACATTTGAATAGTCTGTATGCTGACAGCTGATTTCTAAATGCTTATGAATGGTAAAAGGCAATTCTCTTTCCCTTACTATTTTATTTTATGATACAAACCATAGTTTTTTAAAATGTGGTTGAAGGAAGAAGAATTAGGAAATCTTCGTATTTCTGTGCTCCCTGAGTATTAACCAGCAGCTGTTCTGCTAAGGACAAAAGCTCAAGCTACTGAATCGTCTCACAATGGGCAGTACTACACTAAACACTGCAAATATGGAATAATTTTCAGGTAACTGTTTGAAGTGCAGAGGGATTACTTCTGCTAGAACATTCTCCCCCTTTTTATTTGCACAAGCTGAGATTCTTTTCTAAACATAAAATGTCCTCCACTACAAGGCAACATTGTGCAATGATCCAGTGACTTAGAATGGCTCCAGATCATAGGATAATACTGCCATAAATAAACTCAATGCTTGGCCAACTCAAACTATGACTTTAAAAATTAAACACAAGAAACCCAGAATACTAGCATCATCCAGATGGGGGTCAATAGAAGATCAGCTTTCATTCCTACTCATCCTGGATTCAGCTACTTAGGGGATCAACAAGTGATTTACTTTCAAAGGCCTGCACTACAAGACAAGGTTAGCCGTCCCTGCCTGCAAAATTTACTCCATGTGGGTTTGTTTCTTTTCTTTTTTGCTCCTTTAGTTTAAGTGTTTAAAGGGCCTTCAAAGGAGTGTTCTTCAACACAAAGCATTTGCACAAATGTGTCCTAAGATGTGTCCTAAGGTTCAGACATGTAGGATGTTAATGTTTCTTTTCACATGTCTAGTGTAAAATCTGCAGATCTCCCTTGATGAATAAGAGACAAATAAAACATGTAATTCTACGTTGTGCCACATCTTCAGTGGCCCAGTTTAACATTTAAATAAGTGTTGTAATTTACTCTAGCTGGCAAAGAAGTACCATGCAGCCACTCGCTCATTCACCTCTCACCCTTCCCCAGTGGGATGGAGAGAAGAAACATAAAAAAAGGTAAAATCCATGCGTTGACATAAGAACAGTTCAATAACTGAAATAAAATATAATGATTATAACAATAATAATAATATCAATATTAATAATAATAAAAATGGTGATGAAAAAGGAGGCAATAAAAAGAGTGAAATAAAACCCAAGAATGATAAGTGATGCACATTACAGTTGCTCCACTGACTAATGTCCAGCCCATTCCTGAGCAGCAATCAGCCCCTCCCAGGGAATTCCTCCAGTTTATATACTGAGCATGACATTCTATGTAATGGAATATAATCCTTTGGCCAGTTCAGGTCAGCTGTCATGGCAATGCTCCTTCCTGGCTTGGTGTGCACCTCCTTATTGACAGAGCATGGGAAACTGAAAGTCCTTGACTTGAATTAAGCACTCCTTAGCAACAACTAAACATCAATGTGTTATCAACTTTATTCTCATTCTAAAACAAAAAACCCCAGCACTGTACCAGCTGCTAGGAACAAAATTAACTCTATCCCAGCTGAAACCACTTAGTCAGGTTTCTGTGGACTTTTTTTTTTTCCAAAAAAACAAGAATTTCACACACAGACTGAAAAAAATCTGTTTAAGGCAGCACTGAATCTTACAAGTACAACTGCTTTTTATTAATATTCAGAGAAAACTGCATTTTCTCCAGTGGCACCTCCCATGCTCCTAGCTGGTGGGGCTGTCCCCATGCTGATGGCCACTGCGCAGGCACAGGACACTCCCAGTGCAGTGCCCTCCAGTCTGGACTTCCCACTCCGGTGTGCCTGGTGCTGGGCTCACTACTGACATGTGCACCACCCACATTTAGCACAGTGCAGAATTAGGACTCATATGGAGTCAAGGGATTATTAAGGTCTGGTGCTCATCATCCCCACTGTCCCAAAAGCACAGGAATCATGCTAGGTTTTTTTGACTGCGTGAAAAATACACACTTTGAACAAGGCACTCCATTGAAAGAACAAAAAGAGAGAAAAAGAAGCCCATTAATGTTCAAAACCAAAACAAACTTTGCAGAAAGCTTCAAAGTCACCACTTCATTCCAAAAACATTCCCAAACACCACCTGCAACCCCTTAACTTTAAACATTCTCTAGGAGAAGCAATCAAAAATTAAAAAATTATTTAAATTAACTTTTATTCCCTAGGACTTATGACAGGCTGGCATTTATAGATCTTTCTTACTCTGGGTGTCTCAGAACATTTGACAGGAAGAGGCAGATATTAGCATCAAAGCAACCACAAACAAACAGAGCAGTTATTAGGAATGTGGTAACAGCTCACATGCAGCCGTGAATATTAGAACCATTTTTACTGAGAGAAGGAATGTTGGCTCTAACTCTGCAGTTATTCCTTACTCTTTTTCAAAGAGTGCCACAGGGATTTCTAACTTCCATCTGGACAGTTTTCCTTTAACTGTTTTTGAACACCATGTGTGAGAACACAACAAGATTGTAGACATTAGAGATGGAAAAGACCTATTAGATCATGTAGCCATCCTCCTGCCAGTCATAGATTTTTCCCTACAGAATAGTTCCTAGCACTTTGCCCAGTACATTTTAAAGCATGTTGAGATATTTGGCTTCAACCATCTCCTTTGGAAATTATTCCACAGTGTATGAAGAATGTCGTTAGGACATTTTTCCTGGTAGACACGGCACGCATTTTTCTTTCCTTAATGATTTCCAGCCTATTATTCCTGGTTATATCCCATTGAGCCAGCCTGAATAACTCATCTTTACACCTTCGAATAAATGGAGACAGATATGTTTCTCTGCACGTTGGTCACTATTTGGCCAGACTACACATAATTTTATTGCCAAAATATACAATATGCTTTAATAAAATCATTTATTCCACCCTTTTAGTGCTTGTAGGATAGTTGTCTCCACCCCAGTGAACATTTTCAGATGAGACTCTCAACAAATCTGTTTATTCCTCCTTACCTTCTGCTAGCTTTTATTTTATTTTATAGAGAATGCAAAAGGCATAATAGACGTACAGAAGAAAAACAGCCTTGCAAAGTCAGCACATAAGTAAATACACCACCTTTCTTCTGAAACAGCAGCTGCTGCCAACATAGTGATATTTGCACAGGGTTTATACTTCCTCCCCTCCCTGTATCAAAATATACATTTTACTAATGTGTAAGATTTTCAAGATCTTCACTACTTTCTTCTCTCCAACAAAAGAGATCTATTAAAGTAGCTATATTTTGACAGACAAGCATTGTTATATAATTTGAACCATAAGTTATTAGAAATCAGAAGCTTTTTAAGCATCTCAGATTTCAAAATACTTCTTCATCCTCATTTCAGCTTTATTAAATCAGTTCAGCCAATTCTTCCCTTTTTTGTCATCAGTTACTTTCTGCATTATTTTCCCTTATCTAAATTTCAGAATAACTGAGTAATATTTTTCACACTACCTTTAGTATTAAGGTTCTACATTGTAATTTCTACTACTATCCCTAAATCACAGACTTTGCAAAAAATTAATACAATCAAATGCATTCACCAAAAAATGTAAACAGAGAAATTAAGAAAGATGCTGGGAAAGAAAAAAAGTACACAAGGCATGTAGTGACTGAGGAAGAGCAAAGCAAGTGAGGTAAAAGTGTTATGCTCAGTACCGGGAACACAGAGAACATTGTGGCTGTTCTGAGCACAGACATTTAGGCTTTAAAAATAAAGCATAAAAACATAAATCCAGAAAAAATAATGGAGCAAATACTACTATGCCTTTAGATGTTTTTCCTTACCAACAAGAACACCTGCTATTGAGGGGGATAGGTCAGAATTATTACTTCTAAATTCATGAACCTGCTCTATCTTTATAGTGTTTCAAGGATCCTAACAGATCCAATCACTGCATTACCAGACCAGAAAGCCAAAACCACACCAAACCTCTATACCACTGAATTCAGGACATTCCTTATTTTATTCTTTGTGTTTATTACAACTGTGATGTCTCAAGTTAGAGACATTGAATTAACCCACCAACTCTTCCTCTCCCGTAAAGTCATAAGATTGCACTTCTCTAAAGGTGCACAAAGCTGAAGAAACAAAGCAGACACAACTTAATGAAGCCAGTTCAAGTAGCTTTACAAAGCCGCCCCAACAAAGACAGGTCTATTAAACCGGTTTAAATCTGGCAAAGATATCGATTATGCACTTTTATTACAACAGAATTTACAAGCTAAGAGATGCAATGTTTGAACTACTCATTCCCAATTCCTATTATTTAGTCTAGTCTGAAAGTGTCTTTCAAATAATCTTTGCAAACATTGGTGTGCATACAGTTTTAACTCCTCTGCTTCCCTTGGAAAAGGCACAGCACTAAGTGCCTTCAATGTTCAAGTAGAGAACCACATAATTCTCTTCTCCTATTTTAGGAAGGTGCTCTTTCTAAGAAAAAGGAAAAAAAAAAAAAGCCGGTATCTTGAAATATATTGCTCTTTGAAATAAAATAAATAAAATAAAATACCCCCAGAGCATTTCAGAGTGTTTCAAATAATTTTTTTCCTTTGCTCCATATTAAGTAGAGATCTGGCCATGCAAGGAATAAGTCTGCAATGCACCCCTCAAGGACTCACATTATACTTTATGTTATCAGCGACCTGAAGTCTTAACTTGTCAGTGTGACTACTACTACTGTTTCCATCACTTAATGATTAGCTGAAGTTTATGGAAGCAGTAGCATAAGATGAAACACTTTGAAATGACAGCTGGAATAGAAACTAAAACCTCTTCTAGCCACCTCCAACACACAGTTTCTAAAACAAAAATCTTTTATTCTACTCTTAATTACCATTTCTGCATGACTACAGTTCTCTATACGACAGCTGTTATTAACAATTAGCAGTCTGACTTTTTAACTGACTACTTTCCTGCCTAAAGGATACAGTGAGGAGGAAGATCTAAAGTTTCATTATCAGATCTGAAAGAACCAGACTTACAAAGAGTTGAAAACTTTTTTTCATACCTCCAAAACCAGAAAAACAAATCAAATTGTCACATCTTTTTGTGAAGTTCCAGTAGAATGCACTAAAATGTATTTTGAGCAGATACAGAGCTGATATAATAGTCACTGGAAGGGGAAAGAAGTTGAAAAGGTTGTATCTGAACACTAACAATGCTTACAACATAGAAAAAGTAACATTTGAAATAAAGAAAATCAGCCAATGTACTTTAGGAAATGAATATCTTGTATACTGAGTACTATTACAGCAGAGTCAGTGAAGCCACTAGTGAGGTTAGCTCTGGATTATGAGGTGAGAATCTGTATCATACTTCTACTGAAATCAGTGGGAGGAGAAATTTGACACAATTCTTGAAGGCTAAATTTAGGTCCTGTACTTAGCGAGCAGACTCTTGTGCCAACAGAAGTCAGTTTTAAATATGCTTCTGTGATAATGTGTGCTTTAAAACACTTTTATACATACGAAGATGAAGAACTAAATTTTTCCAAAGAGACAATTTTCCTGTCTAGAGTAAAACAAACAAGCAAACACGGATTTTGAAGATGTTTCCCTATTTGTCACATGCTCACAAAGAGGTCACAAACCAGGGCAGCACTGGGAACCATGACACAACTTTCTCATGTGGACCTGCAAGACATCCTAATCCCAGGCTAAAGCGATTGCTATCTCTAGACAGCATTAGCAGCATAATCTGCATGCAACTGTGGGGATGAGAAGTATTTTCTGAAGTCACTTAATACAAAATAATACTATAATGACTCGGTCCATGAACTTCTACTTAATAGGTCCTGACTGTAAGCTGCAAGTAAATGCTGTAGGCCAATCATATGAAGAAGACAGCACTATTAAGTTGGCATGCAGGCCCATCTGAGATCAAGATCAAGAGAAAGAATCTTCTGGGGGCAAGGCTGCAAAGAAGCCACTAAAATCTGGCCCTAATGCTATGCCCAAAGATTCTTCATTTGCATGTCAGAACACGATTAAAATCACCGCTCTCTTTCCCTAGGGTTTACAGACCAAGCAATTTTCAAAATATTATTCAGTTTGTGAATTTGTTCACAGTGCAGATGAATGTTAACATCAGGCAACACCCAAATACCTAAAAACACAAGTGGAGTTGTCTGCCAATAACAGCTAGTAAACAGACAGCTCTAAAGAGGACAGTTCAGGCATGCTGCTTTCTCTTCCTCCTCCCTATGTCTCACTAACACCCTCCTTGAAACTCCTGCCAACTTTATTGCATTGCACAGCAACAGCATAGTGCCTGCCAATTTCTAGAGAGCTGAGCATACTTCTCCATTTAGTGTTTTGTCTGAAGGCCAACAATGCAGTCAGGACATATAAAAATACCCCAAAGACTTGATGTGTTAGGTACTGAAAGATGGAAATAACAAAGCATAACATTAAAGATTTTTTTCCAACAGACAACTTCTCCACATTTCTAGCAAGTGCCCACTTTAAACATGATTTGTACAGAGCAGTCCTTGGGCTTCACAAATATATTAAGGACTAGAAAGTTAAGTCTATTCTTTCCCCCTTATTCAGGATATCCCTCAATCTTTAACTGACACTAGTCACCATTCAGATAAACCACTAACATCAAAAAAAGCCACCTGTATTCATACTAGTCAACTATATGTTATTATATTAACTCTGTCTTGACCTTACCATTTTCGCCCCTAAACCCCTTAATAAAACACCCTAAACAGCTAAAGTTCTTTCAGAATCAAACTTTTCCTTTTCTTCTTGTAGTTATAGTCAGCCTTACACCAAAAACTTACAGGTAAAAATAAATTACAGACATTTCTAAAAGGTAAATAATTCCCTTAGAAAAAATATCAGAAAGGGAGAAGAAAATCCCTTGGCAGAAAGGGATTGAAGAAAACAACACAGAAGTACATCAGAATTGCCCAACTGATAAGCAGAAAGCCATGCTGTGTTTAAAAAAAAGGATCAGAGAGATACATAATCCGCCCACAATATAATTTTTCTGTGGTTTTTCTTCCCAGTCTGATTAGCTATCTCGCTTTATAAAAGAGAACTAACATTTTGGCTGGGAAGCAAGAATCTTGTCTTCTCCATTATATTCTTCAGTATCATCTACCTGGATCTGCCTACTTTCTGTTTACAATAGAATTTGGATGAAAATTTTGGCTTCTAGTATGTAATCAAATCCTGCCTTAGCTCCCAGTTGAAAATTAAACAGATTGTTAGTTTTTGCTCATCACTGACATTCATCAGGGAAATAAAAAAGTCTCAAAATGCCAGTTACATTAATTTTTAGACTGGATTGTAAAAACCTCAAGATTTTCCCACATAAAATGAGGTTTCCTCACCTTCTAATTCTAGGTATTTTGGAGAAGAATTCAACAATAGAAACGATCAGTTATGGTTTTTTTTTCAAAACATTAATTTT
>WEZZ01039431.1:3893-32556 GCA_013400585.1 Chloropsis cyanopogon
GCCCGCACACAGCTCCCGGGGCGGGCACGGGGCGCTGCCGGCTGCGGGGAGGCTGCGGGCAGGGGTCCTGCCCCTCCCGCTGGGACACCGAGCTCGGCGGGTGGCACTCTGGGGCTCCGGGCTCCAGGACCTAGTCAGGGGGAGGCGGGGAACCTGGGCAGGTGGCCGGTTGTTTGGTGTTTTTCCCTGTTAAATTTCCCAGATGGAACAGAATGCAGGTATGGAAATCTCTGTTGCAGAGCTCTGTTATGTCAGAGGTAATCAGAGGTGTTTGTCAGGGCAGATGTCTTCTGGCTGTGGCTGCCCCATCCTTGGAAGTGTCCAGGGCCAGGCTGGACAGGGCTTGGAGCAGCCTGGGACAGTGGAAGTGTCCCTGCCCATGGCAGGAGTGAAATGAGGTGAGATTTAAGGTCCCTTCCAACCCAAACCATTCTGTGATTCTGTGAAGTCCTTAATGGAAGCAGAGTGGTCAGTAAAAGGATTTAAACTCGAATTTAGTAATGAAAGCCATGGACTTGTTTGTTTAAAAACCCGTGTGAGATGTGGCTGCAGGTGGGCTGGGAATTCCCTCTGGGAATCCCAGAGCTTCTGGAATGGCTCATCTGCTCCCTGATGAGTTTGAGAGGTGTCCAAAGGTGCCTTTAGTTGGCAAGAAATATTTGTTTGGATATCTAGCTGCTTTTGGGCTTTAATGCTCTGGCTTTTATTTACTTGCTGTAAAGTAAATGTTAAAAAAAAAAAAAAAGAAGTAAAGTAGAATGGAGAAGAGAAATGTTTGGAGGGGGTGGAGGGAGCTGGGGGCCTTCTGCTCCAGGGGAGGTCACTTAGTGTGCTCCCAGGCTGTCCAGGGATGGGGAGTGGTTTCTGCCATCCTGCAGTGGGATACCCCAGCCTGTGTGACAGAGTATTTACAGGCACACGTTTCCTGCCAGCACTGTGCCTGTTTCAGGCTGCTCTGCAGAGCACAGGTCTCAAGCTGAGCTGTCACACCGGTGTTGGGGCAGCCAGGGCTCTCCCCCAGCTGGGGGTGCTGACAGTGTGTGTCCTAGAAATCTGCATTTCCCTGTTGTAACCAGAGGCAGTGACCTGGAAAACAGCCACAGAAAGTCTTGGCACTGCTTCTGTCCTCTCCTCTCAATCCCCTAAGTCTCCAAAAAGCATTTGTTGTTGAGGAGCACAGAGATCGTACTGGAGTGTCTTGTATGAATGAAATCTTGAGGAAAAATGATATTACATGACCTCAGAAGCATTCTGACTTAATGGCACAGGCAGACATGAGGTGAATCTGCCCTGCCTGGTTCCCCAGGGTGGCACCAGTCACGAGCAGAGATCATGTTTTGTCTGTGATCTGCCTTACAAGCACTTTCCCATGCCCAGTAGAACACAGCACTTGTGAAAAATAATTGTATTGTGAAAAATAAATGTAATATAAAAAAAAAGCTCGCACAGTGCTTTCTGGAAACCTGAGCTGCAGCAGCCACACATTTTGGTGTCTGTGGATTCCCCTCTGCTGCACGTCCAGGTTTGTTATTTCCCTTTAGCACAAGCCCCAGAACCAAGCCTGACTTGCAGCCTTTCCCTGGTGTTCCTCTAAAGACTGACTGTTAATTGTAGCTCTTCAGGATCTCTTAGCCCTGGAGAGATTTTCAGCTGAAGTTATTTTGAAAAATTATAAAAAAAAAGCTCCTAGTTGTAGGTAATTCTGCTGCCTCTTTCTGCAGAGGAGGAGCAAGTCCTACCTTGGGCCAGGGCTGGAGTCTGAGGTTCAGCTCAGTGTGGTGTTTCTCCCTCCTGATGATGTGGGTGCTGTGAGGGTGAATGTGGGCATGGGAGTGGTTTTCAGTGACCTTCTCCTGACTGCTCACCTTGCCTGAAATCTTGGATGTGTGATGTACAAAGGTGTGGACACATCTTTTTTCTTTACTTCCCCTCTTCTCCTCCATCTCTTCCCTTTAGTTCTAGTTGTGGCAGAGGTGTTTGGCAGTCAGTGCCTTGCTGGTGGGTGTATTTTCCTTACCAGACTTTTAATTCTCTCCATTTTTTCCATTTTCAATTTTTGCCTTTCATCTTTTTCTGTGCACGTGCACACGCATGTTTAAATCTTGATAAATCTTGATTTAAAGATTTATCGTTTCCTTCTGTGAAAAATTCTTGACATTGTGAGGAGTTTCTACCTCTTGGAGCCCAGATATATTTACTGCATTTTGGGAGGGGCTGTGAAATTGCACTGGTTTTCTTTCCTTTTGAAGAAGGAAGGGGAGGTGGCTGTGGACATCCAGCTGACACAGTGTTGGTTTCTTGTCCTCATTTAGATCTTGGCATGTTTGACTTTTTGCTTTCTCAGATTTACTATCTACTCTGCCAGAACTAGTTTGGCTAAAGCTTAAAAAAAAAAGATATTAAAAAGGGCATAATTTTTATTAGAGCGTGTGTCTGTTGTTAATTCTAGATGTATAATAGTATTAAAGCCTGACCTAAGTCTCTCAGTAGCTTATATTTGTGAGAGTTAAGAGATGGAAACCTTATTTTTCTATGTTTACTGTTTCTTGATGCCAGATCCTGAAGATGTCTTATGCTGGCTGAAATTTCAAGTCTAAAATGGGTTCCTCTGGAAGAATTAAACCTCTAGACACCCAGGAACTGTAGTGCCTGATTGAATGCACTGGATTTCCTGCCTGGTACAAACAGGCAACAGGGCAAAGGGTTGTAATGCCAGCAGGTTTCTTTGGAAGTGCTGTCAGGTTGAAAAGAAGAGATTTATGTTAATTGTGAGATTTGGGAAGTCACAGAAATCATACACCTTCTGAACCTGGCAGGGCTTCAGTGGGCACCTCCCATCCTGAGTGGAGGGGCTTTTAATCCCCTTGCAGGTTTGCTAAAGGGCTGCAGTTTTTAGGAAACACACTGTTGAACTTCTCTTTTAAGGATGATCTTCTCAGTCTCTTCAGTGCTTTAACAAGGCACGTGTCCAGTTCTCCCGAGAGCCATCTCCAGGGTGGAATTGGCTGATAATGACTCCACAAAGAGCAGTGAAATGAAAAGGGAGGCACTGCTTGTGTGTGCAGCAAATCTGCCCCCAATTCCTAATAGAAGCATCACACTTGCCTAGTGTCAGCTCTGTTTTAAGCTTACGAGGTTCCTCTGCTCCCAGGGAACAAATAAAAAGTTGCACCTGGGGAGGTTTGGATTGGCTATTAGGGAAAATTCCTGCCCTGAGTGGGACTGCTTGGCCTAGCTGGTCTGTCAGAGTAGCTCTGTATGTGATCAGAGCAGTGGGTTCAGCCTTTCACTGCTTTCTGCTGCTCACTTATAAATAATTGGACACCCCCCTGACTTTCTGTTGAAGTGACCCTGGTTTGGAGGCTCTGCTGAGCTGCAGCAGCTGGTGCTGTGCCAGCTCCTAGTGGCTCACGTTGTGCCTCTCTGGAAACTGGGCTTGCAGTTTCCTTTTGGACAGCTCTGGAGAAGTCACAGGATGGGATGTCACCATCCCCATGGAGACCTTTCTCCATGACCAGGTGCAGCTGCTCAAAATCAAAGCTCCTGTGCCCCTGAATGCCCAGTTTCTACTTTACCTGATCCTTAAGGGTGGAAACCTTTCTCTGAGGGGGGAGCTGAGCGAGGAAGTGGAGAGTTGAACCTCTGTCCTCATGAAGACCCTGTGCTCTGTGGGCTCTGGCTGTTTCTTCCCATTGCCCCTGTTCTCCTTGGAGTGGAGTGCTGTAGGACACAATTCCTGTGGTGGGCAGCTGCCAGCTTTTCCAGGGAAATTGTAGGAAACATCAGAGGGATTTTCTTCTTAGAGAGAGCCACAAGATGGAGCAAAATGATTCCAGGAGCTCCTGCATTTGACATCTCCTTCTTTCTGTCTAAAAACATCAGCAAGAGAAGTTATTGGAGACCCACTGTGGAGCTGGAAAAACCTGCCATGGAATGCCAGGATGTGTGGAAAACAGCAAGGCTGAGTTTCCATCTGCTGCTGGGCTTTGGAGTTTCAGAGAGGGCTGTGCCAAGGTTAAGGGCACTGAGCAAGCAGAAGAGTTCCATGATCTCTCCTGGCAGCTCATCTCAGCATCTTCTTCAAATCCTGCAATAAAGGAGCTGTTGTGTGGGATTATGCCCTTTCCTGACCCAGAATTGGGGCAACTGAGAGGCATTTTAAAAACTTTTATTCCATTTTCAGTCTCATGTGAAGGGTGAGACAATACAAATATTATAATTCACACTATCACAATCAGAAGCTAACTGTTTTTTAATTACAATACATTATAAGTGTTTCTTGGCCTATCAGCTTTAGTCACACTGTGCTGTAAATGTCTTAAAGCCAACCATATAAAATTACATGTAAAATCGTCCTACTTTTTTGTGCATCTTTCACAGTTCTATTTCTCCAAAGTACCTAGTCCTATCTGCCAGGCCATCCTTTGAAACTTGTTTCTAGCTCCATTTCTCTCTCAGCGATGTCTCTCCTATTCTAGGGCATTTCTAAATCAACATTTCTGATCTCAGGGTTTGCACACAGATGCTCACTGTGTGAGCCTTCTGTCAGGCTTTGAGAATTCTCTACAAATCCATTTCCCAGGCTGTTGTAAGACAGAAATCTGTCCTGTGCAGCACTACCCACGTAGTTTTCACCTACAGCCTAAACAGAAATTAGGCCAAGTGTCTGTGGCTGTGTTCTGTGTGTTCCTGGCCACTGGTGTTCCAGAGGCTGTTGATCAGGAGACACTGCTGGATCAGCAGCTGGGAGTGTCACCTCCTGCCACCAGCTCCAGCAGCTGCCCCGTGGCTCACTCAGTGTCACCTCCTGCCACCAGCTCCAGCAGCTGCCCCGTGGCTCGCTCAGAGCCTTGGGGGTGGTGTTGAGCCCCTGGGACTGCTGGCCCATTGGTTGCCTGTGTGTGGCTAAACTGTGCCTCAGCTGCTGCTGCCTCCCTGCAGAACATCAGAAGCTGATGGTCAATCCACGAGATAGGAGAAAATCTGGTTGTTGTTTTATCAGCACGTGGTGTACTGGCCTTCACCAGCTCAAAGTAAGGGGCTGATGCCAAAGATTCTTTCATGAATTTGGAATTGTATCAGTTTCCTGGAGAAAGTGAGGATTGATGGATCCACACTTGCCTGTGCAGCCATGGCTGTTTTACTGATGCTTCTTTTTTTTTTTTTTTTTTTAACTTCTATTTTCCAGGCCATGCAGGAGGTTGGATTGAATTTAGGGAACAGAGCTGCTTGTCAAATCTCTCATGTGCCTGCTTCTCCTGTTTTTGTGTTGTTCTGGGTTTTGCACTGAGGTGCATCAAACCTGGATGGGTGCAGAGAGGTTACAGGAATCCAAACTTCAGGCTGTTATGGTATCCAGCAGATAGCACAGAAGTGCAAGAGAAGAGTGTTTCCCAGGCTTTGTGAAAGTTTTTGGTTTCCTTCTCAGGTTTAAATTATTGCCTCTGTGAAGACAGAGGACTTGATGATCCTAGAAGTCTTTTCCAACCTAAACAATTCTGTGATTCCAAGGCTAGTTCTAGGAGCCAAATAATTTTGTCTAGAACACTGTCCTGCATTAAGCAATGGTGGTGGGGCCCCTTGCTAAGCCATGACCACTCAAACACCCCCTGAAATGCTTGGGCTCTCAAGTCACCTCAATCTTGCTTGTGTTTGTGTTTTTGCAGAGCTGACCCTGAACCCACCAGAAGGGATTGTGGCAGGTGAGGAGCCCAGCAGGGTTTGTGCACTCTGGAGCTGTGACCTGGCATTCAGGTAGCACTGAGCATTGTTCTGTTCTGTTTCACAGGTCCCATGAATGAGGAGAACTTCTTTGAATGGGAAGCCCTGATCATGTGAGTTAATACTGTCTGAAATCAGCAGTTGCTGTGAGGAGCTTCTAGGAGAGCAAGAATGTTAAAAATGTACTGTCAGTTCTGTAGGACATCAGCATTGGCCTGCCTTGGGCTGGAAACTCCTCTGATCAAACAGAGAGACAGAGGCAGCATTGGTGATGTGTACAACTTGTTATGGTAACTTCTTGTACAGGTGGCATAATAATAAGCTCACAAATTTGTCAGGAATCCTCATTTGGGCTCCCCTGGATATATGTTATATTTACAAACACTGTAGCAAACAAACAGTTGCTCGTAGGTCACATATACCTGTTGGAACATTGCCTAACTGGAAATGCAGGACAAGTTTTGAGTGGAGCAAAATACACAGATTATTAGTGACAGGAATAAAAAAAATATCTAAAATTAGTTTACTTACTATTCAGATTTTTTTCTTGAAGTACTGAAAGGTTCTGATCAGAAAATGTATTGAAATTTAAGTAAAAATCCTTTTAAAGTTCTTTACAGTAACTTATTAATAGGTTGGTGTTGTCAAGAGTTGGATGCAGTGGTTTTTTGTAGAAAGAGATTCACAGTGAGCCAGATAGCTCTGACCCTGACCTGCTGTGTTTTTGGGGGTGATGAAAACTCCTTTACAAAACTGTGTTCTCTCTCTTCCACTCCCCAGCTGATGGGTGTGGTTGTTGGTACCAAAATTTGACATGAAAAGACAAAATCTTTTTGCCCAAACATCTTACAGGTTGTCTTCTCTCTTGCTCATACCCCTACTCATGCTGTACCTTCTTTGGGAACTTTGAGTACATGGAATAACTGGTGGTTTTTACAAAATAAAGTTCTAAAATGCTAGAGGAGAGGGAAAAAGACGTTTGTCACTCACATCTGACAATTTATGCGAATACTGCACAATTAAAAGATGAAGAAGCTCCAGACCGCTGAGTCCATCTTGAAGCTGGTGGTCTGTTGTTGGGGTAGATCGTGGCTCTGTATTTCAGGATTCCTTTGGTAAGAATTGGTGATTTCCTTTCCTTCAGCCAGGGCTGGATTGTCCCGGGGGGCTCTGGGGGCAGCAGGCAGTGGCTCCATGCCCGCTGCGATCTGGGCAGGTTTCCCCTGCAACCACCAGTGCTGACTGCTGAGATTCTCAGCTGGCGCGGGTGGCAGAGTTTTCCTAGCTGGGTTTGCTTGGAATGTGTTGTCTAGGGATGAAAAACAAGATTTCTGTCTCTTGGGCTCAGGCGTGCAACCAATACAAAAGCTGTAGCGAATTCCCTATTCCACACAAGGCGGCTGTGTGGGTGATCCTGCTGCACGGCAAGCCAGAGCCTCTGAGTTATTTTAGACCTTGGTGAGTGGAGGTTTGGATTACCACTGCTTGTGTGCTCATTGATGGCAAGAGTTGGCAAATGCCTCTGCTTATGTGCAGTGATTTCTCCTGGGATAACAGGTTGTGCTTCCTGGTAGTTCCGTCCCCTGAAAAGAAACACTTAGCATGGAAATAGGTTGTTCTGTTGCCTGACACCAGAGATTTTGGCTGCAGGGTCTTATGCTTTCTGTGAGAGGCACAGTCAGCACATCTGCTTCGTAGTGGGCCAGATTTCAGGTCAGACTGCTGGGGTTGCTGGCAGTGTGGGAATCCCAGAGGGCTTAATGCACTTCTTGGAATATGGAAGGAAATTCCTGCTTATTGCTACTTCCTCCAGCAGAGGTGGTGTGGCTGAGTAGAGGTTTCCTGAGGGACACTCAGAGGTACTTCTGAATTGCCTAGAAAATACCTTTTCAGATGTTCCCATCACATCCTTGAAGAACAGAGGAGCTGCTTTGCAGACTTGAAAGCCCTTTAAAGTGCTGAGTGTTGAGCTTCAGGTCTTTGTCAGCATAAAATGAGAGGCGGAGGTGCTTTAATTTTGGTTTCTGTATTGTGTGTGTGTCATAATAAAGTTATATTTTAAGATCTGCTCAATTTTGAAGGTGTGATACAATAGAAACATGTTTACCCCAAACACATTTGGTTACTTTCATCTCTTTACAAACCCTGTTAGTAGCAGTGTTTGCAATACCTTTGGAAAGTAAGTTACATGACTTGTTTGTGTTTGTCTGTGGTGGTCTCCTCCAGTGTTTTGTAATCTCCAATGTGCTGTGTGAGATTCAGGGAATGAGGTGTGCAGATGAGAAAATGGGAGTAAAGCTGCCTTCAAATTTTTAAACAGATGAAGTGCAAATGGTAAGAAACATAATTATGAAAAGAACAGAATACTTTTTTTCCTTCACCCAATTTATATAAAGCTAGAGCACATATAATGGCACATAACTTTAAAAAAAAATAGAGATCTAAGAGAGAAAGGGCATCTCTCATTTATCAATTCAAAGGTAGGCTGGGTGATGTTACATAGATTGATGTAAGAGCTTGGCTTGGAGATAAAATAATACATTTTAAAATAATTGAAATAATAATTATTTGTATCTCCAGTGTTCTTGTCTGCAGCAGCAATGCTGGAGGAATGTGAAATGCATAAATGTTAAGACCATAATAAAATAAAGGAGAGAACAGACCTTACACTCCTAAAATGAGTGTGATGGGCACAGAGCTGAGAATTCCCATGTGAAAACCTTTCTGAAGACCAGAGGTGGGGAGTATTGTCGAGAGCCAGATCTTTGGAACATCATTTCAGGAGAGTTTACCTTTTGTTGCTCAGTTCCCTGGCGCTGCGTGAGGTCCTTCGGGCTCGGTTGTGTTCGTGGATTTAACATCTCAAGGCCAAGTTTTGCCCTCTTTGCTTGGCATGTACAAATGTGTGTTTCTATTAAATTTATCCCCAAAAGACACAAAAGCACGCAATGGTTAAGAACTTTATTACCCTAAAGATTGCTTGAAAACTAAACAGAATAAATTGAAGTCAACTTATCACAAAGCTGTTTAGAAAGGTAATTAGATCTATAATTAGGCTTATGACTTTTGTTTCCATTCCCCTTTTGGGCATCTGCAGATTGTGGGGTTTGGTGTTTTTCCAGCATCTTTTTACAAATAAGCCATTTGCAAATGTATGTGAAGCTGTGATTATAGAATTAGAATCATGGAATCGTTAAGTTTGGAAAGACCTCTGAGACCATGGAGTGCAACCACTCCCCAAGCACTGACAAAGCCACCACTAAGCCATGTCCCCAAGTGCCACATTCACATGTTTTTTGAATGCTTTCAGGGATGGTGACCCCGCCACTGCCCTGGGCAGCCTGTGCCAAAGCTGAACAACACTTATAGGAAAGAAATTTTTCCCAAAATCCAACCTAAACCTCCCTGGTTGCAACTTGAGGCTGTTTCTTCTTGGCCTGTCTCTTGTCCTCTGGGAGCAGAGCCCGACCCCCACCTGGCTGCACCCTCCTGTTAGGGAGTTGTAGGAGAAGGTCCCCCCTGAGGACCAAACTTAGTTGTTCAGTTTCTCCAAAGTTTTCTCCAAACTAAACAACTCCCATTAGCTCTCCTCCTCAAGGTACTTCTCTCTCCCATTTGGAAGATACCCACCACTCTTCTCTGCCCCTTGCATGAGTAACAGCCAGCTCCTGGAGGTCAGAGCTTCTCATTTTCATGTTTTGTCTTCTGTCAGCTTTGGAATCACTGCAGAGCAGGGGGGTGATTGCAGCAGCTGCCGTGCTCTTACCTCCCTGGCCCTGCCAGTGTCCTTTGTGAGCTAAAAGTGATGCTGTCAAGTTCAAATGCTGAGTGTTTTGTAGTTGCAAATGCTGTCTTGGATTAACTTTAATAATTTCTTTGAAGTTGATCCTGGCAGCGCTGAGCGGCTAAAACAAAAGCATTTTGCTCACATAATACAGGGCCTAAAATGGAGTTTGTTGGGTTGAGTGTATTTGACAGAAGAGCCCTTAAGGCTGTGGGTTTGCTCTCTCTCAAAACAGAACATAGACACCCACCAGCTTTTCAATGCCTGTATGTACATACTCTCAGAAGTTCAACAATAAGCCTTTAAAATGCAGCTGGAATTAGAATGGTCAGGAAAAAATGCATTCAGTTTACTCTCAGATGTGAATTGAATCCCGACTAAATTTAGGGAAAAGGCCAGAAAGGGAACAAAGTGGTTGAGACTGTTTGGCTTTCATTCTTGCAGAATATTGGTGCGTTTCTCTTGCCTTACCTGCCAGTGTCAATATTCATGTTTAAATCACACAGTTCTTGTGTTTATCCACCAGCCAAGTCTTTTGAATCCCCAAGTTTGAGACAGTAAGTCTTCTAGCGCTTTAGGATTTGCTGCTCTCCAACTTTAATGTTCTTTCTGGCATGGAGAATGTGGATTGGGAGGAGGAGGCATGAATATGTTCCTAACCCTTATTTCCCAGACAGTGGAACCTTTGTGTGAATGGCCTTTTACTCAATACATGAGGTTTCCTTGGCAACGGTTTTTGGTGCTGAAGCTTTTTTCGTCATCTTTCCAATCAAGGGAAATCATGTTTGTGTTACAACTTCCAGATGGTTCATCAAGTTTGAATAAATCATGGCTAATAAACTGGTTTTTTGCTCACTTTCCACAAGTGTTTTATGTAGGCAGGGTAAAAATGTTGTCTTCATGTTCTCAGCTCGATTGCACTTTGATCTAGATTCTGAACACAATAAGGAAATGTTTCTACAAGAGCCCTGATGAAGCCATTTGTTCTCCACCTGCACTCCAGGGAGGGCAAACTCAATAGCTGAAGTCTGCAAGGACACGTTGTTGTCCTGCATCTCTTCTGACAATTATGGTCTCTGAGCTGTGTTTTTATTTTTACAAACCTTTGCTGCGCTTCCTGCATCAGACAGCAATAAATGTTTGTGTGATTGCGCTAGATACTGGCAGTTGGGATCTCTGTGGCATTTATAAATTAATTTTGAGCTCCAGCATTTGACATCTCTGTCTTGCAGAGCATAACAGTATCTTCAAAGGCACAGGAGTCCCACACCTGCCTCTGCTTTCGCTTGACGTGCAGACACTCAAATCCTGGAACATGCCTTGGAGCCAGATACTCCAATTATATCCAGACACACCCTGCTAATTAAACAGTGTTGTGACCTTCCTAGTAATTTAGCGTGCAAGCTTTGATTTCCCCCTTGCCTCCCAAGCCTCACATTTGGATTTAAGTTTATGAGGTGTGGGGTAAGAGCACCTTAACTCTTTGTTTCCTGGAGAAGATGATGTAACCCATGCCTCACACGTCTCATTAGACAAGAATTTGGGTGGAAGAGCTGTTTAAAACTTTGGTGAATAACATTTTATCTGTTTCCAGGGGTCCTGAAGACACCTGTTTTGAGTATGGGGTTTTCCCTGCTATCCTGAGTTTCCCACTGGATTACCCGCTGAGTCCCCCGAAGATGAGGTTCACCTGTGAGATGTTCCACCCCAACAGTGAGTCTGGTGCAGCAGGATGCACGGGGTGGGGGGTGGGCTGCTTGTGCAACTTAAAAAGAAACTTTTGCAGCAGGAGATCTGGCATCCTTCCCAAGGGTGGTTGTCTCTCTTTCCAACCTTGAGCAGGCAGCACGAGCGTTCAGCTGCCCAGCAGTTCTGCTCTGTCTTAGGGTCCTTTTATCCCATTATTCCTCATAAAACTTTTGCTCATGAACAGTCCAACAAAGATTCCAGCAAATCCCATGCCTTTAAATCTTCTGTACAGGATGTGAGACTTAATGAATTAATACAGGCTCTTTCCAGACACAGAATCATGGAGGACACTGAGTTTGGAGGGACCCATCAGGATCATGGTGTTCAACCCCTGGCCCTATGCAGAACACCCCAAGAATCCTACCATGTGCCTGAGAGCATTGTCCCAACACACCAGGAGCTCAGTCTTGCTCTATGGCTTGTATTTAGGTATTTTGGTGTTATTTTGATGACTGAAAAGTTGTTCATGGGTGCAGCTTTATTAGGCAGCATGGCTTTTGCCCCATGAAATCACAGGTTTAGCATTTCTGAGGCGATCTCTCTGAAATACAGACTGCTCTGTCCAAGCAGACAACACATTTACAGATTTATTATTAAGTCTTATTATTAAGACTTTGCTGGCCTTTGCTCTGTGATACTGATTGAGTTAGAGACTTTTTCCAGCCTTAGTGAATCTGTGATGGTCACAATGTTATCTGAAGACTCTTCGGTAGGAGAAATTGCAGTGACAAGAAGTACAGTAAACAAATTTGAGCCCTGGACATGGAAAAAACCTTAAAGGCCCTCTTTGCAGCCTGGACTGCTACTTTCTGCAATCAGCCTTGGAATTCTGTGTAAAATCATTGCTTTTGACATCTGAATTGACATGGATTGTGAAAGGTTGTTTGTTACTGCCCAGGTTTGATGGGCTGGATCTGTGTGCAGGCTGTCAGGTCTCTTACTCTCAAGAGCAGGAAAAGGCAAACACTGCACTCCTGCCTAGTGCTTCCTCTTCAGCTGACAATCTTGCACTTGGAAAACACAGGCAGAATCTCAGCTGGGAATCTATTTATTTCACCCTGTATACAAGGAATTTTGCAATTTTGTGAAGTTCCTCTGTTGTTCCTTTTTAGAAGCACCACTTGTGCAGGTTCTTGCCCATTTAATCCACATCTTTCTGTTCTCCTGTGGCAGACACACCTGCAAGTCACAGCATAGAACTGTGTGGATGTGCCCAAGGCAGTGTGGCATCACCTCTGGAGCTCTGATGTCCCCAACAGAGGACACTTTGGCACTTGGAAGCAGTGTAGCCATGTCAGCACCTTGCTCCAGCTGGACTAATTTACCCAAACTTCTTGCCAGGACTGGTCTCCCTGAGCAAATCCTTGTCCCTGCAGCTCCAGCTGTGGCCTTGGCTTGAGGTTCACTGCTCACAGCTGTGTTGTGTGCAGCACTGCCAGGAGGAGTGGGGTGTGGAGAAGCACAAATTGCCTGACTCCTGTGTTAAAGAGTGGCTTTACACATGGGTGTTTCTTCCATGGGATAATTGGAGCACACTGGATGGTCAGCTCAGCTCTTTAAAGCCCTGTTACTTGGAGTCTTCTTAATCTGAAGCTGAGATCACCTGACTTGAATCTTTCTTCTCAGCTGGGTTGTAGTGCTCTGCTTCTACCCAGAAAGGCTGCAGAAAGGGGTGGCTGGGCTCTGCTTTTTCTCTTTATTTCTCCCCCTGTGAGAAATTACAACGAAAATGTTTAAAAAGTCTGGTGTGTCCCCTCATCTTTGCAGTTTATCTTGTGTGAAGGGGGAATTGAGATACCACAGGACTGTCTTCTCTTGCATTAAAATGACCTTGGATGCTCTGGCAAAAGTAACTAAGTAGTGATCAATGGCATTGCTTGCATTGGCACTGGGCATCAATGTGGGGAGATCATGGCATCATAGGTGGTTTGGGAAGGGTTCTTGGAAGGGACATTAAAACCCATCTTGTTCTACCCCTGCCATGGGCAGAGACACCTTCCACTAGCCCAGGTTGCTCCAAGCCTTGTCCAGCCTGGCCTTGGACACTTCCAGGGATGGAGCAGCCACAGCTTCTCTGGGCACCCTGTGCCAGGTTCCCACCACCCTCCCAGGGAACAATTCCTTCCCAATATCCCATCTAACCCTGCCCTCTGGCAGTGTGCAGCCATTGCCCCTTGTCCCAAGTCCCTCTCCAGCTGTCTTGGAGCCCCTTTAGGCACTGGAAGGGGCTCTGAAGTCTCCCTGGAGCTTTCTCTTCTGCAGGCTGAGCACTCCCAGCTCTCCCAGCCTGTTTCTGGAGCACGTCTCTGTGGCCTCCTTTGGCCTTGTTCCAACAGCTCCACGTCCTTAGGATGGGGCCCCACAGCTGGACAGGGGCAGGTCTCACCTGGACAGGGGGAGAGAAGATCCATACATCTTCCTGCAGTCAGCCTTTGATGTCTTGACTGTGCTGCTGTGTTCCAGCTGTTTTAAATGAGGCACTGCACAGGAACAGGAGACTCCCTCAGCAGGGAAATCCCTTCTACCAGTGGGTTCCTGACTTGCAAGAAGTGCTGGCTCAGCACCTGCTGTTTTCAGCTCTTCCAGCTATGGTTAGACCAGCTCCAGTGCCCAGCCTGGGGCTGCAGGAAGGACTGTCAATAAAAGTCCTCCACAGTGCTTATGTGCTTGGGCAGACCCTGCTGGGTGAATGGAAGGAGCTGGCAATGAGCACAGCTGCTTCCAGCAGTCATGCCCACTTCGTTTTGTCTTGCTTTCCTGGCAGTGGCACCAGCTTGGTCACCTGAGGAATAGAAGCCCTGAAATCACTGCACTAAAGTTGTCATTCCTCAGGAGCCTGCCATGCAGGAGAGTTAGGCCATGTTGGTAGAGCAGTGTTTTCTTTTGAGGTGCCTCTTCAACCTCTGTTTGGTTTCCTTACCAGGTCAGTAGAGTCCAGTCTCTGTGAAGACAACTTGTACTGTTGCAGACACATTGCTTATGCTAAAGGTGGGAGGGAAGCACCTGGATCCTTAATTCATAGGTTTCCTTGTTTCCAGGTGCTTTAATGCAGCTGAGCTTTAGGCAAAAAAAAAAAAAAAAAAAAAAAAGAGTAGTGGGAATTCTTCTGATTGCCCCTCAGTAATGTTCAAAAAAAGATCAGTTCTACTGTTCATAATATATTTAGCATAACACTTACATTTTTTCTCATGTTTATAATATGTATAACGTAACACTTCTCCCTCCTTTGTGTATCATTTTGTGAATCCTTTTCATGGTCACAGTCCAGTGGGGGACTCCAGTGTGCATTCAGTGCATTCATTTCCATTTAAGGATGACTGCTTACCTGCTCGGAGCTGTGTCTGTGCATAAATTCTTGCCTTTTCCACCAGGCTGCATCGTTCATTTTTTTCCATGGAGCCTGTCACTGATTATTAAATGACACAAGTGCTCCCAGCAGGTTTCTGTTGGGGAAGGAGTTTGTTAGGTTTGCTTAAAGAAGATTTGTCCCAGGCTTTTGTCTTTCAGGTTTTGTGTCCTCTTGCCTATAGAGGAAATTTAAACCCGGATTTAGTTTTAATCATAGAAGAGCCAAGTCTCAAGACTGATCTGGAGATGCTGAACATTTCCACTAAGTAACAAGCAATCCTCTGTACTTTTTGTGCAGTTTACCCAGACGGGAGAGTCTGCATCTCTATCCTTCATGCCCCTGGGGATGATCCCATGGGATACGAGAGCAGCGCCGAGCGGTGGAGTCCCGTGCAGAGCGTGGAGAAGATCCTCTTGTCAGTGGTTAGCATGCTGGCAGGTGAGCACTGCTGTCCTGTCAGCCCTTCCTGAGGGACCTGGAGCTGCCTCTTGCTTTGCTCACTGAGCTAAGCACGTGGAAAGCTGCTCAGCAGCAACCACAGTTCTTAAAGCCCTGCTATTTATTTCTTTATTAGTGAATCAGTGCTCTGAGAAGGGTTGGAAAAAATGCAGCTGGTGTTCCTGTTTGGGGGTTACTTTCCTTCTAGGCTGGTGGCAGCCAAGACAGTAGTGATGGCTCAGGTGGTCCCAGAGGCTCAGCTGGACAAAACCCTCTGTATTTGCTGTGCTGTTCTTAATGTTTTAAAGCTGTGGATTACACCCTGAGTTGGATTTGGCAGCTGAAGGGTTATCAGACCTAACCAGTGCAGTAAACTGGAGTCCGTGGCCTCTGGTTCAGAAACCAGCACACTCTGTTTCTCTTTGTTATTCCTAGCCTGGGAATGTGCCTCACTCTGCCACCTCTGGTTCAGAGGAAGGCTTCTTAAGAAGAGACCTGGGCTGGAAAACATTTTGTGGAGCCTTTCAAATATTTTTTCATAAATCTAACAAGGGCTGTGGATCAGCTCTGTCATGTACAATTCTCTGAAAAATGGATCATTTTCCACACAGTGGACAGAGCCACTGAGCTGCCTGAAGAGGGCAGAGCCATGTCCCTTAGAACTGGTTTTGAAGGATAAATGGGTTTAGAAGCTGCAAAGTTGACCAAAGAGCAAGCACCAGATTCCTGCATGGGACTGTTTTAGCTTTGGAATAGTAACCCACAGTTGGGAAGCTGTGCAGACAAATAGTACCTGTGAGATTGCCATGGCTTCCAAGAGCTTGGCTGGTGGTGCAGCCTGACCTGGACTGGGAAGGGTGGGAGCCACCTGGTCTTGTTCTCTGCCTGTGCATCCTGTTTTCCCATGGCTTTTGGAGAAATTAGGCTAAAACACCAGGGGTCAGCTTCTTTCAGGGTGCTGGAAAACTCTCAGCCCTGGCTCTGCAGGTGGTGTAAGCCCAAGTTTACCAGCCTGGGTGACCTGCTGGTTTTTAAGGTGGACCATCAGGATCAGGAGAAGGATGGGAGCCCCGGATCCTGCCATGAACTGGGCCAGGGTGGGTGTGGACTGGTGTGGCAAGGGAAGTGAGCAGAATCTGTTAGTGCCTTCTGGAACCCCAGGCCAGTGTCCTGCTGCATGCTGCCCACAGACCTTGTAAATCCTGGGTTTCAGCTTACCTCCATAAAAAATGGGGAGCCCCATGGACTTCAGCACTCCATGTGCTTCGTAAAGCATTCTGAAATCATCTGATGAACGATGTTGCAGAAGTGAAAGCATATTCCATGGGTTTCCTCGGATTGTTTTGTTGGCTTTTGATAGAACAGGGCATCCCAACAAGTGACAGCCTGTTTGGGTGGCCTGCTTGGATGGGCTTTGTGTCTGGGAAGCTGGAGAACAAGAAGAAAAAATGTTCTGTGAGGAGAAACACACAGTTTTAAAAGCCCTTGACAGTACGGGGGTGCCACATTGAGTTGGCCATGTGCGTGGTGGCGCTCCTCTACTGAAAGCACAAACAAAAGAAAGTCCTGCTCCTGTGCCACTTGTTTCTTGCCTAAACTCGAATTTGTTGTGATATCATTCCTCTTGTGGTCAGTTAAATCAGAGCCTTTTGGCAATCCAGGAGCTGTCATTGGATTTGCTGTAGTGGTGTTCCTGCAGTCTCAAGGAGGAGAAGTGTTTCAAAGCCTTGGGAAGTGGCATTCCTGAAGAAGCAAGAAGCTCCATTGCCCACCTACCTTTGTCTTTCTTGTTTCAGAGCCAAATGATGAAAGTGGAGCCAATGTAGACGCCTCCAAGATGTGGCGGGAGGACAGAGAACAATTTAACAAAATTGCCAAGCAGATTGTGCAGAAGTCACTTGGACTTTAAGCTCACAGAGACTGAAGTGTTTTGTATTTCTCTCCACCTGGAAACGAGCAGTGCTCAGTGCTGGTACCAAAAAGGAAAACTTTGTAAAACTATTGGCCTAGTTCTTACAATTCGTTATTTATTTACCATCTCTTTTCTTCCACTGCTCCAGAGAAGCCTCTAGTTCACTCACTAAATAGTGTGGAAAAGGGAGTTAATGGTAGAGAAAAATACAGAGACAATGCTGTTTCAAAGGCTGCTTGTTGCTACCTTACTTTGTGGTGTGGAAAGCCTGGAGACTTGGCAATCTGCAGCCCTCCCTCACCCATCTGCTGTTGGAGAGCAGTGCTGGTTTGGATCATCTGCTGGCAGAATTAGTTGTGTTTTTATAGGTTTTATAGGTAGGATTGCATCTGGAGCAGCAGTAGACAGGAATTACTCTATCCACTTGCTAGGTTAAGGGCAGCAGTTGCAGTCAGATCTGATTTGAAGAGTAGAGTTAGCAGGAGAGGCTGTAAAGCAGGGCTATAGTCAAGGTGTGCTAGCAAAGAAAGGAACTTCAGGGAGTGAGCTGTGAGGACTGGCTGGGGGTCTGGAATGGCCTGGTGTTCCCATGTAACACTGTGAGCTTGTCCTGAGCCTTTGAGTCAGTGTTGGCTTGGCAGAAATCCCAAGAGCTGCTTTATTGGTCCTTGAAAACACTCAGTTGTAAACTTCACACTCAGTTAGAGGCACAGGGTGTAAAGGCTGGATTGTCCACGTTCACCTGGGCAAGGCAGGTCATTGGCAGGTGGGAAATCCAGTGAGGATGTGTCTGCTGGGCATGTCCATGGCTCTGCAAGAACGTCAGCCGGCTCTGGTGGCACCTGAGTGCTGAGGGGGTTGGGCACTGCTTTGCCATTACAGCCCCATCACCCATTTTCAGGTGAGCGGGCCAAGGTGAGCATGTGGACTTAAAAAATTACCAGTGACACTCTACCCTGAGTGCTCCTGTTGCTGAACAGGAGCCAGGGAGGGTGGGCTGTTTGCTCAAGGATGGCACAGTGTGTGTTTTGGGCTGCAGTGTTGGAGCCAGTGTGAGGGGGGCAGGAAATACCAGCTGGTCACTTCCCAAAACTGCTGAGGGGCCCCTGCTGACCTTTCTGCTTTGCAAGCCAGTCTCACGTGTAGGTCCAAATTTCTCCAATTTACTACAAGCAATAACCTGCCCATTGATAGCACATGGAATCCAGTTCTGTTGGCAGCTTTAAATGGGCTAAATTTGACAAGGGCTGTTGTGGTTTTTTTTTAAAAGTGAAGAAGTGTGACGTGGAAGGAGTCACACCATGAGGGAAGCTTTCCAGAGGTGATTGTGTGCATGTGTGGGGTACAACTGTTCAGCATTTCTGAGCTGCTGTCTGTGCTGCAGATCACACTTTGCCACCTTTCTGCACCTCTGCAGAGCTGTATTGCTACAACCTGCTGATTTTACCTCTTGTAGAAGTAATTGTGGCTTTGATGTCAGGGTGGAAGTGGGACTGGACATAGCTTGGGAGCAGAGATGATGAAATAGTGTTGTACCTAACTAGTATTTCAAGGCATACAGGAAAATGTAGCACTTTACAAACTGGGAGTGTTTTTTGGAGTAGAGGGAGGATTGCTCCTGCAGCCACCTTCAGGAACAACACCAGGGAGCTGCAAGAGCCACTGCAGAAACACAGGCATGGCAAAAGTGGGGTTTGCTTAAGTGCTGAGTATTTTATTCATGTGTGCTTGCTCATTATCTTGATTTTATGGTGGGATTTAGTCTGTATACTGAAAATAAAGTGATTCTATTTTCTCCTTTTATAGTTGTACACAAATGTACTGCAGTGGGTGTTGTATATGAGTAACCACACAGCCAAGAGACTTTCTCCAAAGCAGTGGAAAGGTTCATTGTAACCCAGTTAAAACATGGCATACCTTAGGAGTGGAAGAGCTGACAGGATTGCATGGACTTTCCAGGCAAATGTCTTGTCTCTAATGCTGGCAGTGGTGGGTAATGGAAAGAAAACTTTAAAAATCTGACAGTGGCTGATGTGGTGTAGTTTGCTCCATGTGTCTGGCCTAGGAAGTTCTTGTGAACATACAACAGGTGAATTCATTCAGAATGTGCTGGTATCAGCACTTGGATTTGAGGAGGACACACAGATCATAGAGTCACTGAATGGTTTGGATGGGAACAGACCTTAAAGTCCATCTAGTCCAACCCCCTGCCATGGACAGGGACAACTTCCACTCAAGCATAGTCCTCAAATCTCTGTTCAAAAGTAAAAAAACCTTTCTTTTTAAGTGACTGACATGCAGTGGGCTTGCTGATGGGCATGTGAAGCCACCCAGTGACCATATCTACCTCTATCTACCTGTCTTAAAGGTGACAAAACTTAGGCAGAAGTTCACCTCAGGGGACCAAAACCTGGTGTCGAGGTGAGAACTGTGCCACTTGGTGGCTGTTTACTCAGCTGAAGCCAGTGGGTGAGCATTTGTGTTCATCAAAAGAAATTCATTGTTCATTGTGTTCATTAAAAGAAATTCATTTTTATTGTGTTCATTTAGGAAGGAATTGTTCCCTGTGAGGGAGGTGAGGCCCTGGCACAGGGTGCCCAGAGCAGCTGTGGCTGCCCCTGGATCCCTGGAAGTGCCCAAGGCCAGGTTGGACAGGGCTTGGAGCAGCCTGGGACAGTGGAAGGTGTCCCTGACATGGCAGGGGTGGCACTGGATGGGCTTTAAGGTCTCTTCCAACCCAAACCATTCTGGGATTCTATGAAAGCTTTAAAGGTGGCAGTGTGGTTGGCATGTTAGATTCCCTGTTTCTATTTGCCAAAAAGAGCTCCAACTTCATTATTCTGCAACAAAGTGAATCCTTGCATAAAGCAGGAGGGTTCAGCTCACACAGTGGAGGTGTGGGGGCTCCTGCTGTGGCCAGCTGAGAGGGTCCCATGGCACAGACACCTTACTGCAGGTGGGGAACACCTGGAGGTTACAGCTTGGAAAGCTGGTGTGTAACTCCTGGGACAGACTTCCCTGAAAGACTTCATTGTGTCCCTGAACGAACACTCATGTTGGCAGGATGTGCAGTACTGGCCAGTAGCAACGTTTTTCTGAGCAGTTGTCTTTCTTCAGCCTGAAACACTTATTATAAAACATGTTCCTTGGGGAGTGTCAGAGCTCTACAGGTGTTATGCATGTAGGTCATCTATTAAAGATTTTTTAAAAAATCCTTTTCTCTGGATTGTATTTGCTTTAGGCTTTTATATTAAAAAAAGAACCTCAACCAAACCCTTCAACAAAGCTGTAAAAATGCAAGCAACATCCTCTTTAAAGCCTTTGTGTATACACACATCCACACACGCTCACTGTTGTTTTTCCCTGGCAGAGGGGCTGTGTCAGAACACACACAGTGGGCTGTGAGACATCCATTAACTGGGTTGGTGTGCCTTTGAAAGTGTGAGAGGCGTTGGAGCCACATGAAAGGGCTGCAGCTCGGGGGCAGAGCCAGCCCCGGGCTCCCTGCCAGGTTTTTTTTGCCTTTCTGGAGAGATATCTCAAATGGAAGGTGGTGTTCTGCATTGGGATGGATGCAGCAGGGAAGCCTTGGTGTCTTCCTGAAGTTGTGACTTGCTGAGGATGCTCTGTGTGTTTTACCCCTGTGAGAATGGCAGGGAGAAGCAGCACAGATCTGAGCTGTCCCTTCCCAGTGCCAGCCGTGCTGCTGATGCTGGGATTGGCTGGGATGTGGGATTGCTGCAGCCTCCCCTGTGCTGTGGTGTGGGGCTGTGCCTGTGGCTGAGCCAGGGCAGGGGCAGGATGGAGGCTGGGCATGGCAGGCCCTCACAGTACCTGGGCAAGACTCAGCACAGGCCACATGTCCCTTGAGCCTTCAAATTTCCCTGACTCAGGGGAAGAAGAAAATATTTGCACTTCTGGAAGCTCAAAGGCTGGAGGAGTGTGAGGGAAGGGATGCTGGGGGTGGCACAGGAAGGTGCAGGAATCTGGAGAATTCCTCCAGCATCTGAGGAATGCCAGCCCCAGCGAGGGCTCCTGATGTCCCCTCTCCTGCTGCCAGGTGCCACCTGATGTCTTGGGCACGAAAAGTGCTGTGCCAGGCTCCCTGGTGCTGCAGGGATGAAACCCATCACTGAGGAGGGAATTGTTGAGGCCATTTGACATTTGGTGGTCCTGCTTGGTGCTCTCATTGCTCCCAAGGGAATGTGGGATGGCTGGGAGATCTGTGCCTTCCCGTGACTCCAGTCCTGGGGGTCTTCCTGCCTATCCCAGCCTGCTGCCATGGGTCTTCTCCCTGGGCAGGTGGTGTAAGGGCCCCAGCAGAACCAGCCAGGTGGCTTGTGAAGGAGGCTCACACCCCCTGAGGTGGGACTGGGCAGTAGAGGGGATGATGGGGTATGTTAACAGGTAATTACTGGCAGTGCCACGGCCCGTGGGTTATTACAGGGCAGCCACCAGTGTCAGCAGGGTGTGTGTGAGCTCTCAGGAGGGATTTGGGAGCGGGTCTGTCTGGTCATGTCCCTGAGGGGCAGGGGGGAGATGAGCAAAGCCCTGGCCTGGGTCTCCTCCTCCGTGTGTGGAGCGTCCTGGGTAGGGGATGAGCCTGGGGCTCTGTCAGCTCTGACCAGAGCCGGGTGTCCCTGGCTGGAGGGAGGGCAGGGCTGGCCAGGAAGGGCTGTCCTGGGCCAGAGCTCGCTGAGGAGTGAAGGCAGAGGCCCCTGCTGCAGCTGGGGGTGCAGGGTGACAGGGGAGGTGGGTTCAAAGCAGCAGAAATGCAGGATGCAACACGCAGGGGCTGGGGGGCACCCACGCGCTCGGGTGCAGGGCCCAGCATGGGGAGGCTCTCCACCCACAGCTGGGATGGAAGTTGGGGCCCAGAACGGTTTTCCCCATGCCAAAATAATTTGGCAGATTGAGCCCAGTTGGGGTGGCATGGGGATGTTGAATGAATCGGGGTTTCTTTGCTAAGTCTGCCTGGATGGGCTCACACAGACTCCTCTGCTGGTGTGCTGCTTCACCAGGATCCCTGTCTTCTTCTGCCAGTCAGAGGAAGACCCCTCAGAGATCTGATCAGATCCATCCCTCCAGGCTTGGTCAGCAGGTCAGGTGCTGGGGATCTCCCTCTGTGAGACAGGTGTGTCAGAGACATGCCCAGGTCTCCAAGCTGAAAATGAACAGCAGAGCTCACCCCCAGGCATGCCTTGCTTCCCCTTGCCATTCATCCTTTTGGGAGCTAGGAAATGGGGAAATATGGACTGGATCAGATCAGGTGAACTTGTTCTGAAGCAAAAACCTCTGGGGCTGGAGATCCTTCCTTGATATCTAATAGGCTTGCTGCTCCAGAGGGGCCTCACTCAGCCAGAGCTCGGCTGTTCTCAGCAGTTCTTGCAATGGAGGAGGATGCCAGACTGGCAGGCAGCAGTTCAGGTGTTTTCAAGCTCACTTTGTCTGGAGAAGTTGAGTCCTTGGCCAGATCCTGGTTTGATCTGGGATCTTCTCCTTGGAGCCTAGGCATGGCCTTGGTGGGAGGCCTGGGGTTTGTGGCCTGTAGGAAGCTCCTAAGGCTCTATAGGAGGTGTGGCTTTACAAAAACAGCAGTATTATTGGAGAAGCCACTAGTCCAAAGTGTCCCCATCCAGCCTCACTTAGCATTTGAAACTTTCAGCATCTGTCCCTGGAGCACCCAGACAGTGCCCAGGGGGAATTTGATTTACTTTATCTGTTCATCACCACCCCACAAGGCTCATGGGTTGAATCCTCTCTTACATGGTAGATGCCTTATTTGTTCAGAGAAGATGCTGTGGCTGCCCCATCCCTTGAAGTGTCCAAGGCTGGGTTGGATGGGGCTTGGCAAATTGGGATAGTGGAGAGTGTACCTGCCCATGGCAGGGGGTGGGACTGGATGGGCTTTAAGGTCCCTTCCAACCCAAACCATTCTATGATTCTTCTGTAGGCGCCTCTGTTCCCCCTTGGAGGCCCACAGAATGATCGGGGTGATCTCCTTCACGTGGAGCCCGTGCTGAGCTCGCCCCTCCCCAGCACAGGCGCTGTGCCTTGGCTGGTTGCAGGAATTGGGTCACCATAGAACCGTTTAGCTGGAAAACACCTCTAACTTCATGGAGCAGCCAAACCATAAACCCAGCACTGCCAGATTCCCGTGCCTGAGCATCTCAGGAATGCCCCGTGGAGCTGAGGAGTGGGAGAGGAGCTGTGGTGAGTGGATAACCCTGCCGAATGCTCTCTCTGTCTCTGTGCTAGTGCGGAGCAGGCTGCGAGGGCTGGTGGCAGGCACCTCGGCACGGGAGCCACGTCCCCAGCGGCATCTGCACGGCTCCGAGCTCCGGGGGCTGCAGCCGGAGTGCCTGGGCAGCAGCACTGCGCTGGAAGAGCTGCCCTGAAGAAAGTAATGGAAAACAATAGGAATTGTTCTGTGCCTTTGTTCCCTTTCCTTCCCGGATGTCGGAGGAGATGGAGCCGCGCTCGGCTGCCGGCGGGTGGGCAGAGCGAGCGGGGCTGCCTGCGCTCCCCCTTGGCACCGCGGCAGCCCGCCTGCTCCGCCGCCTGCCGGCTCCTCCGCAGCCCGATCGTCGCTCCTGGAATCATTCAAGTGTGACATCGTCGTACGAGTGAGCGATAAAATTGGCCAGTGATTCTCTGTGGCTGCGGGCAGGAGGTTTTCTTATGGCTGCAGAGCAAAACGATGCTAGAGCTGCAGGGACCGCAGCCCATGATCTCGGCCAGGTTTGCTGCCAGCACTGGGGAGGGGCTTGTGGTGCCCACACTTTGGCGGGGCAGGCGGTCTGAGGTGGACTTGTGAGAGAGAAGTTGCTGACTGGTCCCTAAAGTGGGACCTAAGGGATCATTTCGGTCCAAGCAGCACTGTGCTTCCCATTTTCTATCCCTGCCAGTCCTCAGTAGGCCAGAGCACGTGGGGAAAATCCCTGGGTTTCCTTGCTGTGGCTCTTTGTGCTGCTTAGCACCATCTGCCTGTTGAGAGCTGGTCTGTGTGGTCACTGCCCAGATCAAAGGGCTACAAGCAAAGGTGGAGGAGGGTTTCCCCCTGCACTGCCAAGGGACATTCCTCTCCCTATGCCAGAGGCAGCCCTGGGGCTCAGGTGTTGCTCCAAGGCAGCCTACGGAGAGAGATCATAGAATCAGAATCCCCAGATGGTTTGTGTTGGAAGTGGTATTAAAGCTCATCTCACTCCAGCCCCCTGCAGGGACACCTTCCACTAGCCCAGGCTGCTCCAATCCCCATCCAACCCGGCCCGACATTTTCAGGGATGGAGAGTCCACAACATCTTTGGGAGCAGTCAGCACAGAGCACTTGGCATGGGGTTTGCTTGGCCAAGCTGGCAGCTCCCCACACAGAGCCCCCAGGTGTGCACGTTCAGCCTGGTGAGCTGCTGGTCCCGATGCAGGGAAGCTCGTGTGTTTCCAAAACTCCAGCTGCTCTGCACAGCCCTGCAGTGTTGGGACAAGAGTTGTCGCTGAAGGAGATTAAAGCTCAGGCAGTAAGCATGGAACATGAATGTTGCCTCCTTCCCCTTGGCCTCTGGAATGCTGTTTATTCCCTTTGTGGAGAGGTCCCAGCTGAGCTCCAAGCCAAGCAGAATTTTCCCATTGCAGGTGGAGCAGGGGGTCCATGCAGAGCTCCTGGATCTCCTGCACCACTGCCAAGTGACTGTAAGCCCCTCTCCTGCTCTTTTGCCTCTGTGTAGACTTGAGATCCACAGAAAATACCCAGAGCACTGCTCCCACAGATGGTGTGCTCACGGTTCCCTGGGTTGGATGCTGTCCATCCATACAGAGCTGCCTCACTGGGAAGTGGTGGGTTTGGGGATCCCATGGCTGCAGGGAGGTGGCTCAGCCTCTCTAACAGGTTTGGGCATGCTGGGGGAAGGTGACAAAAATTAAGACAACTATATCAACAAGGGACAGGCAAGTAGTGAAGAGCTGTTGGTCACATGCAGGGTGTAATGAGGGGAGATGCAGCTGTGAGTGCCCCACAGCCCCATCCAAAACAGCTCCAGTGTGGAAGCATGGCCTCACAGCCTGCCTTCCCTTGTGCTGGTGAAAGTTGAGTGCCTGCTTTCTGGAGCCCCTTCAGAGCCTGCCAGCTCAGCTGCCATGTGTCCTCCAAATGCAGGGCAGGATGCTCAGCTTCCTCCTGGCTGCCTGGACAGGGACATGGGCTGCATCCCACTGCCTGCTGCCACGGCCACAGCAGGCTGGGGGCTCCTGGCTCCTGCATGCCCTGAGGCTGGCAGTGGGTGTGGGGCCATGGAGGGCTCTGGGACACCAGCGATGCTGGTGGCTCGCCACCGCCTGGCAGGGATTGCTCCCGAAGGCAGCTCCATGCTGGGAAGCTGGCAGCAGGACTTGCTGTGTTGGGGCGGCTTTGTGCTCTTTTTTTTGGTGGTTTTCCTAAAAACGGTGCCTTTTGCAATCCTCCCAGTCTTTCACAAAACTTTTCCTGGCAGAACCTCTCCAAAACTTCTGAGAATTCAGCTTTTGGAAGGCGTTGGGGTTAAAGACATTTGCGCTTCTGTAGGATGCTGACAGGTTTCCTGCTGCGGGGATTTCTTGCCGGAACTCTGCTTTATGATGGTGGGTTGGACTCAGGGAGCTGAAGCTGCTCCAGGAAACACGGGGAAGATTTTCAGCCTGGGAGAAAGGGCAGAGGTGACAAGGGAGGAGCCTTGGAAGCGGCTGAGGATGGAGACCTCATCCACCATCCTGGGGGAGGTGTTCCAGCTGCTGAACCCAAACTGTGCTTTGGGGACCTGCGATCTGGGATGTCACTCTGAGAACAATTGCCCCCATCCCCTTTATAACTGATCCCAAAGGGCTGATGTCCACCCTGCTGCTCACACAGGTGAGACCAACTCCGTGTGCTCCAGCTCTATCCCCGTGGATGGGAGTGTGGCAGGCTCTGCTGGCCCTGCTGGTGCAGGCAGGAGAGTAGACAAAAGTTGGGGACACCATGGGATGGGCATTTGTCCACCAGTTACTTATGGGGTCCCTCAAAGCTTTGCCCTTGCTGATGCCTGCGCTGCGTTTCAGGGAAAAATACATGATGGACTTTTCCAACCTACAGGAGTCTCTGATTATATACAGATGTCAGGAATAAAGGCTGAAATGAATAAGGCATGAAGCCCTGAAACACGGCTTTGTGTCTGCAAATAATAAGGAATGAGTTACAGCCTTGGAAGAGCAGGAACGTTCCCCCGTGTGCAGGGTCCAGCCAGGCCCTGGCGTTGATGAGGTGCCCTCCTCACACTGTCCCCTGTGTGAAAGCTGTGCTTGCAGTGGATTGCCTACAGATGGGTTTCTCAACCTTTCCTAACCCAGGCATGGCCAAACCTTTCTGGTGAGAATCCAAGGATCATTTTGTTCGGAGCCACCACATGGTTTTATTTACTCCCCATGAGAATTAGGCAAACGTCTCACTGTTTGTCTCTTTTATTTCATCCCCTCGTGCTTGCTGCTGCACACAGGAATGTGTGCCTGTGTGCTGAGGAGCTGTTTTGCAGACCACTTCCTACTGTCCTGGGGACACGGAGCAGGTCCTGGACCCAACGTGGCGGCGGGGAGCGATGTGTCCCTGTCCTTACTTCACATCACAGCTCGGTCCCCAGGCAGGGAGGGGAGCACCAAGCACTGGCCAAGCCACTCCACCATCTTCTGCCACGCCAGCATCCCCAGCCCAGTGAAGGGGAAAACCCTTGAGGACCTTCAATGTCCCTGTCCTCACCTGGCGACTGTTCATCAATGTGGCTGAGCACCAGCCTGAGCCCACCATGTGCTCATCAGTGGGTGGTGCTCAGTCCCTCCACCTCTTGCCTGGAAGTCCAGAGGTCTCCCTGTGTCTCGAGGGGGCACCCACAGCTGTGTCCTTGGCTCTGAAGATGTCCCCACTGACTTCTTTTTGGCCAAGAAAGCACTGAAAGATAGCTGCATCCCCTTTGGATGCACCAATGGACTCGGAATCTCTGCCAGGACTTTCCCTCCCTCCCTGGACCCTTGCAGAGCCTCAGCAGGAGCCTTCCCCAAATCCATCCCCTGCTCAGGGCAGTGCTGCCAGCTCCCAAAGCCACGCTTAACTTGACACATGTGTGCAGCCCTGGGAAATGTGGTGCCTCTGATTCTTGTTTGTGATGCCTTCCTCAGTTCCAACCTGACAGGAGCCTCCCCTCCAGTGCACCACCTCTCTGCCAGACATGCTTGGAACACCATCTCCATCTTCCCATGGCTTGGGGTCCCAGTGAGGTGACTGCTCCCAGTCCCAGCCCTGGTGGGTGTCCTCAAGGCTGCGAGGAGTATCAGGAGGGACCGTGTCTATCAGGAGAGATGGGATCGTTTGTCCTCCTGCATCCCTTGTGTTCACCTCAGCAGCTGCCATTTGGAACTCCCAGGTGCCATTCAGGTCCCCCAGGTGCCATTCAGGGCCCCCAGCTGCCATTTGGAACTCCCAGGTGCCATTCAGGACCCCCAGGTGCCATTTGGGCCCCCCAGGTTTGGTTATGGCTGTGCCACTGGACACCATCCCTAGCGTGAAGATGAGGATGAGGATGAGGATGAGGATGAGGATGAGGATGAGGATGAGGATGAGGATGAGGATGAGGATGAGGAGACAGCAGTGCCTCAGCTCTGCAGCTCTCCCTTGCAGAGAGGTTAAGCTCTGTTTGAGCACGATCCTGGTGGAACCCTAATTTGGGGGATGCCCAGAGGAAGGCTGTTTGGAGGGGGAGCTCCATGCAGCCCTGCTGGGGCCTTGGGAGAGGCACACAGCCACTCTCCAGCCTCTGGGACAGAGGCACCAACATTCTGCTGTCCTGGGCTTGGTGGGGTTCAGTGCAGCTCCTCTTGGGATTTGGGACCACGGTGTGTGCGTGGGGCTGCACTCCACCCCGGGTTGCACTCCTTGGGCTGCACTCTGAGTGCCAGCACGGCCGATTTTGGGGTGAGGACAGACTGACAGCAAACAGGGCTGCGGGTCCGGCTCTGGCTCTTCCTCGCTGACAAACCCCCGGGTTTGCAACACAATTTTTGGCGTTTGGTCCTCGCCATCCGCTTTCCATTCTAGCGCTCGCCTTGCAGGAAGGCTTTGGGGACGAGGGGGGTGGGGGCCTGCTTCAATTGTTTGGGGAATGGAGGAGACTCGTTCTGTGGCTGGTGGAGCCCAGCAGAGCTCCCTGTGTGCAGGGAGCTTTCCCACTGCTGATGCTGCCCTTGGAACAGCAGAACCTGGAGGGTTTCTGAATCGGTGGCAGGGCTGGGTCTGGTGGCTGGCCCTTGGGATGGAGCCCTGCTTGGGGCATGGGATGTGCATCACCTGCCTGGGACAATGTCGGGGAGAAATATGCAGGTTTTGGAATCTGGCCATGGTGGAGTGGTCCAGAGGGGTCAGAGGGTCTCTCATCCAGTACAAGCTTAAAACCAATGCATTTAGGGGCAGGAGGGTTCCCACCCGGTTCTCTCCAGGCAGGGGTGAATCTCCCACCTACTCCCATGTGAGCCCAGAAAAATGAATCACCAAAAATGAAAGGAAGCAAAGAAAGCAAGCAAAATATAATGATCAAAAAATCCCTCCCCAAAGCCGCCTTCCAGAGGGTTGGGCAAAAGATAAAAGCTCTCGGAGGAGCCGGGACTCCTCCTCTCCCACCACCGACCTCTCATTTAAATGTCTGTGTGCAGGCTGCAGCCG
>WEZZ01039431.1:38037-49227 GCA_013400585.1 Chloropsis cyanopogon
CCTCTTCTGTGAAACCTCTTCTGTGAAACCTCTTCTGTGAAACCTCTTCTGTGCCCGTGCCAGGGTGGTGGAGACACCGTTTCCAGCCTCGCTGTCGGTGAGGAGAGCCAGCTTCTACCTGGGCAACAGGCGGAGGAGGAAGGGCGTGTTCACGGTAGGTGCCCCGTGGGGTGGGCTGTCCCGGGGTCCCCACGTGTGCTCAGGGGTGCTCGTGGCCGGCTGTGGAATGACTCAGAGCCCTCTCTCAGTCCCCTACGCTGGCAGGGCTGGGGCCACGGCGCAGGAGGCAGAGGTGGCTGTGGGTCCTTCCCATGTGGAGGCACTGAAAGGCAGCTGCTCCAGGCCCCGTGCCAATGCTCCCCTTACATCAGCTGTCAGACTGGCCCAGCTGGGCACTGGGATCTGATGGATGTGCAGGAATCCCGTGCATTCACACTTGTGCATCCCAGGAGGGAGGGCAACAAGCAGAAGTCGGGCAGGAAACCCGAGGCACGAATTTCCTGCGGTTCCCATTCTGTGATCTGGCAGGACTTGGTCTCCACCCCTCTGCTCCCACTTTGCCAGGGCTTGCTGAGACAGCTGGTCCTGCTGCCAGGAGCCGATGCCACCCCGCGGATGTGCCACGCCGTGAACTTCAAAGTAGCAACGCTCTCTGTCCCCAGTGTCCTCCAGGATGTCCCTGCGAAGCCAGTGAGCAACGAGGTGCTCAAATACCCCTACGGTCAGTGCCCCAGGGCACAGCCTCTGTGACAGGGGTCCTTGCACGGGGCTGGCAACGAAGCAGGAGGGTTTCTCAGTGAGTGTATGTTGGGAATCCCTGTCCAAAATCTCCCTGAAAGGACAGGGTGGCTCAGCCTGGGTCCCTGGGCTTGTGCCACTGGCCCCACACAGGGCCAGTCCCAGTCTGTGACTTCCCAGATTTGTGCTGGGATTCCATTTTCCCTGCTGGCTGATGCCCATCACCAGGACATTTGCCCCTGCTGCCTCTTTGCTCCTCCACCCTGTGCACTAAGAGGCTCCTGCCTCACTCTCTCCGTGCCCAGAGACTGACATGAAGGTGACCCTGGGGGCCCGGCCACGCTGCTCCAAGCAGGAGAAGGTGCAGTTCTGGTTCAACGCCTCCCGCCGAGGGCTCTACCTCTGCAACGGCAGCGCCTGGCTCTCCGTGCTGGAAGGTACCCCTGGGGGGGGAAGGAGACCCTTGCAGCAGAGCAGGAGCTGAGATTTGCCCTGAGAGCACTTTGGGGTGGGAATCAGAGCAGAGTGAGGCGCTGGGCTGTCCCCTGTCTCTCCTCTGCTCGGCCAGGCTTTGCTTTGCTCTTGGTGCCCGTGACACTTCCAGAGCACCTCTGGATTCAAGTGCCTCTGTGGTGCCTCCACCTTCTCCACATTATCTGTCCCTCCTGGGAATTTTCTGGGCAGGATGAGCCTCTTGACCGGTCTGAGCAGGACAGCTCACCCCATGGAGAGCCATGCTCGGGGTGTTGGTGTGCTCCCCCAGTGCTGAAGCATTTGTGGGATGGATAAGGGGAAACAAGGAGACCCAACAGCTGCCAGAAATGCTGGGGGCAGTTGGGAGGGTGGCAGACACAGGTCTCAATGTCATCTGGACTCTGGTGGGACACCTTGTAAGGAAAACACTGGGAGTACCAAGGTGGGAAAGGCGACCAGAGCTTGGGCTGGATGGGTGTTCTTCAATAATGACATGGATTTCATGCTCCAGCACTCCCTCACTCACTCCAGGCTGACTTCCCAGGATCCCTGGAGAGGACATGGAGGGTGGGATATGTCCCTAACTGAACTGTCCTTCCCTTCCCTCCTCTCCCAGCATTTTTCTTCTACTGATACCCACGGGGTGGGTTTGGATGAGCCATTTGTTCTCTGCAGGAGCTAGCAGTGACTGGACCCCTTATCCTTCCCTGCCTCTGGAAGTCACCAGGATTGGCACAGTGTCCTTGTTTCCCCAAGGAGAGCTCATGGTGGGGTCTTACTGACCTGTGCCCCTTGGTGCCACCAACGCTGCCCCTTCTGCCACTGTCCCTTCCAGTGCCCACCCACCTGCCATCGGGGCCACTCTGGAGGTTTCTGCTCCAATTTCTGGCATGAATTCTGTCTTAGTCTTCCCTAACCTCTCCTCCTGTCATCTCCTCCTTGTTCTCTTGAGGATAGATACATCAAAGTGGTCAAAATCCATGGCATGGCGTTCTTTGCTGCTCCCAAAGGAGACAGCTCTGCTCTCTGCTGGAGAACAGGCAGGGCTGGATGGGGCTGGGTGTGCTGCAGTCAGCCTCTCACCACCCCTTGGTTTGGCCCTTCACCCCCAGTGGCACCAGGACCTTCATTTGCCCCACAAAGCACCAAGTGCCACTGAGCCAGCCCTCGCGGGGCCCCTCTCCAACTAAAACCACCTGCTTTTAACCTCATCCCTCTTTTCTGTGGGCTCCCAGTCCAACACAGGCTGGACTACGTGGAGGAGTACCAGAACGTGGTGACCAACTCGGAGACGATGGGCATCGAGGTGTTCTCCATCCCCAAGGTGGGGCTGTTTGCAGCCATGGCCAACCGGGTCACACCCCCGGGCTCGGCCATCTACAGGTGGAGCGAGGGCAAGTTTATGCCCTACCAGAACATCCCCACCCACCAAGCTCAGTCCTGGAAGTATTTCACCATTGGGAAGAAGGTGAGTGTGCCAGGAAGGTGCCCCCGTGTTTCAGCGTATTGAATTGCAGTTGCCCAGCGTTGGCTTGCTGTAGAGAGTGTGGGTAACTGCATCTCAGAGATCTGCCTCTGGTCCTGAAGGGCCATCAGGGCCTGAAGTTCCCTCTCCAGAGCCACTGAGTCCAACCTGCTGCATTTTTAAACTCTCTTGCTTTGAAATTATTCCAGCACTTCAGAGCCGCCTCTCCTCCCCTGGGCAATCTGCCTTGGGGCTTGAGCAGAGGATTTGCCTGGGATGGGAATCAGAGGGTTCCTCTCCCTGGGAAGATACTTTGGAGGAGCCCCAGGAAAGCCCTCTGCTGAGAGCCAGCTCCGTGCAGGGCTCCCAGGAAGCTGGGATTGTTCCCCCCTGTCCGTTCTGGCTTTGTCCCCAGGGTGACTGCAGGGCTCCCCCATTGTCACCTCAGTGGGTGGCAGCCCCTCGTCACTGCACTGGGGTGGGGCTGTCAGTGCAGACCAGGGCACTCGAGGCTCCTGGGTTCTGGGGCTGGGTCCAGGTGTTTCTCTTCCCCCTGAAGCTGTTTCTGGGGATGCCCCAAAGGGGCTCCCTGGACTGGTGCTCGCAGAGAGAGCAGAGCTGGGGTTTCACCTTCTCTGGGGGGACAGGGGTACCCAGCCAGCCTTGTCCTTGGGGGTGGCTGCTGCTCGGCTGAACAAAGCCCCAGGCCAGGAGGCAGGAGACTCCCCCACTGACCTGTCCTCTTTGTGGGCTGTGGTCCTGTGCCTCTCTGTGGCCCAAACTGGAGTGTAATCTCTGCTGCTCCCTCTGAAGGACACTGGAGTGGCACAGAGCCAGCAGGACAGAGCTTGGAGGTGCTCCTTGCCTTGCACTTGGCCACCTCTGCCGCACCACTCTTTGCCTCTTGCACTTTCACAGGGTCTGGAAGACGTTTTGTCTCGGGGAATTGTTATCATTATTATCATTGTTATTCCTTTTTTTGTTCTGAGCCACCTTTGCTTACAGGAGGGTTTGCCAGCTGAGCCTCCCTCCTTCCCCAGCGCGTTTCATGTCCGTGCTCCCCATTCCTGGGGCTGCAGAGGGAGTGGAGGCAGCTCAGCTCTCCCTCCCTTTGTCTGAGAGCTGCTGGCTGTGAGTGCTGCCCCTGCCATGCACAAAGGCCCCCACAGGCCACTGGGTCCCTGTCCCCACTTTGTGTTGCTGGGGACTGCTCAGGGACCCCAGCCAGGGCCATCTTGTCCCAGACCAGCCACCTCCATCCCACCTCCCCCTGCCTTTTCTTGCCCGTGCTCCTTTGAGAGGAGAAAACCAAGCTGCCCTGGCTCTTCCTTTTCCAGATCTTCCTGGCAGTGGCGAATTTTGAGCAGAATGAGAGGGGTGAGGAGTTCTCTGTGATCTACAAGTGGAGCCGCAGGAAAGCCAAGTTCCTGACGTACCAGCGCATCACCACGCACAGCGCCAGGGACTGGGAGGCCTTTGTCATCGAGGGGGAGGCTTTCCTGGCTGTGGTCAACCACAGGGAAGGTAGCCAGCCCTCGGTGTCCCCTGCAGGCCCTGGGGTGGTGTTTGGAGCCTGGCAGGTGCCTGCTCAGAGCAAGCTCAGGAGTGCAGGGCAGGTGGGCACGCAGCTGCCAGCCTGGGGTCCCCCAGCACACCCAAAGCCTTGCAGAGGAGAGAAAAGCTCCTGAGGAAGTGGCTGACACAGTCACCCGCTGGGTTTACAAGGGCAGGAGTGGGGATGGTGTCTGTGCTGAATCTTCCTCCTTCTTTTCATTTTTATCCTTAATCCTACGTAAGCTGGTAGTGCCGCAGGTTGAGCCTTTTGTGAAGCCTTGTGGGCACACAGGAAACGGAGTGGGAGCCAGCTGGCATCCCTCCCTGGGCACCCTGCAGCCTCATTCCCCTCCCCAGGCCGTGGGTTGCTCTGGCTTGGGATGTGCAGCCCCTGGCTGACAGCACGGCCCTGGCTCTGCAGGATGCTCCCAGCTGGGTTCAGGTGGTGGCCCCGTGGCTCCTTCCCTGCCACCAGGGCTGGCTCAGGGGGCACCAGCACCTCTGGCACCAGGCTCAGAGCTGGCAGCAGGGCACCTGTGGGTGGGCTGGAAAGTCCCTGTGTCACCTGTTGGACTCCATCAGGGCCAGCTGGGATGAGACTTCCCCTTGTGGCAGTGGGGTCCCTTTGCCAGCCAGGCACATCACACAGGGGTTAAGACCATCATGGCCAAGCCAAACTGGGGATGTTTCCCTTAGAGGGGGCTGAAGGGTCAGTCCCTGGGGAGCTGCCATTCATCCATGTGGCCATTCCCATCCTTCCTGCAGCCTTTCTCTGCCCAAGTCCCTGTTGCAGTGAGGATTTAAAGCCTGGGTCCCACACAGGCATGAGGTGAAGATGTTTGAGCAGAGCCCAGGGGCTGGATGGAGCACAAGCTTTAGGGCAGGGGGGAAGCCCCCGATGTTGGGAGCTTAGGGACACAGCTGGGACTGGCCCCACAACAGGCCACCCTGTGGGACAGCCAGCAGAGCTTGCCCACCATTCTGGAGTGCTGCTTGTGTGGGGACAAAGCCCCTGCCTGTCCCTCCTCTGCCACAAAGCTGCTGCTATGCACTCGGGACAAGCTGTTGGTGTGGTCCATGGGATGGAGGCTCTAGGAATGGAGACACCAGGTAGGGATGGAGGGGTCTTTATGGATGGATGGAGGCTGTAGAATCTCTTTGGCTACTTCTGGGGAGCAGCAGGTCCTCGTGACCCGCTGGTGAACATTCCTGTAGCTGAGCCTGTTCCTGGGTCTTGGTTCCTACACAAAGCAGGAATTGCTTTCCCTCACGGTGCACATCTGTGTCCCCCAGGGAACAACCACAACATAGACAGTGTGATATACAGGTGGAACCCCAGGACAGGGCTGTTTGAGACTAACCAGACCATTCCTACCTCTGGAGCCTACGACTGGGAGTTCTTCACCATCGGACCGTATTCCTTCCTGGCTGTAGCCAACACATTCAACGGCACGTCCACCAAGATCTACTCACACATCTACATCTGGCTCAGTGGCTCTTTCCAGCTCTTCCAGTCTATCCTGGTAAGGCTTGGCCACTGCCCCTCAGTGCCCCCTCTGTGTTCAGACCGGGCAGCCACATCCAGCTCCTCATGGCCTCCTTCCCCACAGACGTTCGGTGCAGCCGACTGGGAGGTTTTCCACATTGGGGACAGAGTTTTTCTGGCTGTTGCCAACAGCCACAGCTATGACAGCGGGATGCCAGCACCCTCCAACTTCTATGCCATCAACTCCTCCATCTATGAGCTGAACATCACGGCCCAGATGTTTGTTAAATTCCAGGACCTTCTCACCTACAGGTACCTGTGCAAGGATTCAGGGTGCTCCTCGGTCTGTGTCCTTCCTCTGAGCAACCCAAAGGTCTCAGAGAATCCCAGACTGGTCTGGGTCGGAAGGGACCTTAAAGCCCATCTCATTCCACCCCCTGCCATGGCAGGGACACCTTCCACTGTCCCAGGCTGCTCCAAGCCCTGTCCAAGCTGACCTTGGACACTTCCAGGGATGGGGCAGCCACAGCTTCTCTGGGCACCCTGTGCCAGGGCCTCTCCTCTTTTGGCTACACTTGCTTGTGTCCTGGAGGGTTCCTGCAGGCTTCACACTCCCAGGGACTGAGACTGGTGGGGAGGGTGATGGGTGATGGCTCCTTGGCACCAGATCCCGGTGGGAGCTGGGAGAAGGCCCTGGATTCGGGAATGAGGGTGGATTTCTTCAGGAGCAGCCTGGGAAGAGCAGGGTTTTCTGTGTGTCCTCAGGGTGTCAGAGACTGGGGAGGGGTGGGCACACAGGGGTCATCTCACCTGCCCCTCTGCCCATTCCATCCCCAGTGCCCTGGACTGGGAGTTCTTCTCGGTGGGAGACGACTCTTTCCTGGTGGTAGCAAACTCCTTCGATGGCTTCACCTTCTCTGTGAACAGCATCATCTACAGGTACTGCTGAGGGCAGGCCTGGGGGCCTTGGGGGGCCTGGGGGCTGTTCCCCCAAGCACAAGCACACCCTGGTGCATCCACCCAGGGAGGCTGGGTAGGATTGTTCCCTGCTTTCAGGCAGGAATGGGAAGCCCCAGTGAGGCACATCGCCCCCTGGAGCACAGCAGGGAGAGGGGAGATGCCATCCCCATGGCTCAGCTTCCCTGCCCTTCCCCGGTGCCCACTCACTCTTCAGGAGCTAACTGCCTTCCCCGCGCAGGTGGCAAGGCTACGAAGGCTTCGTGGCAGCCCACCAGCTCCCCACGGTGGGCTGCAGAGACTGGGAGGCGTTTCACACCGCCGAGGGCTCCTACCTGTTCTACTCCAGCGCCAAGGAGCCGCTCTCCAAGGTGCTCAAGCTGAAAACCACCTGAGGCACGCTCAGCTCCAGGACCAGGGCAGGCTGGGCATCCAGGGGAAGATGGACCTCAGAGCCCAGGAGTGGCTGCAGCACCGGCTGGTTGTGCGCTCTGCAGGAAGGGAGGAGGAGGAGGGAGAGGATGGAGCTCCAGGGCTCCCTGCTGCCTTGTCAGGGGCTGCTTCTCCTGGGAAAGCTCTACCACCACGCCCCAGAGCCATGGTTGCTGGAGCCCGGGTGCATCCCCTGGCCTTCCAGGACCATGATGCTTGGCCATTTCCAGCCCCTGGAGGGACCCAGAGCTGGCAGCAGCCGTGGCCAAAGCTTGCACAAAGCCTGGGAAGGAAGAGACAGAGCAGAGCATGAGCTGCTGGGATGGGTGCATGGCAGAGGGGAGTAAACGTGAGAAATTGTGGGAAAAAGGCATGTCCAGGCTTGGCTCTGTCTGCCTGGGGCTGTGAAGTTCCCGAGGGACATCATGTCACCTTCGTGCCACTGCCACAGGTGCCTGCCCCCCCTCCCACTCTGCCATGGCTGGGTTGGGTCTCCCTCAACAAGTGTGGTGTGTGTTGTACAAAGCTGTCGGTGTGTTCGAGGGCCAGTGCTGGTCCCTGCACCCTTGCATGGGGTTGGTGCCTCCTGAGAGAACCTGCTTTGCATTTGGACCAATGCAGCTTCCACAGGAGTGGGGAAAACCCAAAACCTGCTTCAGGTGAAACTGTGGCCTCTTTTCTTCACCTTTGCTGGGGGACTCTCTTGCTTAACCAGAGCTCTAATAAACTGTGTGCACCCAGCCTTTCTCCCACATGGGTAACCCAGCTGCTCTGCTGTGGCAGAGCCATCCCTTCACCCACCAAGTGGCCGTGGCCGGAGGTGGCCCAGTGAGGACGAGGTGGCCCTGAGCACAGGAGGTGCTGGGGTGAGGGTGCCCCTGTGTGCCCCCCACCCAGGACCCACTAGCCCACCTGAGTGTCCCAGAGCACCTCTCAGAGCCAGGATTCCTGCTGAGCTGGGCCACCCACCCTGGCACTAGGGAACACTAGTCCATCAGGACGGGCGGGGGGGTCACAGCCTGAGCCTTTCCAGGGTCCAGACCTGCAGGATGAGTCTCTGCATCCCTCCCTCCTCTCCCTGCTCAGTGCAGCTGGCTCTGCCGGGAAGGACCATTTCTCCCTTGTGAGAAAAGGGAGAATTTGATTTGCTTCCAGCACTGAGCTGTGAGCAGCAACTCTAATTCAGCCCCCAGGAAGGGCAAGATAAGGCAAGACCAGATGTATTTGGGCAGCTGCTCCCTGCTCGAGGCAGATTCAGCTGAGGGTGGGAGGGCATGGCACCTAATGGGAGTTGTGCTGGTACATTGAATTTAGGCTGGTCTGTTTTGGGAGAGATTGAATTAGGATAAGCCCCCCAAGCACCAGGAGCACCACCACCTTCCCTGGACACTCAGCTCCCAGAACAGCACAAACCCTGAGGGCTTTTCCTAAGTGCAGGCCTTTATTGAGAAAACAAAGGTTTTGGAGCTCCCCCTCCCCACTGCTGGAGGCAGGCAGAGGCTGCCAAGGTACTGAGGGCCTTGGGGAGGATGTCCTGCCCTTGGCAAGGCTGGTGCCTCACTGGAGCCAGGATGGGGTGACCCTCTGCACCCCAGGGACCTCCCGCACCCACAGCCCATTCTCCCTGCCAGGGACTCGTTCTCTCCCAACCACAAGCACTTGACTGGGGCTGCATTCCCTGTGAGCCCAGCTCTGGCAGGGAAAAAGGGTCTGCCTGGGGATGTTTGTCCCCAGAACCTGCTCTCCACGGACAGGCCCACATGGGGTGTCCCTGGCATCCCTCCCCTGTGTCGTTTGCTCACGCTCAGTCCGGTGTCGCCAGGGAGGGGAGGTTGATTGGAGAATCCCAGCGAGAAGCTCTGAAGCCCACCAGGTGCCCAGCGGCTCCCTGTGAAGAAGCTGGAAGCTGGCACCCATCTCAGCTCTACAGGGCGGTGCTGGTGGTCTCTGCAGGGCCCTGGGCGCTGGGCAGTGGCCTGGGGCGCTCCCCGTGCCGGCAGGAGTCCTCCCGGTTGTGGCGGACGTAGCAGACGACGTAGGCGACGAGCATGGCGAACCAGCCGAACATGGTGACCAGCATGGCCACGTCCGTGGTCCTCTGGCGCCCGCTGCAGAGGTTGACCCCGGCATCCAGCACCTGGAGCAGCGGCTTGCCCACCAGCTCCTGGCGCGGGGCCGTGTGGCAGGTGATGTCCCGCACGGAGTCGGGGTCCAGCCGTGCCTCCCACAGCACCTCCTGCAGCGCGCACTCGCAGTGCCAGGGGTTGTTGGCCAGCCGGAGCCGGGCCTTGAGGGCCAGCAGGGCCTCCTTGGGGATGCTGCGGATGCGGTTGGAGGAGAGGTCGAGGGTGCGCAGCCCCGCCGCCAGCCCTCGGAACGCGGCCCCGTCGATCTTCTCGATGGCGTTCCCGGAGAGGTCGATCTCCTCCAGGTGGGACAGGTGCCTGAAGGCGTTGCTGGGGATCCTGGTTATGCTGTTGGCATCCAGCTTGAGGAACACCACGTCTCTGGGGATGTCCTTGGGGATCTCCTCCAGGTGCTGGGAGCTGCAGAGGACGGCCTTGGCCCCTGCCCGCTCCGTGCACTGGCAGCTGGGCGGGCAGGAGCTGCCCCAGGGGATGCAGAGCAGGAGGCAGAAGAAAGCCTGGGCCACGCTGCTGGTGCTGCTGGTGGTGAGGGTCATCTTGCAGGCAGCCAGCTCAGCATGGCCGCTGGCAGCTCCCCGGGGGTGGCAGCAGCTCCTGGGCAGCAGGACGGCCCCCCGGCCTTCCTGCAAGGCCTCTCCCATGGCCGAAGGGAAGCTGTGGGTGGAGGGGATGTGACACGGCATTATTTCCTGGAACACCGGCTATGGCTCATGTGTGATGTGCCCTGGCAAAGCACGGAGAGGCTGGGATCATGAGCCTGGAGAGCAAGGCTGGAGTGACACTGGCTATCTTTTCTGGGACAGCTTAATTTGGTTTAATTACGAATAGAAACCCCAGCTCCCCACCCTTATCTCTGCAGAGAGCACCCAGGTGGACAAAGGGAGCTGTGGAGATGGCCCTGGGAGCCTCTGCCCCATCCTGCTTCCAATTTTCCAGGGAGGATGCAGTAGTTAGCTGCTGGAGAACAGCAGCAGTAAATTCCTCTCTCACCAACCCTGAGTGTTTAAAAAAAAATGATGAGTCAGACTCTAAGGATCATCAGACTGATTTAATCACCAGCAGGATTTTAAATAAGAAGATGTGGAGCTCTTTTTGCTTTCCCCTGCCTTCCCTTCTGGTCTGTGGGCTGGTACAAGCCAGGTTTCCACCAGTTTCACCAAAGAAGTGTTTGGAGGTGAGTTTGTTTTCTAAAGTAAACAAAAAGTGTGGTTTGATAGCCTGACCCTGGGGGCAGGAGGTGAGGAGAGGGGCCACTGCCCAGCACAGAAAAAGGGCTGATGCAGGAGCCCCAAAGGACACCCAGGTGCTGCCGGGGGCAAGGCAGGAGGTGAAGCAGGTGGGACCCCTTTCCTCTGCCTTCGGTGCTGCTGGTGTCCCTGCTGCTGCCTCGGCCAGCCTGGGGGAAGAGATCCTCATGGAGGGAGATCTGGGAGGCCAAGGGAACCTTTCTGATGGGAATTAAATGTCTCATTATGGGAACCAAGTTGTTGTCCCTCTGGTACCAGAATCCTTCTGCCAACGGCATTCCCCTGGTAACAGCAGCATCCCTCAGGTGTGACCGTGCTCAGGGTACCACAGAGGGATGCTCACACCTGAGGGATGCTGACACCTCAGGGATGCTCACACTGAGGGATGCTCACACTGAGGGATGCTGTCTGCAGCCCTGCCCACAGCTTTGGATTCTGCCCGGGGATATAAAGTTGATCATCCCGGGAATCCTTCTGGCCCTGCAAATAGTACCGGGCTCTGGCGGCTCTGACAGCTCCGTCTCTGGAGGGGAACAAGGATCCCGGTTCCCACCGCGTGGAAGGGCTCCGAGGGGCCCTCAGGAGTCGCCCCTCCCCGGCCCCGGGCTGTGCGGTGGTGATGCTCCGGCCGCCCTCCTGCCCTGCCCGGGGGCCGGGGAGCCGGGACTCCTCCGTGCAGCACCCCCGACC
>WEZZ01039433.1:2310-17118 GCA_013400585.1 Chloropsis cyanopogon
GTTAAAATACATAGAGGGAGATGCCACCCTTTACCTAGTAGGGAGATGGTTGAATTCTGAGTTATTATGAGTGAAGAGTATAAAAATACCCTGCATCTTGAAATCTGATAATTGCAGAACATAAAATATGATTTTTCAAGGCATAACATCACTCTTTCTGAGAAACTCGGGAAATATATTTCCCCTACATTTATTTTGGTATATAATAGAAGCATTTCTTTTTTTTTCAGAAACAAGCTTTGACCACTCAGGAAGGAAAAAAAGATTGATAAGTGAATTTGTTACCCATCAAAATAACAGCAGATACTCCAGATAATTTCTGTGAACTCGTACTTGGCCTCTTTGCATGCAAGTGTGAGTGCTGAGGCATGGAGTAGAGCGAGATGTTCTTTCAGAAGGTTTCCACCTGTCCCACTAGACAATAACGTGGCACCCCAGGACAAATCCTGTTGATGTCCTGGGAGCAATTTGCTGTGCTAACCACACGCCCTTGGACAATCAATCACTGTCAGCCAAACGTGGCTGGTCATGCAAGCCCATTTGCTTTTGCTGATCATATTTAGATAGGAGCAACCTCTGTCTTTTTCATTCAAGGGTATTTTTGTTTTGATTTTGATTTTTGTTTTGTTTGTGTGTGCCTTGTTTTTATTTTACTCTTTCTACTGGACTCTTTAAAGTGTGTCTGATACCTGGTAAAACATCATTCTAACAGATGTTTTACAAAAAAGCCAAGTCCTTTGCTTGGGTCACCTAGGGTGTAACTTAATGGGGAATTTCTGGCAAGGGAATCTTTTCTTTCTACAAGAGTGCTCAGGATGGAAAATGACTTTGAGACAAGATGCAATTTTATGCACAGTAGAAATGATGGCAAAACTTTAATTTTATTACTTCCATGGTAAATATAGTTTTTCATTATTTCTTTTTCAAATGCTTTTGCACTCCTTTGTATCTGTTTTTATCCCATTTTCTCCTTTCCCTCTCTTTTCTACCCCCCTTTCCTTTTTCTTCTTCTGTTTTCCTACATAATTTCATCCTCCTTATCCTCTTTTTAAATGTTGGCATCGGATTTCCCCAGAGATAAATCAACACTTTCCACTCATTCCAGGTTTTTTGGACTGCTGAGTGCAATGCTAGGAAAGGGGAGGATTACAGCAAGTGCCAGTTTGGCACTCGAGGTAGGGAAGTCTGGCACCAGCACTATTACATGTTCAAAGACTGCAGTAGTGTGGTCTCCTGTCTCTGGATTTTCTTTTCATTTTCTTTGTAAAATTCTATACAGCTGAAAGCTTTCTTTTTTTTTTTTGGCAACCCAACTGAAGTTTTTTTTCATTTATAAGGTTTTGGAAGCTTGTTCTTCCCAACAAAAGTGTTTCTACTTCACAATTAGAGAAGAATGATGGCATAAACACCCTAACATTTCTGCCATAACTTACCCTGCTTTAAACTTTTTGAATACATGATGTTTGCAAGTACTTGTTTAAGAGAATATGCTGAGAGATTTCCTCTCTCCTGGCAAGTCAGCTGAGGCTGAGAAATGCCTAGATAATATATAATAGCCTTTCCTCTAATGTATAGGCATTATACAAACATATAGACACAGGCAATTCCGGCACCAAAGCACTTACAATCTAAATTGATGGTGGGAGGGGAAAAATGATTCAAAGCACTTAGACAAACACCATTAGGTCAACAAGATATAGTAAAATATATTAATAACACCATCAAAAGCAGTGTGGTTCAGTTGATCAAACCACCTGACAGCTTTTTGTACTGTCTAATGACAGTGAGAAAACATTGCAAGAAAAAAGTGTCCCTTGTTCAAAATTCAAAATTGTCCATTGATAGGAAGAAATGCAATATGAAAAGGAAACTCTTGAGAAGGTCATAGCATCCAAAGTCTCTTTGTTTTTGGTCTTTATGCAAACAAATCTTCAAAACTTTTATAATATTCTGCCATCACTGGCCCTTGTTGGGAGATTTACTACAGCTATAAAAGGAAAGTGAGACCAAACCAAACTGTGTCTGACCAGCTTTAACTGTTCAACACTGTTTTCAAGTCCCTGTGCTCTGCTGACAAATAACATTTATACACTATCACCCGTGACAGGCAACCCTGTAAGAAAAGAAATTAAATCATGTTTACCCTTGATCAGGAATTCCAAGCATGGAGGCTCAGGTAAAGTTGTGAAAATGCACAACCTTGAAATTCTGAAAACATCAGAAAATATTGCTTGAAAACAACATTGTCCTAATATTTCTTACTCTTGTGGCGGAAAAAAACCCAAACAAACAAACAAAAAACCCAAAACAAAACAAAAAAAAAGACACAAAAAATCCCAAACAAACAAACAAAACCAAAAAAACCCACCAACCCCAAAAACAAAAACAACAACAACAAAGAAACCTCAAAAGCAGCGAGCCACTTTTGATGCAGAAGAGCATAAAGCTGTAGCAAACAAGTATGGAAGATAGTCAGGTTCAGGAAACTCTCTGCTCTCATATTCTCAGATTTATTCACCTGTTTGATCCAAGATATTATACTTTGCTTTGAATAATCAGCATTACTAGCTACAGTATCTGTTATAAAACACATTTAATTCATTTTCCTTACTATTTGTACCAAAGCTTCAATTTGTAAACCCGTTTTTTTTCCCTTCATAGGTAAAATACAAAACCCTGCAATGAAAGCAGGAGAATGACTCATGTCCATTTCTCCAAGTTCTCAGTGCTTGTGAAGGAGGAGAAAAGCCATTTGCCAGTGCTGGTGACTCTTCTGTCTACCTTTGAGCTTCGAAAAATTTAGCAGAACTTCATAACCTTCAAAATATACAATAAGAGTCTCCTGCAAATATTGTAGGTCATCTTGATAAACAAACAGCTCATTTTTGTCAGAAATTGAACATGTCAACATCTTATTTCTTCCAATGAATTCTGTGCTTTGTGTCTGCTTATTACAAGCATAATATTGAGTTTGGGTGAAAACTTCAGTGACTGTCTGCCAGGCTCAGCTGCTGACAAGTGCTTGAAAGTCTGCAGGAAAAGAAGGGATCTGTGGTTAAAGCATGGGCAGATGGGATAATGAAGAAAAAGGTCATGAATTCCATGTCCTGTTGTGCTTAATAGTGGTTAGTAAAATCCCCAGACTGTAGGAATAACTTGGCACCTTCTCAAAGAGAAGTTTTGCATAGTTAGAGGTGAGAGTTTGAGAGCACTGTCGGAGGCAGAGACTGGTGCAGGGTAATGTCCCCTGTGTCCCTCTCCCTGCCCTGACACCTCCCATGGGGCCTTTACAGCAGCAGCCTCATGACATAAAAGGCAACAATCAGACTTGGTCTTTTGTAAAAACTCTAGGGTTTGAAATTGGACTTAGCTTTCTAGAGCTGATGATATAGAATAGAAATACAAAAATACAGTGATTTATGTCCTATATTTGATAAACCATGTGAGATTCAAGTAACAGTGAGAAAAGTGGTCTAGTTTTTACCTTCATTTGTAAGAAATACCTGTGAAGAAGAAAATGTACTTTGCTAAAATAAAGGTGCTTCCCATCTAGCAATTAGCATCTTTAAGTTATCTTTTCCTTCAGGACAATAGCTGCTTTTACATAATAGAAGTGGGCTCCTTCCAAAGAAAATTGAGGAAGTTCTACTTTGACTGAGAGGATTCTTTGAAAATGAAACAATGAGGAAGAATGCTTCTGGGACAGAGAGCAAGCTCTAACAAAGCAGATGAACACTGGCATAACGAGCAAACCTCACAAACCATTACTGCCAAACCATATAATTCATTAATTTTCAGATTGCACCTGCATTTTGCAGCACTCTCAGCCACTGTTTTAGAGTGACACGCAAAGAAAACAGTCCTAATGATCACTTGATTAGTTCACAACACTCAAAATCTTAAAAAAAGACTACAAGAAAAGCAAACCCAGCCTCCTGGTGTTTTTTGACCTGGTGTTTGATGCTTCCTGCAGCAAAAGTATAATCACTTCTCCAAAAGGGAAAGGTAAAGCAACATTTTAAAAAATGAATCCGTAATTTTAAGGGTTTCTTTTCTTTTTACCCCCAATGAGGTGTTATGAAATCAGTCTAATTGCTAAATTAGATCCAGTTCTTTCCTTTAGGCTGTATTACACTTCGCTTACGGATATCTCTTTGATTTCATAATACAACTACTTCTGAGATAAAATTATTATTTTTACCATTTGAAATTTGTTATCTTGGAAGAAAGTAAAAAAAAATTGACCTATTTTTTGCCATGTAAGATAATGGTATCACTAGTCTAGGTTGCAAACAAAATTCTTAGTTCTCAGATCTATAGAGTGTTTATCATTAGAAATACAGCTTATCAGTCCCTTGAGGAAGTATGATCTATTTCCTCGCAAGAAATTAATAAGGGGCAGATATTCCTGGTCTTGGAAGTGAATGAACTTGTTCTAGACAGTCCTATTTTGCTAAATGTCTAGGGAAAAAGTGTGTTGGGTATTCTAGCTATAGTTTGAGCCTTTCAAATGCAGCAAAGCAACAGAATTAGCACACCCGCACAGGCTGACAGAAAGGTCAGGCAAATCTTTTCCCTCAAGGCCAGTGCAGAGCTCTTGCAGCCACACACGTGTCCCACTGAACCACCACAGCAATCAGCCCACACACTGCCCTGGACATGGCAAGAGGATTTTGTTCACCATCTCTGTGTTTTTCTTGAAAAGCTATTGGTTTGAAAAAGAAGTACAACTACTGATAAAGAGGTTCATATTGGTTACAACTCAGTGGTCAGAATCCTAAAGCATCTTACACTCTTTTTAAAGGAAAGACTGTAAAATAATGCTGCTAAGTGGTGACAATTTCTTCCTACTTGTATGTCTATCTGGAGGTTTGAAAACACCTTTTGCCTAAGTGAATAATCTTATATTTTTAGCAGAACTACTTGTAAGGAAAGCCAATCATCAGTGTGAGAACAGCCAAAATGATCCGGCCTGTCGTATCACATGAAATCCAGGAAAGCAAATTTAGCAATTTCTGAAAATGTTTTATTTTCCCCTCTCCAGGGTTCCAGTGAGAATGACTGTTCCTTCCTAATCCACTGCTGAGAAGATATGCTATTTGCAAGGCATAGTGTTTCATTCACCTATGAGCAAAAAGATCTAATTCACTCAGTGTGTAATTTTGTAACAGGTTGTATTTCTCTTGATAGAATCACTTTTTTTCTTTATATCCCAACATATGTCCCTACTGGGACTCCTCCACATCTATTACGTTTGTGAATGCTGCTGGCATGATGAGGATCACAAACAGCATCAGGTGTCATCACTTTATTTTAGCAGGTCTGAGATACAGATTCCACAGATGACCTTTGTGAGCCTTTTGTCCCTTAGTACACTAAATACTTTCCAAAAAAAAGCCTTGATTCCAAAGGAAGAGAAGACTGACTGATCATAAACAGTCCATTATGATTTTCTGAATAAATTATATTTTAAACAAAAGTAACATACAGTCAGTACTTCCAGATTTGCTATGTCTTTCTTTCACACTATGAAGGCAAGTTCAAATGTTGTCAAACCCTATTGCATTAAAAACTTTTTGTTTCTCTATTTCTGATAAGGCATTATCATAATTAAAAAAAAATCCATCAATTCATAGAGATATTATGATACTTTGCAAAATCAAAATATCCTACAAAAATCTTCATTCCTTAAAATTATTGTTAATGCTGCCACTGATATAATTCAACACATAGTAGGGATGTAGTCCCAATTTTTCCACAACAGCAATTTAGGAACCAGTTTGCCAGTGAGTTCTTGTACTGCCTAGCAAATGTTCTTTCTCTGTGGGAATAGATTTTTATCATATATAGTGAGGTGAAAGGGCTTTGTCAGTTAATTCTGCTGGGTTATGCACACAGTACCTGAGATCAGAGGAAGAAGGGGTAAGACTTTGGATGTGTTTAGAAAGACAAGAGGAAGCCAAGGTTATCCTGACTTCTAATTTTTCTTTTGCAGACTAGCTTTCTGCTGTGTTTTACACTGGACAAGCTCTCCTGCCCCCAAAAGTCTGGGTGATTCTGTTAAAATACCAACTTGGGTAACAGACTGCACATATTCTCTTTTTTCCTTATGTCTCAAGTAATCAGAAAATTCACTAATGCAAAGCTCTGGTCACCTGATTGCTCTAATGGGGTACTGAAAACAATTTGGTGCAAGATAACAAAAAATGCATATGTGAGTGATGCTTCAAACAAGAAACAAGGCATCTCAGAGGTAGCATTTGACTGGGAAAAAGGTTTAAAAGTATAAAAAAATTAGTTCTAGCAGTATTTACCTATGACAGAGGCCTGTGCAGTCAGCTGCATCAGGGACTATAACGTGAAAGCAAAAAACACAACAAAGAGCAACACCTGATCACAAGGCAAGGTGATCACTGTGGGCTTACAAACCAGGGCCAGGATTCCCCACTGCCCTTTAGCTGGAAGCTGCCCAAGGCTGGAAACAAGAAGTTACTCATCCCACACATAATGTAGATTGCTTTGTTACCTGTTCTATTCAATCAGGAAACAAATCAATGTAACCCATATGACTAGACTAGTCTGAGGTCTTGCTTCTTGCTACTGCCTATGCCCCTGAAAAATGTGTCACAAGGGGTTTTGATCCAAACCTTTTCTTTTCTAACATCTTTGTCCAGGCACTATTTCCTAGATGTTTTATTTATTTAGAATACATCAGTCTACATGATAAACACATATGAACACACTGCCCTGTGAAATATCTGGTTGCAGAGCTAATACAGTAGAAATCTTTTGAAAATGAAGCATTTCTAGTGGTTTTGCTAATGAACCACCCACCAAAAGGGAGTAGCACGTCTTAAAGGAAGCAGTCTCTAGAATGCTGAATAACTCAGCACTCAGGAGAACAGCATTTTGTTTCTTCTGTGCATCTTAACCTCTGCTCTGCAGGGAATATTCTCTAGGACGGCATCTAAAGAAAGTGAATTAGGCTCCATGCTAATCAGTTCTGAGCCTTTCAAGTAACTGCTGCTGATTGTATCAAAAATGTGCCAAGAGAAACAAACTGAGAATGCAAAATCCATTTGAATTTTCTTTTGAAGCTACAAGTAAAAACTCCTAGCAGCACCACTGCTTTCAGCAGTGTAAGATTTTCATACTTTATGCACTTCAAAGTGCAGATGAGGATTATGACCTTATATATTGTATATGCACCTATATTTTATTTATACTGCATCTGTGCAATCAAGAGAAAAGATATTTCCATGACCTTCTACCAGCAAGAAACCTAACAAGAGTATTCAGACCTATTGAAAATTCACAGTTAATTAAAGGTTAAAAGGAACTTGCCAATTAGTATGAAAGATAATTGTCCTCCTTTGGCTACCTGATTATGTTTTCCTTTGAATACACTGAAGTGTATGTTGTCATGCTGTTGGTAAATGTAATCATAAAGCACTCACAGTACCTCCTGGCTCTGAAAATACTTAGCCTTAGAAACCAAAATTCTATGTGAAGTTTATAATTATCCTTTCATTATGCATGTGAACATCTTTGCATAGTTGTGGGGGAAAAATATCAGTAACAAAGTGAAGGTAAGCAAGGCTTAGAACCCAAAGAAGTGGGAGTTGGTGTTAGTATCACTTTTATTCCAAAGACACAAGAGAAAAAGAGCACTAAGCAGGCTACAGCTGTGAAATCCAAAAGATGAGAAACATCTAGTGATAATTCTAACAACAATTGTGATCTTTTTTCATTTGCTGTTCATGTTACCAAGAACAATGCATAGTGCTTCAGATTCAGGATGCAAATAGCATGGATTGTGTCCTGCCCCTTTCATTTACCAGGTCACGGACAACAAAGATGTACTTGCTCTCTGTCTCTCAAAACCAAAATAAACCAGAAAACACCAAAACACCCCCTGAAATTTCAAGTAAAGAATTAATTAATGTGTTTTGCTGAAACAAAAGCTCAGCCAATAATCCAGTAAATAAAGAAATCACTATTTTTACCTCTTGTTGTGATCATAAGCTATCTATAAAAGACTTCTACTTTCAGGACTGTGTCTTGCTCCAAAATAAATTGATTTAATACTTAAGGAAATTTTCACTTAATAGTAAGAAAAATGTTAATCATTACATGTTGTTGACATACCATGGTTTCTTATATGTGGTATTAGAGAAAAATACATATTTATTTTTCTATCAATAGGTTTATAATTTACAAAACTATGGCTGTAAAGAGAAATTTCTCTGGTCCTGAATGAACTTTCTCTTGCAAAGACTATCTGATTGCTCTTTTTCTTCTCTCTCAGTTGACTAATTTAAGGTCATTTTATATGTTCTCTCTTCCCCATCATTGTTCCCTTTATATATTATTTTTCTTCAANTGTCGTTCCTTCCCTGTACTGGAGCAACTCATGATTACACCAAAAACCACACCACACCAAAACAACCTAGAAGACTCCTCTGGGCCTAGAATTCTATTTATCCCAGCTATAGTATTTATTCTACCTTAGCCTCCTAATCTTGTCTTCTCTCTTTTCTATTATAACTTTTTGTGACAGACACTTTTTGTTATCACAATACTGGCCATGCACTGTCAAGCCAATCAGTCAATCAATCTGCTGACACAGTTAAATCCTATTCAACTTCTCTGTAATGACAGTTAAAGTTTAAATTCAAGCTTGTAATGTTTCAATATAAAATTTTGGCATAGTTTCACTCTTTTTATAGAATTATTTTAGAAATGTGTCAAGATCCTGTGATTAATTCTGAAAAATGACAAGGACACTCTTTGATCTCTAGGCATGATGGCAAATTTGCTGTGGGTTTTCTCAAATCTGAATGCTGGAGACAATTGAATTTTCTTCCTGACATTTATGAGTCTCTTGGTACTTACGACAATTTTTCAATTTTTGCAACTACATTTGCTGCTATAATACATATGTATGTATTCCAATAATCTGACAAAGGCATTATGAATTATTTCTCCTCATATTCAAGAAGAACTGGCACTAAGTTTCTGTTATAAAAATTGTGAATACTGGCACAAATAACTTCTCAGTTATGTTCATCAGGAGAATTGGCTTGGCATGGAATGAGAATGAAAACAGGACATAAGCTACAGCAAACAACTTTTACATGCTGTTTTAACCACCACAATATTAACCTTATTTAAATTACCCTCAGATCTCATGCTGTTCTGCACAATGTACTTCCAATCACTACACTAGATTTATTATGGGGTTTTTTTTGTATTTCCAGGACTTTGAAGTTGGCAAGGATTATGCAAAAAGATTTGGAGATAGATTTATTTTTCTTCTTTAGTTGCTTTGCTTATTTTCCACAGAGAAATGGACATTTGGCTTCTCAGTCCCTCATGTGTTGTGAGGACAAAAAGGTATTTGTCTCAAAGCAGGAAAAGCAAATTACCAGAGCTATTTTTGAAAGGTATGCAGTCAATCCACCTGATGATGTGAAATTACAAGTAACTAAAATTTCTTGTTACTGTATTTGTTACTCTATTACTGTCTTGTCACTGTATTACTCCCATTTTAAATGTTTTGTGGTGGTCAAGCCTTCCTAAAACTAAATGCTACACTATGTACATAAATATTACCAATTTAACCAGTTTTCATGGTAATTTTAAGTTGAGCAAGAAATTCTAGTACAGATCATTCTTGTCACTAATGAGTGATTTGTCTAAAAATAAATTTTTGCCTGCTTACTAATAACACAAAACTGAAACACTAAAGATTCAAGCTAATCACTTATTCTTTTAAACAAAACACATATTGACTCACTGGTCAATGCTGGAGTGGGCTGACATCACCTTTGAAACCTCTGTATGAACTGCTTATAAACAGCTTGGCAAATATTCAATACCATAGTAATTTCAGGCTTTTTGGTTTTTGTCTGTTGTTTGCTAAACTTCTTTTTTTACCCTTTCAAATTATCCTATTTTCTAAAAGAAGAACTGTTTTCTGTCATTATCCTGCCTGCCAGTACCCAGCCTTGCAGAAGGAAATGTTTTACTGAGCATCACCTGAGCTGTTCTCTACTAACAGCTTTGTTTTGGTTTTACCAGGGAAGCACTACGACAATGGTCAAATTCTGGATGTAATAGAGGTTGGGAAAAATTGAAGAGTTATCATATAATCTCATTAATTACCTTCCTTTTCATTACAAATGTAAACTAAAACTTTATAAATACCAAGGAGGCCTCCAAATTTTCATAAGAAAGGATGGAAAGAAAATGAAAACCTTATGACAGGGAAACCTCTTGCCTAAACAATTTTTCTTTCCTTTGCTGAACTTTTATGTCTTTTTAAATTAAATTCCTGTCCAGAAAAACAGGTCAACAGAGCAAAGAAATCAACTGTTTTCTTTACATCGAACACCTTGGTATATATTGCAAATTAAAACCAAGCCTGCACTTCCAATTTACACTTTGCTGATGGCTGAGCATTCAGAACACATAGAAAGAAAGTGAAAGAGACCAATGCAAACTTAGTAGAATCAAAGAAATGTATTCTATTCCCAGCTGGCAGAGAGAAAAGAAAGACTCACCTTTATATCATTATCATGCTGAAAAAGCGTAAGTGATATTTTGAAATAACAATCAGTTCCTAAGCATTGATTGAAAAATCCTGCAGTGATCTGACCAACACGGGGCTACTGAAGCATCCACACCTGGAGCGAGGTTTGGAAACAACAAACACACAGCCCTTGCTTCCACAACAGAGAACCTTATCATAAATATTCTGCAGATCATGCACAATACATCTGGATATGGTTAGATCTAGTATAACCATATATACATCTGGAGATACTACCTTTACCCCCAAAAAATTATTAAGTAAATAGATTTTTCTAAAATAAATTAAAAAAAAAAGCTAATAGCACATATAAGGTATACATATGACAAACTTATCAGCATCCACCCAAAACATGGTTAATTTTTCCCTAATTATACAATAAAAACCCTTGAGAATTAGAAAAGAGTTCACAAAGACGAGTTCCTGTTTCAGCTGGATTTATATTATTATTCAGAATTTTAATTCAAAATTGGGACAAGGTCTGGACATTGTAAAGGCTTCACCAATTTTCTGTGAGGGATTGCAGGGTCCTGTCTAGATTTAGACACATTGTGGATTCCTGTGTACGATTTATTTCATTCTGGTTATTATATAAGGACACCAGGTGAGAAGACCATAAATAGTTTGCTAAATAGACATCAAGAACATATTTATCAGGAGGATTAAAAAAAAAAATTAAAACCAGAAAATGCTTTTATCAGACTTCAGCTACCAAATATTTTAGCATTTTGTCCCAAAAAAAGGTCAAAAATGTGGGAAGTTCCATATGCATATTTTCAGAATGGGTTCATATTATTGTCTTGGGTAACTTCTGATGAACACCCAAAAGTTATTGTGACCTCAATCATTTAGCCAAAAGTAGACTAAATATAAATTTCATAGTCTAAAGTAAGTCTACTATCTGTAAAAAGCAATATAAAATTTTACAGAATATCAGAATGGAAAAATTAAATCAAGCTGAGAAATTTTGTTTTGCTATTTCTGTTCTTAGAATTTATTTAAGAGAAATAGAAGTCTGAACAGAATTTGCAAATCATACCTATAACAACATTGAATATTATTTAGAAAAAAAGAAACTAGCTTCACTGTGCTCAAATTTATTTTTAGAGGGAAAAGCCATTCCACCACTTTTTGGTTGAAAATATTTCAAACCACACATTAAATTTCAGTTCAGGAAATCAACCCTCTATAAATACTACTGTGAGTAACTTGAAAACATGTCACTAGCAGCTCACTGTTAGTCCTGTTCTAATATGTAGACTTTATTAAGTGTCCCAGGGTTGTTAAAATCGCTGTTTTATTTATTGACAGACTTTGCCAATGTCATCCCTTTGGTATATTGTTAAAGGTTTCTAGATTTATTTTTAAAGCCTTCTGTCACATGTCTGACCATTATGTGGTTTGTAACTCATTAAAATAGCAATCATATTTAATCATCAAACAGGTTTTCAGCTAACTTATTTAGAGGAGAATTATAGCTGAGCTTGAAATTCCAAGTTCAATTTGTCAGTAGTGAAAAATGCTAACTGGGCATGTTACCACTCCTGATACTTTGTTGAAAAAAGGATTCCAGCTATACTGCTTGTAAATTAATCTTCTCATTCATCAAATGGAAAATTAGTTCATCACTGTATTAATTTCAAAAGAAAGAAGTGGGAAATATATGGCACTTCTGTTAGTAATAATTCTTATAATCCCTAGTTTGTGCTGTGTAGGAACAACCCAGCTACAGTCTAAGGACGTGTTCTTCTTTCAAATTTGCTTATGTTGTTAGACTGGCATAAAAAATTATAAAAGATGGAAAAGGATGTTAAGCCATGACATGACTGCTTTCACTTAAAAAACCCGGTGATGACAAGCTTAACATAAATAAAATAAAATAAAATAAAATAAAATAAAATAAAATAAAATAAAATAAAATAAAATAAAATAAAATATGGGGTCACTAAATGATACACCGAATAAAAGAGCAAGAGTCCAGTATCCAGCCCACACTTCTACCCTAATTTACACCTTTGCCTGGCAGCATTGGTAGCTCCAATTGTGCCACTAAAAAAGCTGGTAAGGCTTTGAGTAGTAACCAGTGGACACTTTAACTCTGTAGTCTGAGAACACCAACCTTCCCTAAATGGGATCAGTTCAACATCAGAGTCCCTGTACAGCTGCTCTGCACTGCCCCCAGCTCAAAAGACCTTGGCTCCTTACATGTGGCTGACACAGAACATTTTCACAGAGGGTACACAAAGGCTTCCATTTTATGTCCCCAGACAGAAGGGACTTTGCCTCTTTCTTGCTTCTCTGCCCTTCTACAAGTGCTCACAGGTTTTCCATGGTTGTTTGAGTATAAAGGAAGCTGTTAGCTCAGAAACACCACCTGGGAACAAGAAAGTGTAAGTTCAGCAGCAGAGGAGGAAGAAGGAACCTGCTTAAGTAAATTCTGAGAGGTAATTACCTTCTGTGAGAAAACTGTCTGCATAGGAGACACACAGTAAATATCATATATTCTGCTTTATTAGGTCTTGACACACTATCTCATATGCCATTTCAGAAATAAACTGCAGAGACAGGAAATTGTGAAAAGTTGAGAGTAGAAATGGTTGAAAAAACATACTTAGAATTTAGTTGTAAAGAGAGATGTGCATGGAGTAGAAATCAGTAGATGAGTGCAAGTATCTTTTTCTAGCTGATTGAGAGAACAGAAGGAATGCTTGATGAAAGCTTTCAGCAAACAGGGAGGAACCACAAACATGTTAAAAGACCAGCTTGTCATACAGAAGAGTGACAAACTGCATCAATTATATGAAATATAGTATCTAGTTAAGGAAGCCTAAGATCCTGTAGTTTAGGAGAAACAAATGAGCAAACACACACTGAAGGTTTTAAAGGCCAAATGAGACAAATTATTTGTCACATTATTATTACAGACAATCTTGTCTTAGCACAGGGAGAAGAAGGTGACAACTTCTTCNCATTTTATGTCCCCAGACAGAAGGGACTTTGCCTCTTTCTTGCTTCTCTGCCCTTCTACAAGTGCTCACAGGTTTTCCATGGTTGTTTGAGTATAAAGGAAGCTGTTAGCTCAGAAACACCACCTGGGAACAAGAAAGTGTAAGTTCAGCAGCAGAGGAGGAAGAAGGAACCTGCTTAAGTAAATTCTGAGAGGTAATTACCTTCTGTGAGAAAACTGTCTGCATAGGAGACACACAGTAAATATCATATATTCTGCTTTATTAGGTCTTGACACACTATCTCATATGCCATTTCAGAAATAAACTGCAGAGACAGGAAATTGTGAAAAGTTGAGAGGAGAAATGGTTGAAAAAACATAGAATTTAGTTGTAAAGAGATGTGCGTGGAGTAGAATTCAGTAGATGAGTGCAAGTATCTTTTTCTAGCTGATTGAGAGAACAGAAGGAATGCTTGATGAAAGCTTTCAGCAAACAGGGAGGAACCACAAACACGTTAAAAGACCAGCTTGTCATACAGAAGAGTGACAAACTGCATCAATTATATGAAATATAGTATCTAGTTAAGGAAGCCTAAGATCCTGTAGTTTAGGAGAAACAAATGAGCAAACACACACTGAAGGTTTTAAAGGCCAAATGAGACAAATTATTTGTCACATTATTATTACAGACAATCTTGTCTTAGCACAGGGAGAAGAAGGTGACAACTTCTTCTTTATACCCTTTGCATCTGTGTTTTCTACAAGGCTACCATATATAAAATGGGGTTATTGTAATTTCACTAACTGTGAAGATAGCTGTAAGGATAACTGTATTAAAAATTTATGGAAGTGAGGACCAGATTAAAAAAAAAGCCTTTGTAGGTAGGTGAAGGAATGAAAGGTAAAAAACCACAGAGAACAATTTTCAAAATTGAGGAAGTTCTTACATGACATGCAATTAAGTGAAAACAGCGGATATGATCCAGAAAGTTGGTGATGTTGTAAAATGTCTATCCTAGAATGCATATTAAGAACATGAATTTCTTGCTAAATTAAACATTCTGCTTTTATCTTGAATAACATCAAATCACATTTGTGCAGAAATTGTATTTGAGTTTTTTAACTGTGAAAAAAAGGCAGAAAGTCACTGTGGATTACCTGAAGAAAATATCTGCCAAAATGTAAGGTCCATTCCCAACAAAAAAAAAAAACAACAACAACAAAAAAAAAACCACAAAACAAAAAAAAAAAAAAAAACAAAAAAAAA
>WEZZ01039433.1:23675-33967 GCA_013400585.1 Chloropsis cyanopogon
TCATCTGTATCTGCCTCTGAATCAGACTTCATGGCTTGCTAGATTTTTCACTAACATATTGTAAGCTCCCTCTTGTCATTGTACAAATACATCAATTTATTTAGGGTCTCTCTTTTAACACATCAGTGTCTTTTGATCTCCTCTTTTAGCCTTGGCAAAACAACTTCAGCACCACCACTGGGACTAAAGATTCCTCTTTATATACACTGAGTTTTCCTCTTGTGTTTGAGAGACTGTAGCCTAAATGAGATTTGAGAAACAGTAGCTTTATACAACCTTTTAAAGGATTATTTATAAAAATACTAAAAGGATAGACTGGTAGAACATTCAAAAGTAAATGAGCATGATAATCTATTCAGTACAACAAGTTACTAAATTTGGCATCTATGAACTGGTAACACTGTGAGGGTAACACAAATTTCATTGTCCAAGTGATCTCTCACTTTTATACCATAGCCAAAACAGAAGCCAAACTCTGCAAACAAATAAAATAATAATGAAACATTAGAAAGTGCTGAAACACTGAAATCTAAAAGATGTGACAAGCTCCTCTTCCTTATGTAAAATGCCATTGATTCGACAGAGGTTTTCAAACCCATAAAACAACAGGCTAGTTAAAATAGTATTTTTAATATAATGAATAGTATTAGGTTTATATACTGGCTAACTCATCTGTGTGTAGAGATATTCTGTCTGGAGAATAAAGATTTAAGTACATTCAGGAAATTAACTGTGCCTACTTGTCTTGGTGAATAAGAGACACACTTTGTGATGGTAAGTACTAATTTAAATGTTCTTCTGAAGTCTGAGAGCTTTGGAATTCAGAAGTCTTATAACGAAGGATGAGATAGATGAAAATAAAATAAAATAGAAGAGAATAGGATATGTGAAAAGACAAAAATCACTGTAAAAATCTCTACGAAACCTCTTAACAACAGAAGGCTGGTTAGCTCCATCTCAGAAAAGGTATTTATCTTGAATTTTTTGTTACATCAAAATGTGTTCAGTGAAATCAAGTAAAAGGAGAGAGAATATCAGCCTTGTCAACCATCAATGTAGGATGTAAGCACTGAGCAATTAAAGACCTGCAATACCTTTCATAAAGATCAAGTAGATCATGCTTTTCTTTAAACAGAAATAATTACTCTGCTCATTCATTAATTTCTTCATAAATCCTATTAATTTTGAACTGCTATATATCCTGGAAATGCAGTTGAGGCTAAATGAACCTCATTACACAGTGTCCATGAAAATGATAATAGGGCTAAGGACAGGAAGTGCAGATGGTAATTAATTGCTCATCTTCCAACTTCACAAACTCTAAATCAACAGTTCTATTTTTTTAAAAAATTCTTTTGTTTGCTAGAGGCACTTTACTACAGTCCACTTTCATGGTGGTAGTTTCTTTTTGATGCAATTTTTTAATGGTGAGGAGATAAACACAAAGTGATTTTTATCTATGTTTTTGATAAATGAATGTCTCAGCAAAATTTTACAGCTAAAAAGGTTATTTACTTAAGAGAGATTTTCTGTATGTGGAAAGGTCAGATTTTTTTTTAGATTGCTGTGAAATTGCTTCTGCCTTTTAGGAAATCTTCTAAGACAGCTCCTCTCCTTGTAGTGTTGACAAGGACACAGGAAGAATGTGGCCTGAAGAAATCAAATGAACAGCATAAAATCCTAGGAATCTTCTGCTGCCCAGTTTGTGGGGTTTGAAATTCTGTCAAAATGTTGAACAAAACAAGAAGAGAGAGAGGACTTCTGAGCAAAAATCAATAACCAAGTCTTTTGAACTGTCCGTGTACAAAGTTCTAATGAAAATGTCCTTGAGGGAAGTTTTAATATTGGACTTTGAGATCAGCTCCTCCATTGCCCTGATAGCATTGTAGAGCATTTGAAGTTTTCAAAGGTACCAATGCACAAAAGTTTGGCTCATGCAGCTGAGGCTGGGGATGCCACTGAGGGATCTCAAAAACAGCAGTTTGCCACTGCAGACTGTACAGAATTCTGTATGTGTTATTTGCACTGTGTCAGGTTTAGCTGGAGGGTACAATTTACTTCAAGGGAGTTTGTAAGACTTTAAATAGCATCTCTCCATGTACAAACTAATAAGTGATCAGATGCACAGCACACTACAAAAAGTGCTCTGGTTCAGCTAAAGGGATTTTCCTTAATATACTGTAAATAGATGGAACTTTTATATAAATACAATTTAAAAAATGTTAAATAAGATTTGGATATAATATCCCATTAAGTGGGATTACATTTCTTTGTATCTGTGTGAGCCTGATAAAAAATGCAAAACATTCAGTGCAGCATCAAGGTCATTCTGGGAGAACTGCCACACACATTAAACTGAGGTTAAAATGGTTGGTAAGTGAGGGTTGTACAGTAATTGCACTGCTGTTCCCCTAAAATACAAAACACAGACATTTACTGTCCCTTTGGAGCATTTTTCCCCCCAGTGCCATTGAGAATTCATATGCATTTACACTCAGTTATAGTTAGTGTTATTAGAAGAAAGTCTTTTTGGTATTAACATATAAGATATCTGGCACAACCACAGGAGATGTTTCAATTATTGCAAGATGTTAATTAAAAACACCCCAAAATGGTATTTTTTCATTATTTAATGTTTTTATGTATAACCTTATGTATGTGTCATAATAAAGGCGTATCACAAGTCAGCATAGAGATTTCCACAGAGACAGAAAAGCAGCATTTTGAAATTACTTTTGCTTAATAAAATGGAGCTTTTCTCACTTTAATTTTACAACTGTGTTTTAAAAAACCTGGTCCTTACAACTTTTTTTTAACTTTCTAGCATTCAGTTTACTTCAACAGAATTCACCCTGCAGTTCAGTAAACATTCTGCAAACATTCAGCCTGTGCTGCTGTCCATGAAACCAGAGCCAGAGAGCCACTGCTGGTCAAGGTGAGGAGCTCACCACTCCTGCCATGGTCAGCTGGAAACTCAAGAGAGGACAATCTCCCTGGGCTTTAGATCACCTGTGCATCCTCAACAGACACAACCCAGCTGTGAACTACCCAGACTTCCCTCAAGCCTGTTTACAGAAACGCACCTCACCCCTTAAACCCACCAAGATTCAACTGTTTAGTCCAAAGTACTTTGCTTTCCCTTCTTATGTGCAGCCACTGATTTGGTATTTCCCAAGCAGCCGTGGTTTTGCAGCTACTGCTGCACAAAGACTTTTCCACCTACAGATTCTTCCATATATTCAGGTATTAATTATGGCAATACAAAGACTGATAAAGATACCACGCACATTCTCAACATGCAAAATACACGGAGAACTCTGATGGTAAGACATTTTCCCACTACATTTATATACCGCCTCAACATGATGGCATTCATAGAAAACAGGAACTGTTAAAGCAAATCCAGTAGTTAGAATCGGGGCCAAGAAAGTATATTAATAGCTATAAAGAAGCATATGAAGAGTTAGTGAAATAAATTGTTGTATGTAATTGTGAATGGTTTAATTTATGGGAAGCATATCTGTAAATACTAAAAGGTGAAGAGATATGAGGGTTCACATCTACCCTATTATGTGTAATTGAAAAATATCGTCATGAAATCTCACACTGCTTAAAAGTTTCAAGACCACAATTTAATGTTCATCCCTAGCATGTGAATAATTCCTGAATGAACATGAACTGAGTGCTTAGAGAACTCTCAAATACGGTGACTTTCACTCTCTAGTTCTGTTAATGACATTTTTTTTCACTCCATAATGGAGAGGAAGCATAATTCACTGAGCTATTTCATCTTCTATAAAGCACTTGAGTCAATTCTATATCTGACTGAGCAGAAAGATGCCAAAGAATTAATCATCACCTGCCTCCCAGTTAAAACTGCAAAGGCCAGTTTCCCTTGTTGTGAGGATTCACTTAGTCCTAATTGAAGCAGCACTTAAATATCATAATAGAACTATTCACTCTAAGAATTCTCAGCCATTTCCATCCTCTTCCTGCCATCCTTCCTCCCTATTAAATTGTCTCCTACTTCCAATCCAAATAACTCTGTAAAGTTTGTCATGGATTTTTATTGCCGTAGGAATAAATATGGGTGAAATGCCACTGGTGGAGGAGATTTGGAGAGAAAATTAGATTTTTTTTCATTCACTCTGTAAATCTGCTTTTGAAACAAAAGGCATGAGCATTAACTACTAACATGAAAAAAAGTTCAAAATAGCTCTTTTTTCATAATGTTTCTGAAATTAAAATAATATGTGGAACAACTGACTTTTTAAAAATAGAGCTTACGGCCACTAAAAAAAAATTAGATTATCACATAGAACTTACAAGAAGTAGACTTAGAGAATCTTAAACAGAAACCAGAAGTTTATCGAAGACCAGTGAGATTTCATCTGGCACGGATTCCACTCATGTACAACAAAATTATGGCAACTTGAGCAGATTCACCTCTGCAGGATGTTTTCATGCAAGCAGGATCTGGCTTTGGGAAGTGACAAACAGGTAAACTGCCCTGGACGGGAGAACTCTGGTTGTCAATGACCATGTACCCATGTACAGCAGAGAGAAAAGATTCATGTCTGTGGTGGACTATTTCCTACTAAAAAAAAAATCAATTAATTAGCACAGATTAAAAGGGCACAAAGTGTCCAAATCAGAGACAACCATTCATATTCATGGCATCTTTCAAACTGAGGGGATTCGGAGCTTTAAAAAGGGAAGTCTAAACAAGAAGAAAACATCATCCTGATTTTCTTTCCTTTTGCCTAGATTTTTAGTTGCTCCCTAAACTAGACAGATACCTAGAAGCACAAACAAAAAATGAGGTTTTGATAGCCATTAGTGAAATCTGTTATTAATGGCAACTGATGGATTACATAATTCCTGTTTTAAATAAACTTTAAAATTTGGACTGAATAATTTTCATTGCACTTAAAAGATTGTTTCAACATCCAAGTGAGGCAAAATGATTCTTTTTTCAGTGCATACTAGAGTGACTTCCCCGATCACATCAGACTGAATTGTATTTTTTTGAGGCTCTTCAACAGGCAGGCAAATAAATAGCTTTTTCCCTGCTGCATGGTTTGCTGTTTGCTTAAGCAAAAATCCAATTTCTGGAGAAGACTCCACAAGGGCTAAATTTCCTGCCATTTACAAGTGTCCCATTAGAGTAGCTTTCTATATGGAAATAACAGCCCAAGAGAAGGAGAGAAGGAGTAGGTCTGAGGTCCACTCTTCCCAATGTGTTTTATTATTTCTTTTTCATTTGAAGAGTAGTGCTGTGCTCCCATGAGAAAGAGAGAGTATTATTGGAATACAAATGTCTCAAGGAAATGGAGCTTCTTTAAAAGTAAAATCTTCTCTCTGGCTTTTTTATTGCTTTCCCCCCTGTATGTATCAAGGACAAGGGGAGACCTGACAGCTTCAGATTCAAGTTGTCTTTCGTTAAAAGGTTTTTAATTAGAAATTCAAAAGAAAAGCTCCTACCGGGGCAGCATATATTAGAAATGTTGGGTTTGGGGCTTGATTACTGTTTTCTTTAGTAGAAGTTCTCATTTTAAAACAACTGCAATTAGAAGGATGGGGTGAACAAGACCCTGTGCATCCAGTGGCAGTAAGAAGAATTATCAGTTGCTTCTGTTACCACATCTCAGAGGGAGGAAAGGTAAAAGAAAAGCTCTTAATGAAAGTTCACAGAAGTGCATTTAATTTATATCTAATAGGACAGACATTCCAAATCTGCAGGATTAGAATTGACTGAAAGGAAGTTCACTGAAATTTAGCAGCCATATAATGAACTCTGACATTCCTCTAACTTTACAAGTGACAGTCACAAAACATCCTGTGCCAGGTGGCACCTCCGTATTTCACAGTGGTTCAACTACAAAAGCTGCTTTTAAATGAATTTTCTTCACTTCAGGACTGTAATTACAATAATAATAATAAAAGTCTGGAGTTCACAGGGGTTTGCTGGGTCACCCAATTGCTCCTGGTAATGGCAAGCAGTGTTTTAGAGAGATTCCAGGCAGGAAGTTGGGAACCTCACAGCCTGTGCTGGTCACACAGAGATTTCGGGGGGGGTCAGGACTCACACACCTCCCTGGTGGCTTCCACAGCACCGACACTGCCTTGTCTGAGGGCACTATCACAACTCTCTGTTTGCATCCAGAATTTTGATATATGTGAGAGCATTTATATTCTGTAGCAGGCAAAGGGCACTTAGGAACCTGCCAGGTTCCTACTATCTGATTTCCTGAGTACTGCATTTGTCTGGGGATATTTTGCACTGGAATCATGACCAGAAACTCACTAAGATCACGAAGTCAAACTCTTAGCTGTAGTGATTGAAGTTGTTTAGTTTTGGCCTCTGGATTATTAATAGCATTTATAAAAAAGTGGTTTGAATTTGAGAATTCATCACCCTACCTGTCTTCTGAAAAGAAGTTATGTGCATATACTCTATGCATATTTAAATTACAGAGCTTAAATATGTATTTGAAGTGTATTCAGAACTGTATCCTTGAACAGAGAGGGAATAAGAGGCCTTTGAGGAAAAGTGGGAAACTGGCATACATGACACCCAAGTAAAAAAGGAATGGAAATCACTAAAGAGTTAAATTTACATAAGACATTGGATTACATAATATGACCAGGGTTCACAGCTGAGACAAAAATAAAACCTGTTTTTTTTTCTTTTTCTCACAGCATCAAAATAGGAACATGACATGAGAAGTTACTGGGAAATTTATTTTGTGCAAGACAAAGCTCCTAAAAACCCATAGCCCCACTTGCTTAGAACAAATGACCTGAAAAAGACTTCTTGATAAGAATTCACTTTTTATCCAAAAGCCACTTCAGAACAGGCCCTCTGCAGAGCAAAGCTTCTGTTTTGACCAGGGCCAGAATGTGTGGAGCTGTGTGTCTCTTTTTCCATTCATTTGTGCACATGTTCAGTGCATTTTAGTGTTTTATTATGGTGAGAACATCATTTGTTACAAAGCAATAGCCAGACTTTTCTAAATGTAATCTGCTAGTGAGGTTTAAGAGTTTGGTTCAAATTTCTGAAAGGTCAGTTTGAGACACCTACCCTTGTAACACTATTTCCCACATACACTCATTTTCCTTATCTTATTAAAGTACTACTTCTCCTTTATAATTTAATTTGTTGCCTTCTACAGCAGTTCTAAGGTGTCTGCCTTACCATATTTATGCATCATTTACAAAACACATTTATAAACATAAAAACCACATTTGGACCTTTGAGACTGAAAAATCAGTAAAGCATTATGAGATGTGATAATTTTTTGTCTTAACACTAGAACTTATTTCCCTGGCAGTGCAGAGAGTAGTTTGCATATTTTAATTAATGCCAATAAACAAGAATTCTTCCTAGGAAGATTTGTGAGTCTTCCCTCACAAGAACAGGGCCCTGGTTCTCTGGAAGACACATGCATGCAGGCATTTCACCTTTGGAATAATTTCTTGAATATTTAGAAGAATACAGAGCATAAGTAATTTTTAATAAGAAAATATTTTTATGTTTCTATTCTATTTCCTAATGAAATTTAGACTTTAATGATTTTAATGTAAAAATTTTATATTAACCTTTAAAGTGAATATAGTAAAAAATTACCAGGGCTTACAAATCTCTCTGTAAAATTCTGAAAGTTGATCTCAAGGCAATACTTATAAAGAAGGAATTGTGCTGAACTTATTCAAATAACTCATTGTGGTTTTGCCTTAAATGTGTAATTATGTATTCTTGGATTCTATACTTTTCATGCAGTTTCTTGGTTTTGTTTAGGAGATCACTGTTTTGAATTCATACAAGCTTTACTATCTTAGAATATATTTAAAATTTGCCTGTTCTGACGTTTAGAGAAAAACAATTAAAAGCATTACAAACCATAAAATGTATACATCTTGACATGAATTATCATTAAGAAAAATCTAAATGACCTGTAAAGAAAAAATTCCAGCTATGATGTACTTGGTACTGATTTTTTTTTTAAATACCTAATGAACTGATGCAAAGTTGCTGCATATTTTACACACCTCAGAGGTACCACTGTTCAGTTTGAGTTTAAATTGCCCTTGGTTATCAGTAGTGTTGTATCAGACTATTGTAATTTAAAAAACAAGTGAGTTCATTTTGGAGAAATACCAACAACTCCTGGTAACAGTGACTTGCTAGGATTGCATATGAGCTGCATTGTCTTCATTCTTTGCTATGTTAATTCCCAGTAGCTGAAACATTACATTTCAAAGGTTTTTTAGGGTATAAGGAGGGAATTCTGTCTTTAAAAATTAGTATTGTGTTGAATTGTTAAAAAGACAGTTGACTGCAGTGTGTGTTGCTTGTTCAATATGTGTATCTGACTTAGGTAAACTCTAAATATCAGTGTGATCAATGCCTAGAGTAAGTTCAAAACACTTTGGCCCTAAACAATCATGATTGATAAAATTGTCCATGTTTGTGAATTTTTTATTTTTGCCTATGGGTTATTTTTTAAATGCTTGAATCAAAATAGCTGTTCTGAAATGGGAATAACTATAGTACATGAATATAATAGTGTCCAAGGGCAATTTCTACAATAGTTTCTGAAGAATTCTTAGTGTCAAATGAGTGTATGACAGATAAGAAAATAAAAATAAATTAAAAACAAAAAAAAACCACCAAACAACAAACAAACCAAAGCCACAACAAAAAACCCCTGCAAACAAACAAATAAATAAACAAGCCCCTTCCCTCTCCCAAATCAAAAATATTAGCCATTTCTGAATTGATTAATTCAGAGCATCTTGGTCAAATTGTCAGGAATTAAGAGCTTTTAGATAATAAAAATTAAAATTGTGTCCCAACTACATATGTATATGACTAAAGGTACCCCATGGTGAAATTTAATGTTATCAGAAAGTGAATCCAACATCTCAGACAAAGGATGCTGGTTTGGAGTTTTTTTAATCTACCTTTCCTTTGCTGATTAATGAAGAACTTTTAAAACAATTTAATCTATCCAGGGATGTGACTGCTAGTTTATATTGTTCAAGGCTGATTACGGAAGAAGTTCTAAAGCAGTTTAATCTGTTCAGGGGTGTTAAACAAATATGTCAACATTCATTTTACATTTGTGTCTAACGCAGCCAAACAAGAAGAATGCTGGAAATGGATTGCACTGCTCTGTTTGCTCAAGGAAAAAAAAGTCAAATATGCTTCATATTTTATAGAAGATGCAAACTCCTTTGTAAGATGAATGCTTTTCAGATTGAGCTTTTCAGTAGCTTTACTGTGCAGATTATGGTCTGGCATTCTGCCATATAATGATATATAACCTTATAGCTCACTATTATGCAAATAACAATTTGGCTGGGAGGACTTAGTGCTTAGATTTTCTCTAAGGACTATCATATATTTCAAACTTCTAACACCAAATTATATTTGACATTTAATTTGAACTCAATTTATGTAGAAAAATAATTTTAGAAACCCTCTTGTGTAAATTTCTGATAAATGTTACATTTTAATTTTCCCCTTTTTTTTCATATGTAGATATATACGTGCAGGGAAGGTTTAATTTGGATTGACAGGGAATACATCATTATATAGTACACCATATATGGAAGGGTATTCTAAACCAGGATCTCCCAGTACAAAGTAAAATATACATGGAGAACAATAGCAAAACTGTTAAAATTCATACATGCATCTGCTATTAATTAATTCTTACAAAATAAGACTGACAGGTACATATGCATTCAAGCGTGTTGTACAGGGAATTAATAATGGAGAGTGGCGGATAAAACATAATGAAGTTCAGGAGCTGGTAATTAATCTGGGAAAGGTCAGTTCTAACCTGCACTCCTCCTTCCACTTCTCTCAGATTTACCTGGTGGGGCCAGTACAGCACTCACGGGAGAGATCATTTCATTTCCACCCCAGCCCCACCAAGGACACCAAGACTGAATTTGGCAGAGTTTTTTCCTTACCAGGGGCTCAGGATCTCGGTCCAGAAGCTGCTCTGGCAGCACCTGTGAGTATTTGCAAGCTGCAAATTCCCAAGCACTAAACCTGCCCTATTCTTTTTTCTATCCTTATGAGTCCATATAGTGTGACGGATTAGATTACTTATTCAGAAGTATTTATTTCTATTCTTCTGTTGCTTTGCCTCATCTTTATTTTACTATCTTACACTTAAATATTAGTTAAGAACTTTTGCTACCTTGCTTCCACAGTCCAAGGTCCATCCTATCATGTCACAATCTGAGGTTCTAGGTTGTTTGATACTACCTTTATT
>WEZZ01039435.1:5581-18479 GCA_013400585.1 Chloropsis cyanopogon
GTTAGTAAACAAAATAAAACAAAAGAGTCCGTTTTGAATGAAAAGGGAAAGGTAAAAAAAAAAAAAAAAAAAAGAGCATAATTTGACACCATTTATGTGAACAGTGGCTGTATATGGAACAGAGTGCCAAATCAAAGAGGTGGTGACAATCACTTTGAAGAAATTTGACAATTTTGACAAGACAAAATTAGTCAGCATATCAGTAAATGATGTTTGTTTCACGATTCCATAATGCTCTTGGCCAAGTAGGTACCAAAACATCAACTCTACAACATAAGCAAGAAAAAAAATGAAGCCATATCAGAAGGACAAACACACTACTCATCATGCAGACAACATGACCCTATCACCTCTAGGGATCTCTTTGCAAATGCTTCAGTGCAAGTCCAAACATGTACATCCAAAATATTGGATTTACACACTTTATCTGCCAGATAATTTCCATGCAAACACCCCCATTTTTCAAAGTGTTGAACATTAGACAAAGGATCTCAAAAAGCTAGCAGCATTTACACCTAAGAACCAAAATTTCAGAACCATCTTCCCAGTTTACTACTTAAATATAAACAAAAATTTTGTCAGTGAAGCTTAGGTTAGTTTTTATAAAGCTTTCAAGAGACGTTCCATTTTTGGCATTCATACACAAGTGCTATACAGCCTACAAATAAAGTCAACATTTTCACCATCCAGTTTAACTGACCCCTCCTACTAAGGGGTACTGCTGTAGCTGGAAGAAGTGCTTGCCAAGACACTTCGAGAGAGGAGGGTCCAGTCAACTGGAGGTTAGCAAACACAACCTCCATCTAAAAGAGGAGTCAGAACGGAAGGTCTGACCTGTCAGCCTGACCTCAGTGCTGGGGAAGATCTTGGAGCAGACACCTTGAGTGCCATTATGCAGCACATACAAGACAACCAGAGGATCAGGATCAGCCAGCAGGGGTTTATGAAAGGTGGGTCATGATTGACCAAATTCATGTCCCTCTATGACAAGGTGACACATTTAGTGGATGAGAAAGGCTGGGAATGACAGGCTGTGGCTGTGCATACTTGGGTTTTGCTTATTCCTTTGACTTCCCTTCCCACAACTCTGCCCTGCAGAAACTGGCTGCTCCAGGCTTGGACAGGTACATTGGGTGAAACCCGGCTGTGTGGCTGTGCCCAGAGAGTGGAGGTGAGTCGTGCCACATCCCTTTGGCAGCTGGTCAGTAGTTGTGTTGCACAGTACTGGGGCTAGTCTTGTTTAATATCTTTATCAATGATCTGGATGAGAGGATGGAGTGCCCCCTCTGTCACTTTGCAGATGACAGTAGATTGGGATGGAATGTTGATCTGCTGGAAGGCAGGAAGGTTCTTCAGAGGGATCTGGATAGGCTGGATCGATGTCAGAGGGCAAGTGGATGAGGTTCAATAAGGCAAAATACCAGATCCTGCGCTTGGGTCACAACAATCCCAGGCAGTGCTCAGAGTGGCTGAAAAGCTGCCTGGTGGAAAATGATCTGGGGAAACTGGTCACCAGTGGCTGAACACGAGCCAGCTGTGCCCCGGTGGCCAGGAAGGCCAATGGCATCCGGGCCTATATCAGCAATAGTGTGGCCAAGCAGGATGAGTGACAGTCCCCCTGTACTCAGCACTGGTGAGGCCACACCTCAAGTCCTGCGTTCAGTTCTGGGCCCCTTGTGACAAGAAAGACATTCAGGTATTCAAGTGAATCCAGAGGGCAACAGAGCAACAGAGCTGGTGAAGCTTCTGCTCTGTACAACTGCCTGAAAGGAGGTTGCAGCCAGGTGGAGGTCTGCCACAATTCCCAAATAATTGTTCAGGTGACAGGACAAGAGGAAACAGCCTTGAGCTCCTCCAGGGTAGGTTTAGATTGCGCATTAGGAAAAATTTCTTCACTAAAAGGGTTCTAAAGCCCTTTAACAATCTGTCCAGGGAGTCATCATCTCTGGAGGAAATTTAGAAGACATGTAAATATGGCACTTAGAGACATAGTTTACTGTTGGACTTGACAGTGCTGGGTTAACCATTGAGCTCGATGATCCTGGAGGCCTTTTCCAAATTAAATTATTCTATGATTCTATAAAAGTGTTGAAAGAACAGATCTGTGCCCTGCAGTCATTTCTTCGTGAGAAAAGAGAAGATACAAGAGCAATACTTATCAGCTGAGGAGAACAAACAACCTGTAAACAGCAGCAAGCTGTCAAATAACTGCTTGTTGGCATAACTATTTGTCTCTGACAAGTGTAAACGGTAAGCCATCATTTTCCACTTGCAGAGATATGGCCTGGTACTTACATGGCATGGGGTTTTTTTAAGAACAGCTACAAAATTTGTAAATACATATTTTAAGCAAAATTATGGTGCATAAGTAGGTTATGGTCTTATAAAATAACAACAGAAACCAAGAAAGATACTTCAGTAATAACCTGAAAAAGGAAAGGCAGGAAGTATAGAGAATGAATAGAGAGAAAAACTTCATTCCTCTCAGAAAAAGAGATGGGATGAAGTTGGGACAAGGCACAGAATTAAATACATCATACTAGACTGTAGATTCCATCAGAATGGATCTCTGGTTTTCCCCCATCTCTTCTTTCAGAAATCTTATAAACCCTTTGGGGTTTTGTTGATTCTTAATTGACGCATTCAGAGGACACTTAGCCCCAGGAATAAGGCACAGAGTGTACTGTGTTATCAGGTACTGCGTTATTTATTTTTACTAGTTATTGTAAAAGACATAAACAAATCAGATATTGATAATTTGATACTGATGTCATCCTACATGCAAATATTGCAGAATTCTGACCTTCTTATCAATGTTCTTATTCTTCCTATCACAATTCAAATGAATTAGTATTTTACCCTTACCTTATAAACAGATACATTTCCAGAGAGATGGAACAAAACAGCACTCTTCTAAACACAGTCCACATTCTTGGGCATTTTCATCCTTCTTTTTCTGAATCACAGGCTTACATGTATGTGTATGCATTTATATGTATTTGTGGTTTATCATTACTTTCTTAGTTCTTTCTTAAGGGAAATAGCTCATTGAAAGAGAAGTCACACAAAACAAGCATATATCCTGGACATGCAACTACAACACAATCAATGCCTGTAAAGTGTGGAAAGGTAGGTACAAAAAACCATGCAATATATACAGGCTGCTTCCTCCTTAGCACTCCTTTTCAACTTCCTGATCTTGGACATTCTGATCAAATAGCAAACTATTTACAAAAGGTCCAAAATGCTGACTTTGTTATTGCACAGACCTCAGCAGGACAAGGACTGTTGAGGATGATTGATTGAAATTCATAACATGTTGCAAAATGATTTCTTTGAGATAGCCAGTAGGGAACTCTTGTTTGTTGAACTTATTACTCATTCATGTATTCATGAAACAAAATACAATAAAAGCATAATCCCTCCATAGCGCCTGAATGATCACATTGAAATGAACCCAGAGCTTTGCAGTGCTAAGCAAGGTCTTTACTTTGCAACAGAACAGTTTTATATTGCAATATCATTAGCTGAGCCTAGAGTTTACATTATACTTACAAATCAGCAAGGGAAATTTAACCTGCATTGTAATCTAAGGTTATGCCGAAAATCAGATATTAAAAATACACATGCATAATAACAACTGCTTATGGGACTTTTTTATTTCCTCCTTCCTAAATGATTTAGCAATTACTGTGTAGAAATGTAACTAAGACTGTGAATCTGCTTCCATTTTGGCAACTAAAATATGGGTCAAAACAAACACAGGAATAATAAATACACTTTAGTGATTTGAAAGTTCTTAAAGTAAATAAATCAGTAACAGGAAAATTGAGCTGTCAAACCTGTTATTTGAAAAAAATTACTGACAAGGTTTGAATCAGACTTTCCTGTGTTTAAAATACTAATAAAATAAAGGACTAAAATTTAAAAAGAAAATCACTGTAAAATGATCCAGTACTGAAAGTTTTTACATTCACAAATATGAATATTTACACAGAATGATATATCATTCCGATATATCAATCAAGCAATGCTTGATTTTCCCTCCCTTACTAAACTTCCCTGTTGCTTCTCTTTCTAAACTAAATATTTGCGTGTTTATATTCAGCTTGAGATAGTTTTGCATTCTATATTCACATCCTATCTTATCTTGAGAAGAAATATATTTATGCACTGTAGACATCAGGTTTTGCATTACTAATTTCCAAAATTTGTCATTCATTTTCAACCATAGTAGATGCAGAGCCACTTGGAAAGACACTGTTACTGACCTTGCTGTTGTCAAACTGTTCTGCTAAACTAAGAGGACTTCTGGAAATCATCTTGACAAATTGTTTCCTCTTGTTTCAAAAGGAATCCTCCCTCCTCTCTGCAAAATGCTGATAACTTGTGATGGAAGGATAAGGAGTCCTTGACTTAGAAAGGTCTAGGTCAGCTTTTCATTAAATTCTTCCTATTACTTTTGATCAGCTAGACCAGAAAAGTAAAAAAGCCTTGAGTTAACTAAGTATATCTGGCTGCATAAATTTAATTTGATTTTGGAGGAGATGGAGAAAATAATTAGGCCCAAACGTAATTATCCAAAGTTAAAGTTAACCAGACGCGTAGATATTAATCTCAACTCTCAACATGAAAGTTGAAGGATCCCTGTTTATGGGACACCTAGCTGATTGTCTTTCAAAGAAACTTCTTTCTCTTGCACTAATCTGTGTTCCTACCCCTTGAACTGGGAAAAGGACTTTAGCCAGCAAAGGCCGTGTGAGCTCTTTCCAGCTAGCAAAGAATGGCGATGGACACCAAACCCCATGAGAAGCTTTTAGGTGCAGAAGACTACCTCTTCACTTTCCTGTGATCTAAGCATAAAGGTTGTAATGATGGCATCCCAGCAAAGGGAAAATCATAGTTTGATCTCTGTTTTGATGCACTTTTACAGCATAAGACTGTAATCAAGTAAGATTTCAGCCTTTTTGAATAAACAGCAGCCAAATACTTGATCAGAGAAAATCACTTAAGTTCGACTTCAAAATAATATGTCAAAGAGATTTAACGCCATGCACAATATCATGTAATGCTGTTAAGTGTGTTGGGGGTTTTTACTGACAGAGATTTAAATATTCCTTTTTATTTACAGTTAATGTCTTGACCTGCTGTTACTCCTGTCAAGCACTTTGTTCTGTTGATGCACAGAAAGATTAATTTTGATGCCTCAAAGACAATAGTGTTTTCCAGATAATGGTGAAAAAACAGGGTTTTAAAGAAACTTTTCTTCAATTGGGAAACAGTGACAATTGTTATCAGCTTGTCATCGCTTCAGCAACCACTCCTGAATAACTTCAATTGTTTTTGCATTTTTTTCTTCTACATGGTATAAGCTATAAGTCATCAGGAAATCTAAAAGTATTACAAGCAACTCTACACCAGCTAAGAAGACATTCTGCTAACAAGCCACTTAACAATAAAGCTTCCAAGGCATTGGGGACATCTAAAAATGTTATTTGATATGCAATACCATTACTTCAAATTGTGACTCTGACTTGAGTCAAATTGGAAATTTTCAGAAAAGTAAATCTGGTTAAAAAGCTCATAAATTGCAGAGATTAAGTTAAAAGCATATTACTTCAGTTAAATAAAACTTTTAAGATTCTTGCATTAGAATTAAATGGTAAGGAAACAGGAATGAAATCAATTTTCTGAAACATATATATAACCTCTTGCTAGTTTCTCTTAACAGAAAACAAGATCTTTGCATGATGGGATGGGAGAATCTTCAGCTCAATAGTTTATGTTCTCAACCATTATTCTCATGACAAGATCTTTTTCTCATTATCAAGGACATGCAAAATTTCATGCCAGTGTATACTATGCAGAAGTATACTCATATACCCAACTAGTGTACCAACCAGGCAGAAAATACTGCCAGGCAGAGAAGGTAGCTCCGTTTGCAGTAATTGTATTCACCCTGAGAAGAAGTATTAACTGGCTCAACAGTACTGATGAAACACTATTGATGCAGCTATAAAGTTTTCAGGACTTTGATTAGCTCACTTATTTTTGCTCAACACCACACTGAATTGTGCATCATAACATCACAATCACAAATGTGGGATTTACAAACACACACACACCAGAGCCCTTCTACCAGTCCTTCTCCTGCAACCAAAGCAGGAGCTAGGAGCTCTTACCAGCTCTTACCAGCAGGAGCTAGGAGCTTTCCTTTTGAAGGAATCAAATCCCTCCATTCTCAGGCTGCCCAATCAGGCTTTTTGAAGTACCATTCCCTTAAAAGCTGGATCCTCCCTCCTGTCTTAAAAGATGTCCAATACCTACATAAGATGGTCAGACGCAAGCCTGTCATGTTCTAAACCAAAGAAGACCCCAAAAAATTAATCTTATTGTTAACTTCCCACTGAAGCTGTTTCATCCAATCTTTGCCTATGTAAAGCTCCAGCTTAACTCTTGTACCTCACATCCCATGGTCATTGTATTTGCATTTATCTAGGCAAAGATAACTTGACCTAATTAACCAGTGACTGCAAATCATGTATAACTATAAAATAATTGCTTAAATTTTTATCCTGTTCCATCTTTCCATATACCATTTCCAATATCAAATGCTGACACCAGCAAATACAAGATCTCCTGTGATGGTTAAGAAGAGATAAGTCAACCTTCCAGACAANAGAAGGACTATACACCCTGTGAAAGCAGCTTAGGAAAGCACTTGAATTGCATCTTTTGTTATGGTGGAGGCCCGGTCCATGGCCACCTACAGTCTGTGGGAGTCCATGGATTTCAGAAATCTTGCTCATTCATATTAGGAAAAAAGGTTTTCCCTGTTTAGCTCTCAGTTGTTACTTATTACAAACACAAACACCAGCTCAATGCTCAGTTTAGCCATTACTAAATTTCTTAACTTTTTACAAAACTATTCCAAAAAACACCTTAATCTGACCCAAGAGCAGAGATATTAAAATTTAAGTGTTTCAGAGCAGCAGTCTTTCCTGCTCATGCCCAAGTGTTTTGCACGCTGATTTCAACAGGGTGTGAAAATGACAGTGATTGGACAAGGGTAAATCCCCATTTTCGTGTGAAGTTCATTTTAAGATCAAGGCTTCAGTCAGTGTAGCCATGGCAATTTTATTGTAGCACACTAATATCCAAACTGTTACCATGGAACCAAGTTACAAAGACTTGGACAATCAATTCCAATTATAATAGTTAAATGGTCGTGACTTAAATCGTACAAATGGCAATTTTTATACACATATTTGAATTAAATAATTCTATTTATTGAGAACAGAGAGAGTTATGCTTAGCATTGTAATACCAACGCATGTCATTCAGGACATAATGATATAATTTGCCCTGATATTCACACATGCTACTTTTCTTTTTCCTTTTTAATCCTATATTCAAGTGTCATTCAAAAAGGTGGACTCCTGCTGTCTTTAAAGATCAAAGAAGCCTAGGAAATTACATCCAATCTGATCCTGAGCAATCAAACGTTCATATGTTCGATATTTCAAAAAGCAAACACATCAGCACCAACTGGAATTGGCTTTTACAACATAATTTTTTATCTGGAAATCAAATAATAGTACAATTAAATTTCCCTGTTCGTTGATTTTGGAATAAAGCAAAAGAAAAAGTATGGGTCAGGATAATCCAAAGACATTTTAAAATATAGATTTAGNTTGGACAAACAATCAAAGCATGCAGAAATCAAACAGCGGGTTGTTTATTACGTGCCATCTGCCACCAACATGACATAAACTTGGACAGCATGATCCATTACTGTTTGTGCAACAATAGCATGGAAGTGTTTACTGGCAGCAAGCTTTTACTGAGAAAGTGAGTTTATTTTGCAATTGTTCGAAGAAAATTCCAACTTGCTTATATAATTTCTTGGGCAAATATTGTGTCCATCGTGTGGCTGAAGTCCTATTCACCTGGAAAATCAAATGCATGACAAGAACAGAAAAACTTATACAACAGCATGACCATTCTGCCTCTGCAGAATGGGAAAAAAAAAAAAAAGCCTGCAGTAAAAAACACCACACTGATTTAAGCACTGCTGTCAACATTTGCTTCTTTGAGGCCCTAAGGACCAATAGACTCTTACAGGGAAGCAAATCTGGGTCTTACAGACAGGCAGAGCTCCTGCTACTGATTATTCACAGTAGGGTCCCCAGAAACTTTTACCACTTTCATAATTTTCAATTTGAAAGAATCCACTGCTTATATTGAAGCTTCCTTTCTCTGAGAAATTCAATCAACAAAAATAGAACATCAGCACAAAAAACCCCACAACCATTAAAACCCCGCCAACAACAGAAAACCAACCTGTCAGAACTGACTTTTACTTCTGACTTTCCCTTAAGTGTTCAGTAAATTAATATATGACTATCCACCTGAAAAATCATTGCCCATAACCACAAAATAAAACTATTCACTGATGTGAAACTAAGCTGGAAACCTCTAACTAACCATCTCTGTCACAGCCTCCTTTCTCTTAATTGCATGTGTATTTTGCTTTTAGGGTAAGCAAATGACACAAATGAACCAAGTTTGACAGTTAATTTATTGTTACAGTAGCCAATTATTTGGTTTTTTAGCTGTTTTTTCCATTTTGCTGTACTTGAACAGCAAAATGAAACTAGCGCCTTGAAAGTTAATGCTATACTAATGTGAAGGGAAGAAAAAAGAAAGGAACAGAGGGGAAATAACACTGGATCAGAAGAGACCTGAAAACTCAGAGATGTGAGTTTTGATGCTGACACACAATCTACAGAATTATGGTGAATTATATTCATTCCCTTACTCTAAGAACAAAGAGGAGAGCACATTACACATTTACAATAATAAGTGTTTCTCAAGTCTAAAGAATTTGAACAGAACTTGAAAGAATGCCATTGATGTTTCCGGTTGCAACAAAAAATCCTCAACCAAAGACTTACTACATTTCATTCCAAATTACATCATATCATCATATCAAATTTCACTTCCCTACCAGATATCTTTCTCTTGTCCTATGGTTTTCCCAGGCAACCAGCGACTGGATGAGAGGACAGAGTCTTAAGCTGCACCAGGGAAATTTAGGCTAGAGATCAGAAAAATAATTCTTTACAGAAAGAGTGGTTGGGTACTGGAATGGGCTGCCCAAGGAGGTGGTGGAGTCACTGTCCCTGGAGTTGTTTAAAAAAGACTGGATGTGGCACTCAGTACCATGGTCTAGTTGATGAGGAGGTGTTAGGTCAGAGGTTGGAGTTGATGATCTCCAAGATCTTTTCCAACCTAGTTGATTCCATGATTCCTAAAGAAGCAGCCAGAAGCTGCATCCATGTCTGATGGAGCCAATGCCATCCTTCTCCAAGCCCCTCCATGACAGTGGCAGCACCCCTGGGAAAACAGATTTAAGAAGGGGAAGAATTTATTGTTTAGAAGCAATTGCAGCCAGAGAAGAGTGAGAGAGCAACAGTTCTGTGGATACAAAGGTCAGTGAATCACAAAATTTTAGAATCATTAAAGTTGAAAATACCTCCAAGACCATCAAGTCCAACTTCTGGCACCATATTCCCATGCCCACTAAAACATATAATGAAGCGCCATAAAGAGGGAGGAGGTGTCTAAGTACTGGAGCAGAGATTCCCCTGCAGCCCCTGGCGCAGACCATGGTGAGGCAGCTGTGTCCCTGCAGCCCATGGAGGTCCATGGGAAAGCAGAAATCCACCTGCAGCACAGGGAGGACCCCGCTCCAGAGCAGGTGGATGCCTGACAGAGGGCTGTGACCCTGAGGAAAACCCAGAAGGCTCCTGCAGGATTTGTGAGCCATGGAAAGAGGAGCCCATGTGGGAGAGGTTTGCTGACAAGACTTGTGGCCACAAATGGGCTCCATGCTGGAGCAGCCTGTTCCTGAAGAACTGCACCTCCTGGAAGGGATCTACACTGGAGCAGGGGAAGTGTGTGAGGACTTCTCCTGAGGAGGAAGGAGCAGCAGAGACAGTGTGTGATGAACTGACACAGCCCACCCCCTGTCCCACTCCACTGCTGGGGTGAAAGAGTAACATGAAGGAAGCTGATGAGAGGAACGAGTGAGGGGTGGGGGCAAGCTGCTTTGAGTTTCAGTTTTACTTCTCATTATTCCACTCTGAGTTGTTGGCAATAAATTAATTTCCTCAGGTCTAGTTTCTTTTGTCCATGATAGCAATGGGTTAGTGACCTGTCCCTGTTCTTATCTCAACCCATAAACCTTTGGTTGTATTTTCTCTCTCCTGTTCAGCTGAGGAGCAGAGTGATAGAGCAGCTTTGGCGGGCACCTGTCACCCAGCCAAGATCAACCCACCAAAACATACAATTAGGCATATTCAATCTTTCCTAAGTAGTTGTCCTAATCTTATATGTTTCAGTAGCAAGTGGACTGATTTGGTAGCCATTCTGTAGATTCAAATGCTTTTCTGGGAAAGAAAAGATATTCTATGGAGAGGATCCAAACAAAATTAGAAGTAAAATTGCATGACTCATTGACTAATTGCATGACTCATTAATGCCAAATCTTTCTCAACAGAATGATTTCTCTTCCAAAATCTTAATATGCTATGTTTCCTTGCTCTTCACAAGGCCTTCAGTTTTATGAATAAATGTTTTCCATACCACAAACAGATGCATTTATGTGCAAGCTAAAGAAAATGATTAAAAATTAGCCTAATCAAAGAAAAGTAAGCTACAGAAAAACAAAAATTTCTTCTGGTACAACAGTTCAGATGCTGGTTTTGGGTCTAATCAAGTTGTTTAGTCAGAGAAAATCTCTTACATTAAGAATAATGAAAATAACCAATAGTCCACATATGTCATGGATTCCCTAACTTTTTGAACCCTAAACCCTTGTCAGCTCTCAAAATCGCTCATCATTTTTTTTAACATTAAAACACTACAGATGTACGGTGTTCCCTGAATGAAGATCAACTGAAGCCTGCCTTGAAGACCAGCTGTACTTTCAAACAGACATGATCTTGCTGACCACAGAGTGGGTTTTGTATTAAAAATGCCTACAAGTGAAGATAGTAACCATACTCACCGTATATAAAAAACATAGTTTAAGCCCAATCAAAAGCAGGCTCACATTTGTATTTAATAGTGCTGAAATCACTGTAGGCCTGCAGCCCTATTTTTAGATTTCAAGAGTTTCCTTTAGACTACTTTAACCTTGAGGGGAAATGGTATAAGAATATTTCAGGATTAGTAATTTGGACAACTGAATTAGTATTAAGAAATAAACACCTTATATATAGAACTAATAACAATAAATACAAGGTATTTAATTAAGCCTCAAGTTCAATATTTATTCATCACAAGTTCAGTGTTCCTAAAATAAAGGGTGATCTTTTTCTGAAATAGCAGCATGCAAATAACTTTCCAGTACACAAATGCAACTATTGCCTAATAAGCTCTCTTCATTAAAAAAAACCAAAACTATCAAAAAAACCCACCACATCTAGCCTGACTCAAATTTTCATTGGAATTATTTCTACCTCAGAATAACATGATATTAGCAAAATATTTCAGTCAGGCCTTCCAAATCTCACTATTCTAAATTGTTCCAACTTAAACACATTTAAAACACAACAAAACCCAGCAAGTATAATCTAAATCATACACCTATCACTCTTCTTCCCACAAGCCTTGCAGTCTGAAAGTTACCATGGAAACAAATTCTATATTTCCACAAATTGGAAGAGCTAGTTAAAAACAAAACAAAACTAAAAAAAAAAATATTAACTCATTGCTAACTATGCCTTAATCAATGTATTAAGAAGGCCATGGCTAACTAGCCTTTAAATAGGAATAGTGAGAGTGACACTCTTATTAAATTCATTAATTGGTCAGGGATCCAAAACAGAATGGCTTTCAAGAAAGAAAGAAAGAAAGAGAACGCTACAGTGTTTCATTCAAATAAGCATTATTTACAGTGTATTTACAACATGCCATTGTGTTTTTTAATATTGCCACAAATTATCCTGTGACCTAGGTGGGGGCAGAGCTGCTGGCTGAAGCTTTAGGTTCAAGCAGTGTATACTCAAAGTGCGGCCTACATCAGAGAATTACAGAGATTTAATCTCTCACAGCTTTGGTTTCCTGTCTATAAATGGGGATGGCATAGCTTGTAAGAGCAGATAATACTTGGGAAAGGGACTGCTTAATGTTTATCTGCATGCCATACAACGTCATTCAATTGCCATATTGTGCTGCGCTTATATTCCACAATGTTTATCTGTGACCTTGGGCAATACAAAGTAGCTGGAACTCCCAAGGTCCTCTCTTATGCCCACAGAGGTGAACAGATGCATCTCCTGATATCTATTTTATAACAAGGTCCAATAAATTTCAGACTATATATGACCTGAAAGTATATGAAAAATTCAAACACAAAACCTGAAAGCCAAAACATGCACAAAAAAGGAACAGCTATCCCTGCTTGACCTAAGTCCATGAAATTTCTACAATTGGATAAATTACTCCTGGAATACTTGCTACTGCAGCAGTCCTTTTCTTTTCCATGAGATGCAAAAATAATCTGAAGTGGTTCTGATATAACAATTGCTTGCAGAGTCTCCTACCTCTGGGAGACATTATTCCTAAAATGTCCAACACTGAGGTGCATCATCATCTTCCTGTTCAGTTTGAAATGTAATTTCATAGAATCACAGACTGGTCTGGGTTGGAAGGGACCTTAAAGATCATCATAAAGATTTGAACCCCCTTGCCACAGGCAGGGACACCTTCCACTAGCCCAGATTGCTCAAAGCCTGGTCTAGTGGAATTTATCCTCTGAATTCCCATCATTCATTTTAACCTTTTTTAATCACTATATTGATCTTAGACATTGTGTCTTCTGAGAATG
>WEZZ01039435.1:22460-42145 GCA_013400585.1 Chloropsis cyanopogon
GGCTGAACCATCACATCTCTGAACACAGCTGACAGCTTGCCCTTATTTAAAGAAGCATTATCAATGCCTTCCAACAATAGACCCAAGTCTATTGCATTTCTTTTCCACAGCTATATAAAAGGATAGAGATCCCATATTCACCTGGCTGTGCAGATCTTCTTAGCACATCTGAGATTGCCAATCAGGGCACAAGACAAAGATCAGTCAGAGTGGGTTCCTCAGTGTCATACTCCTGGTGTCATGTCATTAATTGCTAGAGAAACCATTCTCTAAATGTTCAAATTGTATCTATGAAGAAAATTTGAAGTGTCTCTTCTTCAAATCTACTTTCTGCTGTCATAATAACTGCTTTAAAATTATATCCTTGCAGAAAGGCCTTCCACATTTTAGTATTTTCTTCCTTGGAAAAGCATCCACTAAACTTTCAACTCAAATACACACATATTTTAACTAAAAATATGATACAATTGGAGAAGAAATTTAGCTAAAAATTTCTGTTGGGAAAAATCAGACCATAAAATCTAGCAAACACAAATACTATCCTGCAGTTACGACCGAACTGACTTCTTCTGCTGCTGTCCACTGAAATGTTTAACCAGCTCCAGATTATTACATTTGCCTTTTTATTAATCTTATCTACACTGTCATGTTCCCAGACTACTACAAACATTGCATAAAGTCTTGTCTTTATGGTAAATAAGCTCTATCTGGTTAGCTAGGTGCAACATAAACTAATTTCTATGAACAAAAGACAACATTAAACATCTGAAAATAAAAACCTTAGGGAAAAAAGAAAACTGAGGTTTTTTGCCAGAATATATTCTTTATATTTAAACATTCATACTTTCCTGTCAAATTTTCAAGCAATTATAGTAAACAAAATTTCATGTAATTTAGTTTTAAATTTTATGCTAATTGTCAGTGACCTTTGAACCTTGGAAACAGTGCTACCATCCGCATGGCAAATGTAATTATGGAATCTGATTTCCTATATGTTGTAAGCAGTGAAACTGCTTTAATTGACACTGATATATATTTGCAATAACTTTTGTGTAAATTAAAAACCAATGCCAATATTAGCTCCCTGGATCCTATTTTTATCAGTCTACTTATTCTTTAGAATGGGAGATATACAAGAGCAAATATTTTGCAGAATGTACAATATATATTTTAAATCCCAGTGTAGTTTTCATGCATGCCATTTAGGTGAAAAGCTTGCATATCTCGCACTTATGTACACACAAATAAGGACAAATCCTGTCAGATCCAGGCTGCCTTCAGGAGATTTTGCTTCCAGCTGATTTTTGATTGATTGTCAAGCATGCTTCACCATGACTAAGTGGGATATCATTGTATTATCTGGTGTCAATGCTGCAGTGCATTGTAGATTTTCCAAAACAGGGTTACAAAAGAAACTGAAAGTAGAATTCTCTTTCTTTGTTTTTTTCCAATTTTTATAGGGCATTCTAGATTTTAAGCCCTTCAGACCTGTTGTGCATTCAAAGATATTCTTGGCAAACACTGCTAACATTCCTCTCCTATTTCATAATTTTTCTTCGTCTCCATAGTCTTTGTTTAAATGCTGGAAAGCAAACTACAAATACAAATATATAAAATGTATTTAAAACTTTATAGCAAGAAAGGTATCTTTGTTCAGCATCAATAAAAACATTCTGCCATCTGGACACAAGCATTCATTAAGAATCCAGGTAAATTTCAGACTAGGCTTTGAAACAGTCACAATAGCTGCTGTGGGGAGTGGAAGGAAGGTGGTCTTTGTGGTTTGAGCCCTCAAAAACAGCATGTTGGATTGAGTAAAGTATCTTTCTATTGTCATAAAAAGCACAACAACTTACAATTTTCCCCAAAATGTAAAAATACCAACTGTATATTTTGAAACTATGGTGTTAACGATATAAGCTATATATTAAATAAAGATGAATTGAGGAACAATGAAGAGAATGACAACACTCAAAGGTCTTGCTCTCAGACACAGCACAGGGCCACATCTGATCTCACAGTGGTTTATCCTGCTGTGACTGCACAGACTTCATTAAGCTTCATCCTTTATATAAACACAAATGAATACATAAATAGAAAGCAAAGATTGCACAGATTTTCCAGCGGGGGGAGGGGCCCGGGGGGAAGTGCAGAATCTGAATCGGGAAGCATCCAGCTACAGCTTCAGTTCTGTTTTCAAAGGCTGTTTGTTCACATTGTATTCCTTAGCAAGGAAGCTAATTTTCATCATAGCTGCAAAGCAGCAAAAACAGTGCAGTATTATCATATATCAGGGAAATTTTGCCTCTCAAAGAATCAGCATTTTCAACATGTAATTGAAACTCAATGTGATGTAAATTAGGTCTTTATATTAGAAGGCTTAAACCATACCAGCCCCCTGTAATAATTTCAGCTGAAGCAGAGGACTCTTTTCTTTCCTGTGTCCTTTCCTAGCAGTACTAGTGAGGATGTACCTGATGTACCACCAGGATTCACACGCCATAGAAAGAATCATCACCACTCCTCTCACTCCAGGTTCTTTGCAGCAAACTGCATTTGAGAAGAAGAAAAATAGGAAAAAAAAATCAGACAGCTTCAAAATATGCTTAATTTTTTTAGCTTGCAGAAAGATGCACATTTTTGTGATCAGTGAAATAACCCATTTTAAAAATAAAATAATGAAAAGAAAAATTCTATAAGCTATATCTTGTAAATGCCACAGAGTCCCAGCACACCCACTGCACCTGTAGTCATATTGTACTTAGAAAACAAACCATCGACCTCTAAAATTTGCTTCTGATGTAGCCTAAAAGCACGTTATAATATTAAAGCTTATTTACGCCTGTAAGACCCTCTTACCTACAGCTATTTCAAATGTAGTGAAATAATGCAACACTAATCACTAAGACTTTTATTCCATAATAGATGTTTTTCTCAGTAAATCAATTCAAAGGCTAATTGGGGTGGAAGGTGACTATCTCTAGTGGTTATAAATACATTTGCATTGCTATCAATCTTTTACCCGGCTGATGTTTAACGAGGCTGAACCGGAGCTCGGTGCCGTGCCGCCGGTGCCAACGCGTAGCCAATGCTGCCATCCAGTGGCACAGCCAGCGGGGGATGACAGCGATCCAGGATTCCTCCATGTGGCTGACAGCGGTGAAGGATTCCTGTGCTCGGCTCCACCTTTGTCCTGGCGGGACCGGACGTCCCAGCAGCTCTATCAGCCTGAAGGTAGAGCTGCCCAAGCTCCCGCAGCTCTGCTGGGCTCCCGAAACTCCACCTATGTACCGCAGCCAGACAGAGCAGCAGACTCCCCATGACAATTTAAAACAGACAAGCCTCGCCTCAAAGAAAAGGAAGATCAGAAAAGGTTATTGATTCCTTCAGTGAGTCTTGGACTAAAGCCTATGTCTATCATATATTCTGAGTCACTCAAAACATCTATAACTCGGTTTCATCCTCCTGTCCAGCAAGAAGTCTCTTGTCACTTTTTAAAATAAGCTTCCTCAGACATGCAATCAAAAACCAACCAACCAACCAACCAACCAAAAAAACGCCAAAAATAAACAACAAACCCCCGCCCCCGCCCCCACCAGCTGTACTTTTATCAGACACATAATTTAAGGTATTATTTAAACTCTGCAAGCTTCAGGTGTCAGAGAAATATAGAAGCCCAGTTTTCTTTTTAAAAAAATCAACCCTGAATATGCCTGAAACAGGTGACATGGCTTTCCTTAGGGAAACTTAAATAAACATTTTTGGGTTGAAGAATGTTAAAAAAACATTCTTACAGCTTTTGCCTAATGAGAAATATGGAGATATGTGATAGAAAGCATCTGGTTTTCTACCAGAGAAATTCTTGGAGGAAAGAGCTGTTTTACTTACTTGGTTTGTCTGTGAAATAGTGATATTATCCAAGTCAGCTCAGCACTGCTTTTCTCTGTGCATCATTTCTGTGTGGACAGCTTGCAATGAAGTGTATATTCCTCTTCAAGACAGAAGGCTCTAAATCAAGTATTTTGGATACACCTGCAAATTTTACCCATCACCAGCCAGATTGCTACAAGCATTATCCACAGAAGGATCATACATAGTCAATGGCAAACATACAATAAGCAAGCAGCCAATACAACATTTATGGAGCTACATTATTACTAGATGCTCTCTAGAGTTTTGCAACCTAAAACTTGGTGTAGCCAGTTGCTGTTTGTTAGCAGACTGCGTTAAGTGAAGTCAGCTATTATGACTGCAGAATTTTGCTTTCATGTGCATGATGCTGTAGTAAACAGTTCATAAACTGTAAGTTATGATATTAAAGCAGTGGGCAAAACCCTTATATTCTGTCTGTTATTAGTGAGATTTTGTACATATAGTGTCAGAAGACAATACTTCCTCTGAAATATTAATGCTGCAGCATGGTACTTTACATTGCAAGTAAAGACAAGATAAGCTTTTGTGTCAATGAATACAGAGGCTAAAATGTGTACAGAAATAGATGTGAAAGCCTAAGGGAAAACAGCATCACAAAATGAACAAAATAAAGTTAGAATTAACTACAAACACATATGCATAAGGGTAGTTAATTGCACTTTCTCTAACTACAGTGAGAATTTACATTGCTGTTTAAAATGGAATAGAGGGCACACTTGTTAGATGATAAAAAATACATTTTAAAAGCTTTCTCAAGACTTAAATCAAGAACACACATTGAAAAAAAAAACCAAACTCCTGAATAAAAGTTCACTTTTGAAAGCCTGTGGCTAAACAGTGAGTGAACATTACAAAGAAGATCAAACTCTGTACAAATGTGGTGCGTATGTTGTAGCATTTATATTTTTCCTTTAATGTGTTCAGAGATCACAACTGATGTCATACTGACATTTTTAATTTCTGCCTTGAGGACTTTTAAACAGAGATGCATATAATTAGAAAGCAACTGAACAGACTACATTTTCTCATTTATTAGCTGCTCAGAAATCAAGACCTTCACTGATAATTGAAAGTTCCAAAACATGACAATTTGAGACAAATCTACCTGGTTTCCATGGCGTAAGCAGAAATGAAAAATTAGAAACTATATGCAGATGAAATATGCCAGGTGTCAAAACAAGCATTCCAAGTAGGAAAAGGATAGCAACTGTCCATTTCAGATTATTTTCCTTCATGTTGTGAAATATTGCAACACGTTCTGAACAGCAATTAAAACTACCAACACCACCACCAAAACACACACATAAACCAAAAAACTAAACCAACAACAGCAAAAAACCACAAAGCCTAAAACATAAAATAAACGTTAAAAAGTATTCAGAACTATATATCAGGAAAAGTTAATGTGTCTGGGCAATCAAGACTACAGTCAAAGCCTGCCAATTTAACTAATGTTGTACCTGTTTCTGAATTTCCTTACCATTTGCCAGGCCACAACAATAGAGGGCCTGTGTGAAATCAGGCCCTTTGACCACAACCAGCTAAAGTAGTTCAGTGACAGTATTAAGGTAAGTTTCCAAAATTCTAGTAACCAGCAGAATGACAAGCAGAGAGAGAGATGTTTTACAGTCAACAAAACTATCCCAGTTAAGGGGCAGCATTTTATGATCTTGCGTTTCTGATTATCAGCTTCTCAAGTTCTGCAATTATTGCAAAGAATTGTCAATTATTTCCTACATTTAATTCCATATCACTCATTTCCTACATGTGCTAATGCACATTTTCAGAAGTTAAAAAACCCAAACCAACAAAACCAAAAAGATAAAAAAAAATCCCAATCAAAAACAGAACTACCACCAATAACAAATACAACCCACCCCCTAATATATATATAAAAAAAAAACCAAACAAACAAAAAAAAAACACCAAAAAACAAACCCAAACAAAATTAAAAACTCCAACAAACTAAAACTAAGTTTTGGATAAGCTCTATTTGAGAGCTTATCCAAACATTCCTACAAGTTGAACTCATGTAGAAAGATAAATAGCAAGACTTTCCATTCATCTAGTGTCTAAAAGAGGTACATGCCAATTCACAAAGCAATCGGCAACTTAATCAAAGAAAAAATAAAATTTAGTGAGGTTATCAAACTGATAAATACTGCTCATTACTGAGAACATTCCTGAAATATGTAATGCTGAGAGAGTTGATTACTAGGAGAAATGTTACTACGATCTTTCCTTTTCTCATTCCTTCTTTGGTATCTGATGGTGAACAGTGACAGTTTTTATTATTATCGACAGCTTAACTGAAGGGAAGGGACTACTGTCAGGTTAAAAACGATTTATTCCTCAGATAAACATCAGCCTCAAATGCTGAGAGATTTTAGAGGAGCAAACAGTTGGCTGTAGCTCAAGGTAGCCACAAGTTTCTTTGTCACAAGGCAATATATAACATTGTAATCCAATGGAAAGTTGCCACAAAATTTTGTTTTTCTAACCTATCACCTTTACTTAATTCTGCTGCACTGCATATACTTTTATCCAGTGGGCTACTATTACATGTACACACATATACACTTCTATTACAACACCTTAACTCTTAGATTACTCTATATATTTACATTATTATACTATAAAACCCTTCACCATCTTACCCAAGACAGTTTCTTACTTAAAGCATATTCTTACTTGTAACTATAGAAACATAAGTTTACAATTTTTCTGCTAAATGTCGGTGTACTTTTATTTTTTATATCAATCCAAGCTTCTTTCAAGGCTGCAAATCAAATCCTTCAGTATCTGTGGAATTTTCTATCTTTTAATTTCCTACAACAGTGACAGACTACTTTGCTCAATACACATTCCGTCTGCTGCAACATGGCTGTTCTTGCAGTGTGACTTTCAAAACCTTACCCTTTTTCATTCTTAATATGAATTAAGCATATTTAGAAAAACTACATTTGAAAGAACCCCAAAATTTCATTAGAAATGTCCTTGCAATCACTTGCCTATGCTAAGACTACTTGTGGTTTCTGATAAGCCATCTTAGTTTAAGTATATTTTATTAAAAGCTTCACAGCTGTTGATCCAGACAACCTTGTATCTCCACATGACACATGGACTAGAAGTGATCTGCTGAGTTTCCATGCAAACTGATTTTGCACCTTTATTCACAGGCTGTCATGTCTCACTGCCACACTGCTCTGACATCACTCTGCTTGCTGAAGGAAAGGTACAAACACGGTATCAGTGATGTCCACACGAGAACATTTTACCTCTGCTGAAAGGGAATGTTTGAATTTAAATCACTAAAACACTTCAGCAACTACAAAATTCAGTGCATGAGTATTCTGAAGTTTAAAATTGTGACAACTGACTCTCTATTTTTTGTTTTATTTTGTTTTGATCTAAGAGCAGCATTCATTATTTTAAAAAAGACAGTTTTTTCATGTATGGTAAGATCATCCACACGGAAGCAGATGCAGTTTTTCTGCTGAATAACATCCTAATTTATATCACATTTATCCAGCAGAAATGCCTTAGTTTTTTTACTATGTTACTGTCTATTGAAACAAAATTGTAATCTTTTCAGTGCAACAGATTTCCTTAAAAGACTCTCATAGGCAGGTTTGATTTTATATTACAAATTTCATTTCATTGTGAGCTCTTACATTTATATTACTGCTTAACATGAACTCTCACTGAAATGTGACCTGATAATATTTATCTGTATTTATTCATGCTAAGCTTTCTGCTTCACAACTACTGAAAATGTAGTATATTCATTGCAGAAATAATACTTCCTGCTATTTCTAACAATGAAGGTCACACATGAAAGGAAATGTAATGTTCTTCCGTTGTGGCACACCTTTTAAATTCTTTGTTATAATCATCTATAGTAAAGCATTTCTGCAAATTTCTTGTTTTCCCTAACTCCATTTTCTGTCTTTTAGGTCAGGAAAATGGTTTATGTATATGACACAAATGAGGGAAAAATAACAAAGACAGATTCAAAACTTACTGAGCTATACAGCTAAAACCAAACAAAACAGACCAAACCACTAAGGCTTAGGCCTGTCTGTGCCTGAGTTTCATTCATGTATTCTTATTCCATTAGCAAAATCTTACATTTTTGGCATACGCAAAGAAAGAATCCCAGAGAGATCCATAAGCTGTCAAGCTTCTTGTTCATATTAAACCAGATTGATAAGAATAACTGCACAGCTCTAGTTCCATGATGAAAAATGCGGTTGATTTTTAATTCAGTTTTATCTGAACACTTGTACCTCAGTACCTAGCTTGTCATCAGTACACACTAACCATAGCTACTCTGCTAATTTCTGCATTACATACTCGTACATTATACTTCCAAAGGTATTGAAGGTTCAGAACAATAGATATTGCTGTCATGGGAAGACAGCTTCTGAAAATTTGAGTGCATTTTTCTGGTTAAAAACATTGGTTGCTTTTCCTTTTTGTATTTTGAACTATGCAGATATCATTTTTGCTCTGTATGTTTCCAATGCTCTATCATATAAAAAATGCTCTAATATATAATTGAAAACAATAATATCAGCAATTTGCAAATAAAAATATTCATAGCATAGTTCCTAAATAAAAAATTTACTGGTTTTGTTGACTAGTTACATGAGACATCTACTGAACATTACTAGGGTGTCTACATTTACAACAGTTTAAGACAAGATCAGGAGTTGGGTTGAAGGTTTTTTGTGCATGTTGCTTGCTTGAGGATTTTTTTTTAAGCTAAAAAATCTTGCTACAAAATGGAGCATTTTCTGAAGCACTTATTCAATTCCTCATACTTCTCAATAAAGCGTATTTTATTTGAAAATAATTCTTTCCGTTCCAAAGCACTGAAGAATTTTGAAATGTTCACTTTAAGCGGCAACATCACAGCACAACTGAAATTACTGTATTTTAGCACCCATAGCAGGAAACCGGTTAAAAAAAGAAAAAAGAAAAAAAAAGAAACCCCATTCAAAAACAAATTCAGCTTGAATGTGAGTTTTTTGTCTGCCCAAGTGGTAAAAAATGTACTTTAAACACCCATCCTTCCCATCTTCCCCAGGCTCAGCTTCACTGCCAAATTCTCTACCTCCTTCACCCTGCAGTGCAGGGGGACAGAGAACAGGGCCTGTGGCCAGTTCATCACATATCTCTGCCACTCTTCCTCCAAAGGGGGAGGACCGATAACACCCTTCCCCTGATCCATTGCAGGAATCCCTTCCAAGGGAGACAGTCTTCCACAAACTTTTCCAACATGAGTCCTTCCACAGGCTGCAGTTCTTCATGAACTGCTCCACTCTGGGTCCTTTGCAGGGTCACAAATCCTGCCAGAAAACCGGCTACAGTGTGGGCTCCTCTCTTCATGGGGCCACAGGTCCTGCTCCAGTGCAGGCTTCCCACAGGGTCAAAGCCTCTTTTGGGCACCCACCAGTTTTCATGTGGGATTCTCCCCGTGCTGCAGGTGGATCTCTGCTCCACCATGGATTTCCATGGACTGCAGGGGAACATCCTGCCTCACCATGGGGGCTGCAGCGGACTCTCTGCTCTGGCACCTGGAGCGGCCTCCCCTTCCTTCTCCTCTGACCTTGGTGTCTGCAGAGCTGTTTCTATCACATATTCTCACCCCGTTCTTCCCTGGCAGCAATTGCTCCTGCACAAAAACTTCTTCCCCCTGTTCAATCTGCTGTCTCAGAGGCACTACCGCTGCCACTGACTGGCCCAGCCTCATCCAGCACTGGGTCTGTCCTGAGGCCAGCTGGCACTGGCTCTGCTGGACATGGGGGAAGCTTCTGGCAGCTTCTCACAGAAACCACCCCCACTGCCTCCTGCTACTGAAACTTTGCAATACAACCCAAATAAAGCCGTAGTGTTGCTGTTTGGATTTCAGTCTCAGCCTTGAAATTTCAGCAGGCGGAGATAACTTCTATCAGCAAGACACAGTCTCCACATAGTTTTCACGAAAAAACAAAAAGTACCATTTACTTTTAGAAAGGTAATTATTTTGAAATATGTCAACCTTCTAAGTCTAATTCCCTGGATACTTCAAACTTCTGGGTAGACTTGCACAGCCACCAGTTACTTTGTGCCACAGCAGGGCTGCAGCCTGCTCGGTGGTGAGGAGAGCAGGATCATCATCTGCTGCTGCTCCAGATTCAACTTCCAACATCAGCAGATTCAACTTCTCCTGTCCTCAAGGATGAGAAAACACAGCAAACAGACCACCTTTTGATGTTTAGCATCTACAAAGGATTAAAATAATTTCCAGGCAGGTATGAAAGAAGGACCAGAGCAGAAATACTTCCTCAAAACCTTCTTCCTCAGTATCTCCTCTAGCAAGTAATGGTTGCCAAAAGAACCTTATTAAAACAATTATATCAAGCAATCTCCTGCAGTAATTCTCAGTGGTAGCCATAATTCTTGTACAGTTCTTGTACAACTTCCTGTTTCAATACAAATACAGGTACAAACCTGTTCCAGTTGTCTCCTGTTGACTTGGCCAACCACACTTTCTCAGCAGACACACTGCCCTTCCTTCCCAGGCTATTGAGCTGAACAGTACAGCAGGGTAACAGCAAAGCACAGTTAACTGGCAGTCTGCATCACTTCCCCTGCACACAAACTGACTCAGAATGACTCTGGCACAAAGAAATTCACCTTATAGTAACGTAAGCCTTGGCATTGAAGGAGACTATGAGGGCAGGAAATGTTCAGAGATTAAATTTTTCCTCTTTTCCCCTTCTTCTTAAGGGTGTTCACTACTTAACAGAAACCCAGCACAATCTTTTGGTTAGCCTAAGCTTTAGGTTTCAAATGTCCATTAAACCTCTTCAAGATCCAAACTGGTCTTTGATCACCATAAGGCTCAGTTTTCCTATCCTGGTGTCTCCAAAGGCTGGCAACTAGCTTGTACTGCTTTTGCAGATCTTAATTACTTTTCCCACAACCCTAATTTCAAGAGATGACCACCACCTGCTCAAGAGGTGCAAGAAAATAACCATCTGTCAGAGACCAAGAGCTGCATTTTTGCAGACTTTGAAGGAGAACTGCCCCCAGAAGAGCAGAAGAGCTGGGAGGGGCAGCAGCTGTCATCAAGCCTCATGCCCCCTCCCTTTTACCCCCACAGGGCAGCCTGGCCCCACCTGAACTCCGGCAGGCTGCTTCTGCTGCTTCACCAAGTCATAGCACACCTTCCCAAAAATAGCTGGACACCTCACACACAATAGCCATTACTATCCAAATAGTGAGAGATGCTTCTGTCCTAATTAAGGTGCCAATGAGACCATATGCCAAAGTCAACAATAAGGATTTTTTTAACTGTAAATGTGAGGTAGAAAAAAGAAGTAGAAAAAAAGAGTGATGCAGTGGAGAGAGAGAAAGACAGAGATCAAGCAGAAAATAGTCACCACCCACGGTTCCAGCAGTGTCTCACTAGTGCTTCTTCACCCTGGGCCTCTCAGTGGGGGTCATCCTGGAGTCATTCTTCTGGGGGAACCACCTTTACACAGTCCAAGTTCCAGGTATCCACAGGTTGGTCACTGGTGTTCCTGTAACTTGGAGTGGCATGTGTATGAGTTGCTTCCTTTCCCACAGTTTGCCAAAGCGGGATTTGTCTGGATGCATTAACTAGGTTGAGTTAACCAAATCTCACCTCCATGAGGGTTGGAATTGGCGTCTTCCTGTGGTAAATTTCTCTTGTCTGCACTTATCTCAAGTTCCTGCTTGGGTGATCCATCTTACAGCAAGTTCCTTCTCTGGCCTTGACTGTTTTCAGATGGGCATATGTGGTACTCACACCCTGCTGTAGTCACAAACAGGAGCTCTGCAGGCCCCTGGGGCTGCCCTGCATCCCTTTGGGCACCCACAGTTTTACATGGCTGTCCACTCTGGTAAAATTGTCTGCTCTGGCCACAACTCCCAGATGTCCCTCCCTGACAGTGCAAGCGAAAGGCTGGGACTCCAGCACCCATTAGACTGGACTGAGTTCCCAGTAGGTACCCAGCCAGCAGACTGCCAGACATCTGGAAATAAACCATCCAAATAACAAATGCTTTCCAGTTGTCTTGTCATTTTATGGCTGAATCACAGAACTTGGATCTAATTTGAGAGCCTTCCGAGTTTGTGTAAAGTCATATCGAATCAAACCAAAACTGGGGCATGAGTTCAACTAAGACTGAAACGTGGAAACAGAATTCCTACCAAAACCTAGTGAAAAAAAGAATTACTGTTAGAAACATTGACCAAGAGCTGTGGACACCATTTGTACAAAGCCAGGTGTTGAAAACTAGCCTTGTAGATGTGATTTTCTGCAGAAGACAAGCATATTGTGCCATCTTCCAGTTTTCTCAGCCCCTGGGCTCCAACATGGGGTGCACAAACCCCAAGAGTGAGCAAGACTATCCACTGTGGTGTGGGGAGGAATCAGTAGAACTTGCATTTATATTTATTTTATAGCAAAAACAAATAGACAAACAAACAAAATTCCCCACAACAAAACCACTTAAGAAATAAATTAAGCTTTACTAACATTTAACACACAAATTGACACCAGTGTTTCCACTCACCTCATGTATGAGAGCATCCCAGGCCACGCACAGTGCCAAGATCTCCTCAGTGAAGAGAAGGTATCAACCACACAGAGAGCTTCAATCAGTGCCCTCCCTCATTTGCTCACTTTCAGTGTATTGCCACATAGTGCAATTCACACGGACCTGCTTGAGTGCATTTACAGCCTCTGTGCTCACCCCTGAAGTAAACTACCCTTCCAAAATGGACACAGAGCTCACAGAGCTTCCTGCCAAGAAACTGCACGTGGAAGACAATCCTGATGCTTGAAGCAAGCAAGAACATGGCAAAGCTGACACTTTTTCTGTTCATCGTAGCGGGAGCTTTTTCAATAATCCACTACACAAAACTGATGCTTAACTGGGTGGCAGAACTAACAGATACTGAACTCCTCTGTACTGGTCATTGATACAGAGGGCTCATTTCACTGGCAACAAGTGGGTATTCCTAAGACTACAAAAGTTTACCTTGTATTTTCCACAAAGTGTAGTTTTCTGTAACTATTTCATAAAGTAGCATAGCACAACCAGATTATAGAATAAGATTTCTACATTTAAGAAAATGAATACAGAAATACATTTGTCCTGCATGTAAAAACTGTCCAAGTTTAGCTCTACCTCAGCAAATTTAGATTGTTATATCCAGCTGTGATTTTAGTCCATGCAGGGAGGTTTATCAATCAAATTGGAGTAATTTATGGATACTTACGACCTACCTAATTCTTGGGAGCTCTAAAGAACTTTGTCTTCAGTCTCTCTTGTTCATGAAAAGAGGGTATTAACGTGGAAAACAATCCTCTAGCAGGGATCCTCAGGACAACCCTATATGGCAGAATGCAGACAGTATACATTCTCAGCTAATGAAACAAATGAATTTACCCGTCAAAAATTAATTGAAATTTAAGTGGACACCCAAGTTCAGAACCTATGTCTCCACACAACCAAAAAAGAGGGACTACTATTAAAATCTCAAGACTGGTATCTCTGAAGCAGTGAAGAATTCTTGCTATTTTGTTTAGGTGCACCACAACAAACTCACTAGCCAATGCAAGAAATGAATGATAAAGAAAACACTAAATTAATGTCTGATGAATTTGAGACTCATTTAGAAACCCATGTCAACTGGTCAAACCAAGTGGGGGTTTACATAGTCACCCACAGACAACTGCCTCAAAAACCAAATAAATATTTTGCAGCTATGCTGTCTCAAACTGAACCACAGAAAGGCGACTGTTCACCTATGGCTCTTCACGTCCAAGCAATGGCCAGTCAATGCCAGCACTTTGTGCATTTCAAATATGGTATAATAGTACATTCCTAGCATTAATACAGAATTCTGTTGCAAAAGCCCTTTAAGATCATCAAGCCCAACCACTCTCAGCACTGCCAAGCCCACCACTAAACCAGGCACTGAAGCACCAAAACATCTACATGTTTTAAATACCTCCAGGGGTGGTAACTCCACCACTCCCCTGGGCAGCCTGTTCCAATGCTTGCGAATTCCTTTGAAGAAGAAATCTTTCCCTAATATCCACTCTAAACCTTTCCTGGTACCGTATCAGGCCATTTTCTCTTGTTCTGTCACTTGTTTCTTTGGAGAAGACCCCCACCTGGCTACACCCTCAAAGTCCGCCCTGAGCCTTGTTTTCCAGGCTAAACACCCCCAGCTCCCTCAGCCACTCCGCACAAAACTTGTACTCCATACCCTTCCCCAGCTCTATTGCCCTTTTCTGGACTGGCTCCAGCATTTCAATGTCTTTTCTGAACTGAGGCCCAGAAATGGACACAGGACTTGATATGTGGCCTCACCAGCACACTGTATAGGGAGACTATCCTACACACACTTGGACCATCCCTGCTACTGCTGGCTACACCATTTTTGATACAGGCCAGGATGCCTTCTTCAGGGCATAGCTGGCTTGTATTCAGCTGCTGTGGACCAGCACCCTCAGGTCCTTTTCTGCTGAGCACCTTTCCAGACACTCTTCCCCCAGCACATAGTTCTGTCCAGGATTATTGTAAAGGCAGGACTCAGCACTCAGCCTTGAGGTTTTCATTCAATTAATTGAAAAGCCCACTGATCTAGCCTGTCGATGTCGCTGCAGGACCTTCCTACCCGCCAGCAGATGTACATTCCTGCCCAGTGAATACAACTGTTGTGGTGGTGGTCAGAGTGCCACGACCTTCCCAAAGAAGCATCTTGAAAAAGACACCTCAGGGGCACAGGCACGTCCCTGCGCACGTCGGGTGATTTCAGCTCTTCTGTGATCCAGGCGATGCAGAAGGAGAGATGGGGTCTTTGTGTGGGGTTCCAAGGAGAGCCTTTATTGAGCTTCTTCCTCTAAGACACCCAGGAACAAACAGCCACTCAGGCAGGGAAAACAGGGGTTTACACACGGATCTCGAGGGGCTCAACAGAACACTAGGACCGACGGGATGAGGGCACAGGGCGGGAACAAGGGGGAAGGACCAATGGGATACATTGCACCTGCATGCGACAGAAAGGCATGCTGGGAGAAACTTTTTTCTCACCCTTAAAAAAGGAGATTGCTGCCCAAGGGGTTCTCCCTCCAGGGAAGGGGTGTGGATTCTTTTTCCTGTTGGCCCACTGGCCTCCACATGTAACCCCATTCACCTCCACTCTCTGGGCCTAACCACACAGCCAGTTTTTCTACCCAGTGTAGAGTGCACCATTCCAAGCCATGAGCAGCCAGTTTCTCCAGCAGAATGCTGGAAAAAGTAACTGTCAAAGGCTTCACTAAAGCCTAGGAAGACAACATCAAGTCTTTCCCTCATCCACTAAGAAGCCCACTCGGACAAAAAAGGAGACCATGTGGGCTTAGCAGGACTTGCCTTTTGTAAACCTGTCTTGGCTGAGCCCAATCCCCTGCTCGTCCTGTATGAGATTGCCGTGTGATGGCAATCAGAACGATTTGCTTCATAACCTTCCCCAACACTGAGGTCAGGCTGACAGGCCCTGGTGGTTCCCTGGATCTTCCTTCCAGCGTTCTTGCTGATGATTATCATATTTACTTGTATTGGGTCTTGTTGGGATGGGTTCTTTTCCCCACATCAGCCCCCACCTTGCTGTGCTGTGTGTCAGTGACTGGTGAGGTGCTGGTAACAGAGCAGTGCTTTGGCTACCTCTGAGCAGCCCCGGCCCAGCATCAGCACTGTATCCCCAAGACTCTGCACCCCCACCACCAGCAGGCTGGGGCTAGGCAAACCTGGGGAGGGGACATGAACAAGACAACTGATCCAAACTGACCAAAGGAATATTCCATACTATACGAAGTCTGCTCTGATACAAAGCTGAAAGGCCACAGTCTATCTTCCAGAAGTCCAAGGTAGCAGTTCTACTGATCTGCCTCCTCACTTCTCTGAGAACCAAAAGCTCTATCATTTTGTGATCTCTGTGCCCAAGACAGCTTCCAACCACCACATCACTCAGCAGCCTTTCTATGTACACAAGTCCACTGGGATGCCTGGACCCAAAGACCCTTGAAAGCCAAAAGCCATAATCCTGGGTAGTAGCTTTGCTAGCAATTTTTTTCATAGTGCCAAATATCTTAAACTTAACATCTTCATAATCAACTGTGACCAAGACAGCCACCAATCTTCACCCATTAGACTATCCTTAGTTGCAAACAACAGACCTAGGAACGGACCTTTATCAAAAGCAACCTTCTATGCACTTTAGGACCTTGGCAAGCTTTTAGAGTGCACCCAGGCAAACTTTCTGAAGGACAGCAAGGACAAGTTCTGCAATTGGCCCAGGGCAACCACCACTCTAAGTACAGACTGGTGGATGAAGGGTTTGAGACCAGAAAAGGACCTGGGGATAGTGATGAATGAAAAATTAAACATGACGCAGCAACATGCACTCAGCCAGAAAGCCAACTGCGTCCTGGCTGCATCCAAAGCAGCGTGGGCAGCAGGGTGAGAGAGGGGATTCTGCCCCTCTGCTCTGCTCTGGTGAGATCCCACTGCAGTGCTATGTCCAGTTCTGGGACAGAGCACGAGAAACACTTGCAACCTGTTAGAGAAGGTCCAGAGAAGGCAACAAAAATCACGACTGGATGAGAACACACCTTCTATAAGGAAAGACTGAGTACTGGGGTTTTTCAGCCTGGAGAAAAGATGATTCTGGCAACACCTTACTGTGGGCTTTCAATACTTGCAGCATCAAACATGGAGACTTTTTACCAAGGCCTGTGACAGAACAAGAAATTACAGATTAAACTGAAAGAGGGTAGATTTAGACTGGATGTAAGGAAGACCTTTTTTTCAATGGGGGTGGTAAGACAGGCAACTGGAGCAAGTTGCCTGAAGAAGTTGTGGATACCCAATCCTTGGAAACATTCAAAGTCAGGCTGGATGGAGCTTTGAGCAACCTGGCCCAGTGAAACATCTCCACACTCACCTTAGGAGGGGGTAGTGGTGTTTTGTGTCTGGACTAGATGCTATTTCAGGGCCTCTTCTAACCCAAAACATGTTCTTTTCAAGCATTTCCTAGACCTCTTCAGGTCTTTTTTTAGGTGGCACAGACAGCATAAACTTTAATCCGTGAGTTGATTTCAAATGTGTGCACTGACGTCTCCTCACTCTATTGCTGTTATCAGGTCTATTAAAGCACATAACAGTAACATCTGTTAAGTAAGCAAACACAACTGTAAGTCAAGACAGCATTATGAGAATCATGCTTTCAAATTCATTGCCATCCAAAGAAATTATATTTGTTCAGCACATCCTGAAACATTATTTCATCTAAGACTGCAGGAAAGGGGAAAAAAGGCAAATTTTAAAAAACTATCTTTATTTTATTCTTACATTTAAACAGGGATGTATTTCAGTTTTAGACATCCAGCCATTGTTTACTTCATTACCGTAGACAGGAAGAAAAAGTATATAAATGCAAATCATATTGGCATACCTACATTAGTGCTGACTGCTTTACTAGAAGAAAACCTTCTTCCGCATTAAAATCAAGCACTTAAATTGCTGAAAAGCAAGTGCCTTGCTAGTCATTTCAGCAAATAAACAGCTTTTATATATTCAACCATTGTAAATCCATAATGTTCACACTGTCTTGTTATGGAATTCAGCTCATACAAACACTGTAGAGATTAAAAACCTCCAAGAATAAGTCTCATCAGGTGTGTGAGAAATATACATACCACATGTACAAGCAACAGATTTGGTCAAGTACTACAAAGAAGGATGTGTTTTCATTAGAGAATGGTCAAGTGACCTACTTCTCAGCTCAAACAAAAACATAGAAATAACTTCATGAGTCTGAAATAATCAGTAACACACTCTGGTGGAATGGAAACTTACAACCTGTTACACAGTGTGTTTTTGTAGGCCAAGTTCAGGTTTTCTAAAACAAAAACTTAAGAGCATTAACAGTAATAATGACAAAGATCAAAGTATATATATGAGCACATAATCCAAACAATAAAATACACTTTTGGCTCTTAATGAAAAATAAATTACAAAATTAAATTTAAATCGTTGTAAATGCAATGATAAATTCAAAGGTGTACCTTTGCTTTTATATACATTTAAAATGCTACCACAAAACAGATTAAAAATAAATAAGTATGCTAAAAAACATCAGTGGACAGAAAAAAGATGCTACTTAGCTCTAGAAGAGTTCTAAAGAAACAGAGATAATCTGTGTTTTGGTCAATAAATCTGTCTAGTCACTTCCCATCTTCCACAGCCCTTCTTCAATAACTGGTAGTTAAACATGACAAAACCACAACTCTGTCATTATGGCTTTAAAAGAAGCATATATTTTCTGAAGAAGAAAATACAAAATGGGCTGTCTTGCCTACAGAACTGTTGGTTTGTTCATACTGCAAGCACTTCATCACACTTTAGAGAAGCATCTGACACATCCTTGCCATTCTATGATACTAGTGACCTTACACTGCAAGACAAGAAAATTCCAGGGAAAAAAAGACAGGAAATTTGAGATCTGGGGCTAGTATGCAGTGAAGGCAGATGTCTAACTCACTCCCATCGCATTTGTTTTCCAAATTAAAGAGCAAAATAATACACCTCTAACTTTACATGGCACATCTATATTTTCAAGTTAAAGATGGTGTCAATCATCAACTACCTTAATGAACATACAGGCTTTCATATTTATTCTGCTTTAACCAGATTCAATATTTGCTCTGTAGAGGTCTTTTGAAGGTAATTCAATCTTGTTAACATTACCAGATGTACATCTTAAATTATATAAACATTTCTATTCTTGCACAAACACTCTTATAATTTCTACTGTACTGCAATTTTCATTGTAGGCAATATAAAAGCAGGTTTTCAAACTGAAAGGATACTGGAAATACTTTCTGTTAGTAGCACCAGCATTTTGACAACTGTCAACAGTTAAACCAGTATCCCCAGGATCTCTAGACAGTGGCAATTTGACTAGAGCAACAATGTGACTAACAAGTAATACTGAGGCAAAAGAAGAAAACAATGCAAGTGTCATAAAATAAATCTTAAGATTTTATTATTTTGCATCATGGTTGTGTACCTGTATTTTTCTTCTTCATTTTCGAAGAAAACTGCTTTAGATACACTGCTACAAACTCAAATAAGTGATTTATGACATCCGTCTTCATCTAAGACACTGCTACTACTTCCTAGGAAAGAAGAAATACTTCTCAAGTTCAGTTTTGCTCAAGATACTGTTCACTTTCTATTATTTCATTGGTCCATATGTTGATGGTCAAAGAAGCACTCCTATTTGACAATATCTTAAAGCTTTCAGAACAGATGAATTAAAGAAACAGAAGATGGATGCAGAAGAACCAAATCAAAGCACAGAGGCATGATATTGTTTCTCAGGGAGTCCTCGGAAAATGTGTTTATTATGGAGGTTTTTGCTTTGGGTTTTGTTGTTGGGTTTTTTTTTTAAGATGACAAGACAACAGTTGAACAAATAAGCATTTTCCCGTGTTCTGTTTGGTTCTAGTCATTTGTTGCGTTGGATGGTTTTCCTTTTCCTCCGCTTGAATAAGCAGCAGCACCTGCAAGTGTGACATGAATTACATATGATATAAAAAGAAACCACACAACAAAACTATTTACTGTATGTCTCATTTGAAGTACATAGCTCAGGTATACCTGAGCAGCACAAGGAAG
>WEZZ01039437.1:0-13925 GCA_013400585.1 Chloropsis cyanopogon
TGCCGCCTTCCTGCTTTCTAAGGTTTCATAAATAAACTGGTTATTTGTTCATTCCAGCGGTTAAGTTGGAATCAGGGACGTTCCTAAGTGTTTTATCCTTTCTCCTTAGGTGGGGGTGTCAAGGAAAGGATCAGCTCCTCATAGCATAGCCAGCCTTCCATCTTCACCCTTTGAATCCGTGGTCACTCCCAGCTGGAAATCTTTCACAACAGCAGCAGCAGAGAGCTGGCAAAGGCATTACAGGGGCCAAACCCCACCTCGAACACACATTTGTATCATCAGAGTGACTGAGGTGCCCTAAAACCACCCTGTCCAGAAGGGGGACCCGGAGCCTGCAGCTGAGATTTCTCAAAACCTCCGTGTTTTGTCCCATTTTGGCGGGTGCTGAGGTGCAGCGTGTCTCACAGGAGAAACAAACAAGGGCATGGGGTGAATTGAGTGGTTTCTTGTCCAGCTGTGGATACAGATGTGTCCACACAGCTGACAGCAGTGCTGCTGTGCCAGAGCAGGAAGAAGGCCAGTTTTTAGTGGAATTATCCGTCAAAAAATAAGCCTTCCCTTCCTCTCATTCTGGTCCCCTTCCAACAGAAATACAACTCCTACAACTAGCAGGAAACGCTGGAATGTTATCCAAGCTGAGGCTTCCAGTTAAAGCCCCATTATCCAGAGAGCCCCTAACATCCAGCCAGAGATTTAACAGCAGCTTCTAGAGATTTGGCAAAAGCTCACAGGCTGGAGAGGCACAGTCCGATTTTTTCAAGCGAGATCTGCTGCTTTCTCGTCCTCTTTTGCACTCCCCAGGTATTTTTAGGAAGTGAGGCAGGCACTGGGGGACACCAACAAGTTGATCAGCACAGGGCTGAAGGCTCCAGCTCGTTAGATTTGATTAAAGAGGTTGCTGAGTCATATTTATATCAATCCACATTAGCTCCCAAGGCCCAGCTGATTAAAAGGTCCTTCATATACATAATAGACACAATTCTAACTTCAGAGAAAAGCCAGATTTGGGTGGTTTGCATCTAAAATTTAATGATAGAGGGGAAGGCTACTCATTAGCTTTCTCTCTAAAGAAGTGGTTTGTCTTTCCCTAAGCTCATCCTAAAAAAAGGACTTTTTTTTTTTTTTTTGTTTCCAAAAAGTTCCTTGTGGCTTGACCACAAGTTTTCGATGTGAATTTGCTGGTTTCATTTAAGGCAATTAACAGTTGTTTTACAAGGGCCGACTGTTAGCAATTCTAATGCTCATTTCTGCTTATTGGGGGCAACTGGAGAGACACAAAACAGAAAGAAAAAAGCAACATTAGTAGTATAACCATTATTAGCCTGGAATTACATTTCCCAGCCACTTTTATGGCTTGGAAAAATCTTTTACCAACTCTCAACCCCAATATGAGTATTTTACAAACCCAGATTTAAGGAAAATAATAATTTTAGCAGTACAGGACCAAAGATTTACCTTGATCTTGTCCATGTAAGAGATGATGTTCCTACTGCCTGTGTCCTCTTTGCCTGCTCCTTTGGTTTGCTCTTACTGCATCAGGAGAGTTTCTGGGATTCACTTCCTCTGGGGCCCTGCCAAACCTCAAATTAAATTAGTGAGCTACAGAAAGCTGTCAGAGATGCATTTTTGCATCCAGGCCCTCACTTCACTCCCAGGATTGCTCCCAGCACAGGGTGCAGTGTCTGCAGGGGACTGATATAAACAGTTTACAGATGCAACTCGCTCAACCAGGAGCCCCAAAAATGCTTCCAAAGGAACAGCTCAAGTGCCAACCCAACAGCTGGTATTTGTGCTCCTTGAATTAAAGCAGTAAGTGAATAAGTGACCAGCAAGCCTCTGTTTCAAAGTCATCCCCCTTGCTTACATGCTGCAGAAATATCTAACAGGGCAATTAACCCTGTGTGAACCCTGCAGAAGGCACGAGGAGTCTCTCACGGATGGCTTGGCTTGCCCCAGCTCAGACCAGCAGCACAAGTGCAGACTCCAATCTCATTTTTTATCTTCCCGTGGCACACAGGGCACAGGTGGGCATGACTGGGTTAATCCAAGCCGAGGGGGTTTCAGCTGCACCTGACAAGGAGAGGCCAGAGCCCTGCCCTGCCTGGTGCCCTGGGTTTTAGTCCTGCCTGTGACAGGGTGCACGCACCAAACACCTGCCTGCTTTGGGCTGGACCAGCTGGAGAGGCTGGCCCAAGATTTGATGTTCCCTCTAAAGCCAGCTCTTCCTGCATGATCCATATCTGGGAGCAGTTAGGGTCAATAAATCTGTTAGCTGGGTTTAACAGCAGGGTGGATACTTCCCTTAGAGATTATATTTCAATCCTTTATCTTATTAAGGGAAGATGTGTTTTGTCCATTAATCCAATTAGCCCGCTGGATTAATAAGACTGGGCTTGCTCTGTTTCAGGAAGCATAAAAATAGCAGTCAAGCGAAATTAGACCTAAACTTGTAAGTAACTCTGGTAACAAGAGTACAATTTCCCTGGATATTCTGTTTATTATTTTTACAAACTATGCTCTCAAATTACATGACGTGAATTCTCGATTCGAAGGGCTCAATTCATGACCAAAAAGCAACAGGCTGCCCTGAAAACATTTACTTTTTGTATGTTTATGAAATTCTCTTTGTGCTAAATATAGCCAGGTAGGCTCCAACCCAGAATAATATTTTCAATACTCGAGAGGAATCTGTTGGCTTGCAAAGGAATGAAGGTAATTTGTCATTATTCTGACGTGCCCTGGCACAGGGTGCTCTCTGATCACAGCTGTTCACTGACAAATCCAGCTGTGGGTATTTGGGTGCTGGAGCACTGAAAGGCTCCAGCCTTTGCAGATATCCAGCTGTTGGAATCTGAAATGCAAGGAACTCTCAAAACTTTGAGCCTGTAAACCAAAGCTTAAAATTAAACACAGAATTTGGTCTGAAACCCTAAAAAAAGCCTTCCAAACTTAAGTGCTAAAAGCAGAAATGTGGATTTATAGTTTAAAACAAAAACACGTTAAACTAAGTAAAAAAAAAGTTTAGCATTTTAAAGTTTAAGATATAAAAAAATTAATTACCAAAATAAACAAAAATATTAAAATACAAAGTCACAACATAATTAACTAAAAACTTACACTATAACATAAATCCATAAAACAAATATCTAAAGATTAAGTCAAAAGCATAAATATCAAAAACATAAATAGTGTTAATAGTTATTAACACTATTTTATTAACCAATAACTCAATAATCAATAAAAGCTTTATAACTAAAAAACCATACCACAACAATGTAAACCAACTCACCCTTCCTAACTAGATAAAAAAACAAAACAAAACAAAAAAAAAAAAAACCAAAAAAACAAACAAACAAACAAACCCTACATCATCAAAACTAACTCAAAAAGTCCCAAATTCCTTCCAAAATTCCCCACAAATAAATTACCACAAATGGTGCGCCCCCGTGTGATTTTTGGCATCTTTTCCTGTTCGAGGACGTGCGGTCCTTTACTTTAAACAACGCTCCTGTGCTGGGGATGCAAAACCCAGAGACTAAAAAAGGGGATAAAAAAGGAGGAGGAGAAAAGAGAAAGTAACGAAGAGGAGCGAACTGCAGCCCGTGCAGAACTACAATTCCCAGCGCTCCCGGGGCGGGAGGAGCGGCCAGCGGGATCCGGGCCGGTCCCTTCCGCACAGGGCGCAGTAAGTGCGGGATCCCCGGGAAGGGCAGCCCGATCCGCCGCTGCCTCGGCGGAGTCCTGGCACTGCCCCTCGAGGTGGAGCCTTTGCTGCCTCCAGCTCCGAGTTTCCCAGCCGGAGCCTGGCGCGGTGGTTCCTAGGGAGGAAGGGGTTAAGCGCCCGTCGCGCTCAGGTTTGGGCACAAGGTGTTTGTTTGTCGCACGCCGGTGACATCGCTGCTGCTCGCTGCGGAGCACAGGCAGCGCTCCGGGGTTCGGGCCGCGGAATTCACTCGCCAGGCTGTGCCAGACGCGGGGGCGGGCAGCGACAGACGCACAGGCGGCTGTCACACCACCAAAGCTCTGCGACACGCTCTGCGTGGCAGCCGCCGGCCCCACAGGTCCCTGCAGCGGCGTGCCCGGCTCCCGCTGCTCCCAGTGGCTTCCCCAAGGGATTGTCCAGTGAGCTGGGACGGTGGGAAAGGGGGATCTGGGGCAGAGGTGTCCAGAGCCACGCGGCAAAGCCTCCAAGTGCAATAGGAGCCTCTGCTGAGACACCTCTCGGGCTCCCACCACTGACCCGTGCTGAAGGAAGAGCTCCGAGACCCTCCCTGGCACTGCCCGCGTGTCTGTAACAAAGCAAAGGTGACTTCCTCCGTAAAGGGTTTTGTGTTCTCAGTGATCATCGGGCATTGTGCCCCACGGTTCACTTCTGTCTCGGGTCTCTGGCTATTTCCTGACTCCCTGAAGCCGAGGTCAGGCTGCAGCCTGAGACTGCCCGGGCTGAAAACGTGGTGGGATTCTTTGGTACAAAAAGCATTTGTAGCTGGAGATGATCCCACTCAGCTGCTGTCCCCTGTCTAGCTCAGGGAATTCTCTTCTGCAGCTGATATTTTGTCTTTCACTCTCTCCTGGCATCAGTGCCTTTCCCACAGATCCACTGTGTGCTGCAGTAGGATGTGTGGTTGGATAGAGGCCATGACAACTGTGTAGGAAACCAGCAGAGGAGCAGCCACCTTCTCTGCCCTTTTCCCCAGGGACACAGGGATTTGGGAGAGGAAGCTCTAAACCAGTCTTATAAGCAAGTTCAGTAAGACCTGTGCACACTCAGAGATGGAAACAAATGGAGGTATCTTTAAGTAGTCTTAAAACTGGCCTGAAATGGAGTTTGAAGTATAACTGAAGTGATCATTTTAGAAAGCAGATTCTGCAGACTCTGTGAGAGGGAAGTTTACCTGGTTATTGCATCGTTTAAATCATGCTTAACCTTGCAGGTCTGCTGCATTACATTTTATGCTCTTTTTTTAGGCAGAGGCACCAGCTGTAGGTGTTGGTTATGGCTGCAGTGTATCAAACACTGCACAGGAGAGTTTCCTCCCTGGTCTGCAGGTTGCACTCCACCTATGTGAGAAAAATGAGGTAAGTTCTGCTCTGATTCCTGAGTACTGGGAGGCCAGAGCTGGGCACAAGCAGCCCTACGTAGCCCTGACCCAGGGGTTAATCCTTTAACAGTTCAGCCATCACACAGAAATAAATGCTTTATGAGCTCTGTGAATGGTAACAGCCAAGGCCTCTGGGCTGCCTTCACCACTGGTAAGAGCTGGTTCTCTCAGGCTGAAGCTCTGTTAATGATTGCCTGTCCTGCCTAGAGGGCTCCTACAATACCAGGCAGGCTTGAAATGGTGCTGCTCACCTCATTTTAAATACTGCAAACATCCTGGAAGGAGATTCAAACAGCCTGGAAGGAGAATATGCTGACACCCTTTTTCCAATGATTTTTTTTCCTAACTCAGCTCCAGCTGGTTGTGCCCTAAGACTTGGTTTTTACCCCTCACATCAGTGTGACAGGTACAACAAAACACACATAGCCTGATGGGAGCCAGATTCAGCATCAGAAGTGCTTGGCAGTTTGGCCAAACAGCACTTGGAGCCATCCAAATTCACAGAATATTCCAAGCTGGGAGGGATTGGGGTGTTTAAAGGGAAGACCAAGGTTTCCTGTAGCCTTTACAGCAGACCTTTTGGATTGAGAGAATGAGTTACCGATCTTCTTGCATCTCCAAACTTGAGGGTACTCATGTGGTAGGTAAGAACTGCAGTATTTTCTGCCACACAAACTTCACTAGAGGCTGCAGTCCAACAAAGAGTGACTCAGCTGTCAAAACTCTCCAAGCACGTGGAATACCTTAAATCTGATCTGCCCATTCAGCCTCCCCTGCTCTGTGCAAAATAAAGGCCTTCAAATAAGCAATAATCTCAACATGATCTTCAATTCATCTTCCCAATCATTTTCTCACTGCAGATACTTAAATCAGTTAAAGGAGGATGACAGCCTTTGTAGACAAGCTCAGACCTCAGGAACTTTCTACCTCTTTCACAATCTCTCCCCCTTCCTGCAGAAAGTGGGGAAGAAATATTTGGTACCACAGCTCAGTGCAGCAGGTAAGAAAGAAATCAGTGCATCCAGAAAGAAACACCCGGTGGATCACACAGCTGAAATGAAACAGACACACACATGGTATCAGCCTGATCTGTTCTGAGGTGATCAGGTTTAAACACTTGGGACTGTGCCTTTTGAAGAGAGGGGGCTGGCAGGAAAACAAACAAGGCCTTACTGACAAATGTCTTTTTGGTGTAATGTAGGAAAAGTTTTCTTTGAGAGAAAGGTATTGACTGGTGCAGGACAAAACCAATGGAACGCTGCTCCCCAGGCATTACAACATTGGGACATTTAGCCTGACATGGTCTAAACTTCCTACAGCTTAGGAGGAAAGCCAGATTTTAGCTTTCTATCTGGGTGGGATCACTTGTCTGGTCCCCTTTTACACATGGGCATTCTGCCTTGAGCCAAGATTGCCTGTGCCTTGAAACTCCAGAGAGCACCAGAGATGGATCCAGAGAGCAAATCCAGAGATGGATTTGCTTTCATCACAGCTTTCTCTTCCCCTTTCCCTGCTGTTCAGAGATCAGACAGATTCTGGAGAGGCTGCAGGAGGCTGAGCAGTGGATGGAGAAGTCGGTGCTGATCGGTTGTTCGGAGGAGCACAGACCGCGCTTCGCGCTGGATTTAGGTTGGGATGATTCCTCTTCCACCCGAGCCAGCAGCAGTTTGATGCACTGGGATGCAGGTGCTGCCATCCCTAATCCTTGGGAGAACCTGTCCTGCCAAGGAGGGCTGGGCTGAGTCTCTGCAGGAGCTGTTGTGAGCGTGGCAGGACTGCACTGCTGCTCCTGTGTCTGTGTGTGTTAGGAAAGGTGGGCTGGGGGAGGCCACTGACATTTGGGAATGCTCCCCCTGATGTGGTTCACTTCCATGGGAACTCCCAGAAACTGTATATTGGAACAGCAAAGGGCATAAAATTGGAATAATAGCAATAATAGGTGACATTTATGAGATCAAATTCTCTTTTTTTCTTGAACAGGAGCCTTGGACAAATCAGTCATTGAGTCAGAACTGCAGGGATCATTTACCGACCTACGAAAGGCTCTCTTTGTCGTGGATGGGAAGGATTCTCCTTTGCTGGCTTCGGTATTGGACAGGGATTTTTACTTTACGGAGCTGTGATCCCTAACATCAACCCTTCTCCTCATCTCCCACATTGTTTTATGATCTAATATTGTAGAGGTACCTACTGTACACTTTCAGGAACCTAGATACAGACACACTGTAAATTACACCAGTTTTCCCAAATCTGTGGTCCCAAAAGGAAGATGCAAGGGAAAGAGAAACAGAACAAGTGACTTAAAAATGACTGCAGTAATTTATGCCATTTAGCTGAAATGTGCTAAATCACAGCAATCCCAGTTGGTCCTCAGCTCAACAACTATCAGGCAAACTGGGTATCACAAACAAACTTACACATCTTCTTTCAGAGCTGCTCTTTTAAAACCTCTCCCTTATAAGCTGGTGCTCTGCAGATGCTGTGTATTTGGAAGGCCTAAGAAAAGGCCTATGTTTGAAAATCAGCTGTCCTGACNGTAAGCTGGTGCTCTGCAGATGCCCTGTGTTTGAAAATCAGCTGTCCTGACCCGTAAGGAGAAATAGCTCATGTTTTCTTTCCTGCTCTATAATGTTTGTGATGCCTGGGCTATTTTTCAAGAAGATGTTCAGGGCTGGAGACTCTTTAGAATAGTCCAGTTCCCAGTACAACTCCCATTATGTCCCAATAAACAACAGCTCTTGCCCACCTCCCCCAAACATACTCACATTGATAAGAAGCAAACATGGATTGCAGAATCTGCCGCTTTTCAAAGCACTGCCCATATTTCATTCACCTTTCTGAGGCTTCCAAAGCTAATCAGAGTTTATCCCTGTGACTGCACACAAAGCATTTTTCAGGGGGATTGCTCTGAATTGTTTCTTCCCCCAGGCATGAATGAGGTCTGTGCTCCTCTGTGTTGGCAGGCCCAGTCCCTTCTGCGGTGGCACGATTCCCACCAGTACTGCAGCAAAACTGGGCAGCCCACTGAGAAGAACCCAGCTGGCAGCAAACGTGTCTGCCACGCCAGTGGAGTAATTTACTACCCCCAGGTGAGCACCTGGCAGCACAGGGGAGGGACACAGGGACAGGAGGGCAGCGCTGCTGGCTCACCCCAGGGGAAGCAGGAAAAGGGATTTGTGCCTAGCTGGGTACTTTGTCTTTAGTGCTCAGCCAGTGATCCTCAATAGCCAGGAAAAACAAAAATTTGCCTTTACTTGTTTTGTCTGAACCCCTTCTTTTGCTTTGTGGTGCCTGTGCAGGTGTCTCCAGTGGTCATCACGCTGGTGTCCGACGGGAGCCGGTGCCTCCTGGCCCGGCAGCGCTCGTTTCCCCCGGGGATGTTCACAGCTCTGTCAGGCTTCTGTGACGTGGGTGAGTGGCTTCTGATCCAGCACAGTGGCCCTGGGCATGCAGGGTGTGGGGTAATTTACTGGAATAATTCACAGAGGACTGCCTTCTCTTCATTGTCACCATTGAGTCAGAGGTGACACAGAGCCAGATCAGAAGGCAAAGACAAAAGGCCCCGTTTAGTTGAGCCTCTCCCCTTTTACACCTTAGTTTGCTACAGGCAGACCTGATTGGTCATTTAATCAACACATTTCACATTATTGGCTCATTAAGAAGACACCAATCCCTAAACAACCTTATGAGAAAAACAGCTTGTTAAAAAACACCACCTGGGGATTGTTTACAATTCTTTCTCTCCAGCTCCCTCAGACCAATTCGTGGGAAAGCTTACCTGGACTTCTCTCTCTGTGACCAGACTGTGTATCCACACTTCATGGTGGAAAAAGCCCCGTATTTATTCACATAACTCCTTTTTATACAGTTTTACAGACCTCGGGTGGGACTCCAATTGGTCAGTGGTTCTCTTGCCAATTGCTTTATTGGTTAGTAACAAGTTGTTGCTCTGTATTCATTGGTCTCTCAAACTCTCTCTGTGTACGTGCAGAAAAGTTGTTTGTGAGAGGTTTCATTTTTCTATCTAAAGGTGTAAAAACAGTTTCTACAGGTGCTAGTTGTTTTTTACCCAGGAATAGCTTGTTCTCCTAAAAGCTGCACACAACAAGATTACTTTCACATGGGAACTTGCAAAGGGCTAGCCTGACAAGGCCAGCCAGCAACCCCAGGAGAGAAGGCTTGATTCTATCAAGCCTTTCTTTATGATTTTTCTACCTTACTGCAACAGAGATCAGCCAAATCCCTCTTCATAGAGAAAGATGGGCACACAGGTGATCTGTGTCTCCATCCCCAGATGTGTTCAAGGCCAAGCTGGGTAAGCCTTTGAGCAGCCTGGTCTAGCAGAAGGTGTCCATGCTGATGCCAGGGGGTTGGAATTAAATGATCCTTAAAGTCCCTTCAGACCCAAACCAGTCTGTGGCTCTGTGATATGGGAAAAACCCATGAAATCTAAATAGATCAGTGTTTGCATGCAGACAGAATTCAAAGTAGCTGTTATGTACCTGAAGGGAATGGGAATTATAGGTGTCTAGCAGTTGTTGTAGTCCCTGATAGTAAACATAAGCTTTAAACTTGCTGGGTTATAACCTCTGATCCTTTTAAAATCCATTCTGTGGCTCATGTGGTCTGGTTTAGAAGAAAAACTACAGACCTCTGGTTACAGGAAGGAAAATGGCTTAAAATTGATTTGTTCTGTCCACCATCTGTATGTAGATGAGGCCAAAAATGTCTCTGGTGCCTGTGTTTATCAGAGGTTGATGAATTTAACGGAGCATCCTGCCAGCAAGTGTTTCCAGGTCAGCACAGGTGGAGCTCCTGCGGGTGGGAATGAGCGTGTCCTGCGTTTTCCTCGCCGCGGTTCGCTGCCCTGAGGCCGGGCTGTCCTTGCCTAACTCTGGTTGGTTCTAGGTGAGAACGTGGAGGAGGCAGTGCGGCGAGAGGTGGCCGAAGAGGTGGGGCTGGAGGTGGAGTCGCTCCGCTACTCGGCTTCCCAGCACTGGCCCTTCCCCAGCAGCTCCTTAATGATAGCCTGCCACGCCCTGGTGGCAGCCCAGCGGGCTGAGGTGAGCGGCTCGGGCTGCCCTGAGCTATTCCACTGCCTGCCTCAGGCACCAAAATCTCCTTCAGTCCGCAGAATTTGGTTAGGAGAGCATCGAACCCTCCATAAATGCAATTTTCCATTGGCTTTTTCTGCAAGTGCAGAAGAAACTTTGAAACAATCCCATCACCTGCTGTTGCAAGGTGCCAGATTTCACTCAGGTCACTGTATATACAAGCCCAGAGCCCATCACCCCTGGATTTTCCCCTCTGAACTTTGGAGAGGAGGTTCCCTCACACACTGGCCATAGAACATGCAGATTCTGCCACGTTAATTACTGTGCTCAGCCACTTTGCTTTGCCACAGCTGAGCAGGGCTGGTTTGTGGCTTCCCTAAGGAAGCCAGCACAACAAAGGACTGGTGGAGAGTAATATCCTTCCCTGGGCTGGCATCAGTGCCTAATTCAGGCATGGATGTAGCACTCTGGGCATTCCAGCACAGGATCTCTGTGGAAGCAAGAACGGGCAAGGTACCACTGCCCACATTTAAAGCTGATTTAAGGAACTGATGCCCTCTGAATTCTTTCCAGATCAGTATGGACACCCTGGAACTGGAGGAAGCCCGTTGGTTTGGCGTGGAGGAAATTGTGGAGGGTCTCAAGAGAGAGCCCAGCTCTTCCAAGCGAGACGACGGTAGTATTTTACCCTGGTTCCCTCCCAAACAGGCCATTGCTCACCAGCTGATCCGTGAGTGGCTTCAGCAGCAGACTGCCCAGACAGCTTAGGCAGGGCTTCATCCCCTCTGGGATTCCACCAGAACTGTGAAAGCTCCACAGAAAAGCTTCCAAAGCCCCTGGAGGCAAGGGCTCTGTTACAGTGAGGACAGCACCACACTGATGGCACTCAGACACACTGACCTACAAAGGTGTCCAAACTGATCTGACAGGCCCATGTACAGTGGATCACCTCTGAGATCCCATGGTTTGAAGTAAATGTACAATAAAATTTTTAGTTTCAAAGCATCAAACTTGTTGTGACCAGCTGTCACTGACCCCATGGCACCAATGCCCCACTTTCCTCCATTTCGTCTGTCTTGAGTGGACATTGAAGTCACGCTTTTTCCCAGAACAAAAATAAAGGGACAGTGGCACTTTGCAGTGTCTGTGTTTATATGGATTTGGGAGAGCTGTCAAAAACCAGAAGAAAAGCCACTGCCTCTTTGTTCTGCTCTTCTTCTGTCTCCTCTCATTTAATCTTCTGTTTTTATATAAAATATCAGATTTTTTTTTCCTTTGGTAAATGTTAAATGGCTTCTACATTGTCCTCACTGGTAAGACAGTTACTTCTGTCCCAAGAAAGAGAGAACAGAGCTATCTGGTGGTAGAGAGGGGAAGAGCAAGACCTGCACATTAGCATTTTAGAAGACCGCAGATAATGCAAAGGTGACGGGAACTGCTGCGACAAGAACTGCGCTTAGAACAGAGAAAAGTCTTGAAAGGATCAGTGTCTCTTACCCTGAGGCCAAAGTCTGTGCCTTGCCTGGAGAGCTGGTCTGATTTTACTGATGAAATGGTGCCACCTCTCTGGAGGAAGAACAAGGAGACCATCTGGAGAAGGAAAGCTCAGTGAAAGAGGCAGGTGAAAGGATGTTTGATCTGCTGCTGATTCGGGCTGACAGTCCTTTCTGCCTGCTTGGTCACAGCTCAGATGCCAAGATTGCAAAGGCAGGTGCTTGGAGGGGGGACAGGGATGTGTCCCTGAGTGCCACCACTGGGATTCACTGCAGGTGAGCAGTGGTAAAAATCTGCAGTCCTGACACCGGAGCAGCAAGTAAAAAAATGAGTCTTTCACATCTTTGAGACACACTGTGTTTGCCTGTGTTACTTTTACTTCAGGAGGTTGGCAGGGGATTCCTTCAGGCTGTGGTGGCATGTAAGAACACCCTTCCTGGTATTTTAGTTACCAATAAGAGAATAAGTCTTTTCAATCTACTTAAATAGGGTTTTTTTGGTAGAGTTAGAAAAAGTACAAGATAATAATCACATCACATCTTTGGAAAAGCATTACATTTTAAACTGATTTATAAAATCCTTAATCCAGACCCTTTGAAACAACATTGGTGGCCTCCATTCCTGATGTTAAGCTAGCAGGAGTGATGATAGGCAGTACCCAGCTCTGAGCAGGACAGAAAAACAAGGTGAGGAACATTGTCCTCACTTGCATTTGCCTCAGAAATCTCTCTGAAGCCTGAAGAACACTCACTGCAGTCAAGACAGGACAGGCTGAATAAAAGCAAGCGACCTAGAAAAAGGAACAGGCAATTCCTGACAGAGGCTTCCTCACCAAAACACAGCAGGGCTTTCCCATGGTAAAGGTACCAGGAAGGCAAAAGGGCACAGAGCAACAACATAGTTCTCTCAAGAATGCACCCGTTAACTGAATCCTCTTTGGGAGCACTTGGCTTGTATAACTCACTGAGACCCCTCTGCTTTTAGGGATTTACAGCAAGACCCAGCACTGAAAAGCTGCCAGCTGGGGCATTGCTCACAGGTAATTCCAGTCAGCAGGATACAGAATGATAGCATTCATCTGGTTAATCAGATGTAACCTTTTGGTTAGCAGGCTGAGAGCAGCATTCCACCTACCTCCCAAAAGCAGCAGGGCATAAAACTCATGTTGATCTCTCACAGGTGCCAGCAGAGGATTGAAGTAAACAAACCTCATGACACAACTTGTTTGATCTCTTACTGCTCATGATGCCTTGTGAAGGCTGACCTAGAGCAGAGGCTGGACAGAGTTAAAGAATAAAGCAGGGATTTATTGAAAGGCCTCCATGGATCCACCTTGGGCAGCACAAGAGCCCAGCCAGGGCTGCACCCAAGGTGAACCAAAATGGGCACAAAATGGACACCTGGTCACAGGGTCTGTCACTTTTGTAAGTTCTGCTCCATTTGCATATTGGAGTTAATTGTCCAATTATAGCTTCAGGTTATGAAGTTTAATACTTCCTGTTTTTCTCTTTTCAATTCACCATTGTTTATGCTCTTGGGCCTGAGATTTGGATCATTTGTCCTTGGTCCCCAGCTAGAGAAGGAATTGTTTTGTCTCCCTGCTCTGTGAAGAGAGCTCACCATCCCTTAATATGAAGCTCAGAACTACACACTAAAGCAGCACAGAATCTGAAAAATATAAAATCTAAAACGTAAGGCATCGCTCAGAAACATCTTATCTGGAAACAGTGAGGGTAGAAAATTCACTCACCACATGCTCTCCCATCACCTGGGCTGCTCTGCTGCTGTGTGTGGAAAGGCCACACTTTGCTATCCATCACTGTGGATGGCAGAAAGTCTGACTTCAGTATTATAGCTCTTACATGAAGAAATTGTTTCACCTTAAAACAAGCTCCAAGACACTGTGGACACACACTGAGCCTGATGTTTGGCCTGAGAGAACATAAGCACTCCATGGAATGCCCTGATAACCTGACCTTGTAAAAGTCATTTGTCAGCAAACCTTTTTGAAGGAGGCACGAGCAGCTCACCTGTGGCAGCTGCAGCAGACAAGTTGTCAGAACAACCTGGTAATTGCACAGGTACAATTCCTGTGTTCAGTCTGAGGCACTGCTTGAACAAAGTGAGCTGCCCCAGCCTTCAGCTCCCATCTAAATCTTGCTCACTTTTCAACCTAGCAGCAGATGGAAAGCTGATATAACATCCACTGGTCCTTGTGCTTAGCTGTAGATAGCACCTATGTAGAGTTCCACTGTTTTTACCCATGGAAATACTG
>WEZZ01039438.1:0-27304 GCA_013400585.1 Chloropsis cyanopogon
TCAGCATCTTCCTTCTCAATGAGTCCCATTTCTTTCTTTCTTTCCTCTTAGCCTTTTCTCCAAGCATGTGGAGAGGGCATTTGCATTCTTGCCTCTTTTCAGTGTGGTATTAAATGTCCTGAAAATGTTTTTGGTTGAGCTTTTTCTCATCTCTTTTATTTTGGGGTTAAGCTGTGAAAAGTCTGTGTAGCAATGTTTTGTCCTCTAAGTTACCTTCTAAGTTGTCTTGGCTCTTGTATAATAAGAAATATATACACATGGAGAAATTAATCTGCAGCCTTAGTAGAACAGTAGAATACAACAAGTTGTTGGGGGTTTTTTTGTTTTGTGGTTTTTTTGTTGTTTTTTTTTTTTTTTCTTTTTTTTTTTTTTTTTTTTTATTTTGTTTTTTTTTTAAGGGTTTAAAATGCATTTTTTTGNTGGGTCATTTCTGAGGGGATTAACAAGCATTTGAGTGCCTGGGAGACAGGAATTTTTGTTTCCTACTGAATTTCAGGATTTCTCTTTTTTGCTTCCTAAGCCTAACATTTCTTTCACCATTTTAAGTTTTTCTAATTTTTCAAAGCGTCGACAATCAACAAATCCTCCACTGATGGAATTTTTGGAAAATGCATTGTGTGCCCAGGCTTTAGAAACTCCAAACAAGATTCAGTTAGATGAATTTTAGCTGGATGTGGAGATAAAAAAAGGGTTGAGACAGGAGACGAAATGAAGAACTATAGGGTGAGAGGGAGAGAAAATGATAGTCTGCAGTGGGAAAAGATGCAAAACTTTTATAATTGTCAGAGACTTCTGGGAAAGGTCTTCACTGCTGGTATCTCATGGAAGAGGGTCATGGACAGTATTCCCTTCTCTCTGAAAATCAAGATTCTTGCTAAGGCCTATGAGGGAAGTGAACATGATGCACAGGACAGCTGTCCTATGTACTCTCTCCCACTATCTCCTTTTACGAATTAGCTTAGTACCCCTTATGTGCTGCTTATTATGATTTGTTTTCTGTCCCTTGTTATGTTTTCCTCACTTACTTTGATTTACTTCTAGTGACTCTGGAGCCTTTTATCTTTTCTACTAGCATTCTCCTAAATATCCTTTTTTAATACATTTCATATAAAACCTTTTTGTTCTGGGGGGTTTTCCTTTCCTTTCCCAGAAGTTGAAATTGAATATGATTATGATGCAGGTCTTCTAAACAACCAAATTTGTTCTGAGCCAAATAAAGTACTTTCCAAAATCAGCCAGCAGATCATTTCTCAGCCTGTCATTACTTTCACATCTGCTGCTGCTGATAGAATCTTCTGCATTGAAAATGTATTCTTGAAATGAGTGCTGCGCACAAACGGGAGGAAATAAAGAAATATAATGAATGTAAACGAACAAAAACACACTTTCAAATGCCATTTATGGGCTCAATCTGCAAGCTGCTTGGAGGTTTCTGAGAATATAAAGGGCAATCTGTACCTCTGAGGGAGTGGTCATGACCTTACCAGACCAAGATCTGTAGAATTGTGACCTTCCCTTCAAAAGTTACTGTAAGAAAACATCTTTCTTTTGCCAAGCTAGAGGTCTGACAGAAGAGAGGAAAAGCATTCAAGCTTATTGAAAACACAGCTCTAGCCTACTAAAATTCAGTAATTCATTGGAAAGTTCAGCCACCTACTGCTGACATTTCAAATGTCATTTTTAATTTCTGAAATAGTAAAAAGTGAATTTTTGACTCTTGAACTGATTTTTGAACAAAAATAAAATCAGTTGGCAAGCCTATCACTAAAACCAAAGCTCTACANTATCGAATAATGTGTGGGCCTTTCCTGTTGCAAAAGTTGAGTGGTACCATCATTGTACCATTCCCTCATGGAAGGGGAGTGGGTCACTATTCTGGATTATTTGATTATCTTCTGCAAGGCTGACATATCTCTGCTTATCTGCTTCCCATGCTGTATTTGTTTTATCTATTATATTCTTTACTGTGATGTCAAACCATGATTGCAGCTTGTTTGTATGTTTTCTGTCCCAGAACTAGTTGGTTCATAAATCACAATAATAGCAGGTGTATCAGTATTTAATTCTGCATTAGTATTTCTGTTATAAGTCTTTGCTTCCGTCTGTGTTTAGTATTGCCAAAATTTAACTCTGAGGATAATATGGTCCATGTTTGCTGTCTGGTTTAGTCTTACGTTTTGTGAAACAAGTTTTAAGACAGAAGCTTTACTAATACGTTAAGAAAAAATACCAGAGTATTATTTACCCAACAAATTCCATTGCTTCTTGATGTCAGAAACTGATTTTTTAATGAGGCCAAATTGCAATATTTTTCAATATAAAGGCCTATCAAGACCATCACCTTTTTGTCCTATCTATATCTGAAAAATAAGACTTTTAATATCCTTATTCTTATCAATCCCATTATAATAAAATATTTTTTCTAAAATCATTTGCTAAATGGATTGCAGATGCCAGTTGTGTCCCGTATACCATAGCTCTGATATTATTTCAACTGATTTTCATCTCAATTTTTCAGATGTCAGACTTCTAGAAATAATTTCTTGAAGAGATCTTTAATGCATACCCCCTCACTCCCTCCTTCTTCCCTCTCCCTTCCCCCTCCCCCAGTTTCTAAATAGCCTGACTGAAGTCTAATTAATTCAGCAACAAAGCTTGGTAAGTTTTTTAGTAAGACTATGAATATGTCTGCTCAATAACTATGCAATGCTTCTAAAGGAAGTTCTCAGGATCAGAAATTCTCTGCCTGTATTGTAAGCAATTATTTACATATTTAATTTATTGTCTGGCTGGCAAAACTTCTCATGCTACCATACAGTATTAATTCAAGTGATAGAGCTCTGTATAGGCTACCTAAAAAGTTTGTCAAGTGGAAGAAGGTGAGTGACAGGCGAACAGTATCTTGAACCATAGGAGTGATACTGGACAAAAAGTTGTTCTGTGAAGAGTGCTCTGTCTTGTGCCAAAGGCAAAGCTCCACCCTTGGTTCTCTTCCTGAGCTACCAGGTGACACCAGATAAGAAAGAATAATCCATGCAAATCCATACAAAGGGGGAAGGCTACCGAAGCAATCTTTAGACTTGTATTTTCATATTTCTGCACTCGTATTGTTTTCATTCCTTCAATATATCATAAAGCCTATTTGGATGATTTGGAAGATTTGTTTTCCCTTTTTATGAATAACAGAAGGACTCATTTAGGAGTGGTGATACTTTCTGATCGAATTATAAGCAAAACAATGTGACTGGGTGGTCTAGATCCTCTATCCTGCCCTTCTTTGCTACTGAAAATGTAGAGATTCATTTAAAAGAAAAGCCAGGAGGAATCAGACAGTTTGTGGGCTTTAAATTGCAGTGAGCAAGTATAAAAAGAGCAAAACAGAAATAAGCTTTGGAAAATAAAAACTCCAGAGGCAGTGATGATATCTCTAACTAGTAATACTGACCATGACACTTATTTTTTGGGAAGGGCACATGCTGCCTTTATCCCTACTCAGCATAATAGAGAAGGAACCTAGGATTTTATTATTCACTTATTGTAGCTCAAAATTATTTATGAAGACTAGCCACTTGATGACTGGAGGAATATCAATAGGAGGAAAAGATACCAGCATGTAGCTGCTAGGCAATATCTTTCTCTTAAACCCCTTTATAAAGAACTGTGCATGAAAAATGTGTGCAAGCAACCAAAGAATACACTCCAAGGATCCCAACAGTAAAAGGTTAGACTGCTAACCCTTAGGCTACTATTTTAAGTGACTGCTCTATACTTTCTCCTTTGTGTCTAAGAATTGCTGGAGATTTCCAATGCAAATTCGGCTTTCCTTTAAAGACAGTTTTATTTTGCTTATGCCCAAGATGGCTGAACTAAGGCTGCAGAGAACATCTGAATTCTGGCATTCCCTGTCTTATCTAGACCAAATTTAAAAACCTTTGATGTCCCAGTATGTTGTACATTGGTTCATAAACAGAAAAAGCTTTCCTTCCTGCATTTATCAGTGTAGGCTGTTGTGTAAACTGACCTCTGAATAGGTTACCTATCAGGTAGCCAAGAGGCTGTTTTTGCAGTTTAGGGTAACAGACTCACAGACTTTATCGATTTCTGCAAGAACATATGTACTGTTAATTACAGATGCTGTTTCTTGCCCTTTCCCCTGACTCTTACCTAATCTTTGCTACCCTAACCTCTAATTCCTGTTACTTCACCAGTCCTGTACTGTTGTATTTACATTTCTTACTAGGGTATTTTATCCACATTTGGCCTCCTAGTGCTTGCATCACAAATGGACAGTTCTGAGGAAAAACACACAGTGAAACTGGCTAGCATCTGGTTATTGTCCATACTTATTCATCAGATGGACTTAAATGTAAACAGTTCTGTCTTTTAGTATTATTTTTTTCGGTATTCATACTTACAAACTCTGTATTGTTAAATATTGCCCTGTTGTATAATGAAACAGATTTGCCCCAGAAAGCTTATTGTATATGATGTGAGTTATTCAGATTTTCAGAGCTTAGGTCTTTGAAGATAATGAAAGACAACAATCCAAGTCTAGGATATCTAAATAAGTTTCTCACTGCTTTGGCTTTGAATCTTACAGTTTTGCAACTAGAAGACCTGTAACAGTGTGCAGTCTTCCCATTCTGAGATATGAATTTTATTCATCTTTTTAAATGTCTTGCTTCCTGCTAAAGCCATACTCTTGCCTGGCTCATTACCAGTAGACATAGCCTTTAATTTCTAAAACCAAAACTCAGAAGTGATTCTGATCCTATATGAGAATGACCAAAGGAAATAAACCACCATATCATATAGGCTTGAAACTGCTTACCTGTAATCTCTATGTCTTTAGTGCTTTTTTGGTCACATATTTTTTAAATAAAACTACCTTTCTTCATGCTTGTATTTATAACCTCAATTCACACTTAAAGTATTTTGTGTTCCTGCTGCCATCATTCCAACAAAAACATTTCCATATAATTCCAAGGTACTAATGTGCTACTAATCTCTTTGAGGAAAGAAAATGCTTTACAGACTGAAGTGGGATGCACAGATTGATGTACATCCGCTTCAGTCTGTAAAGCATTTCCTTTTCTGAAAACACAACTGATTCAAAATAGATTCCAATATCCAGAAAATTTACACCAACTAAGATTCTTTGTTCTTCCCCAGCTAATGCTGCATTCTAAGCTTCTAGAAGTATTTTAATAAGAAACAATCAAAGCAAATGATAATATTTTTAAGAAGGGGAAAAATACCTGGGGAGCTACAGGACAGTCAATCTCACCTGTGTGCCTGGTGAGTTCATTGATCAGATGCTCCTGAAAAATGTGCTAAAGTACATGAAAAACAGTGCAGCGATTGCTGACAGCCAGAATGGCTTCACTAAGGGCAAACCATGCTTGAAAAATGTGTTGGCCTTCTATAACAGGTTTAGGGTATTGGTGAATGAGAGAAGAGCAATTTATATAATCTACCTGGACTTGTGCAAAACATTTGATACTGTCCCACACGACATCCTTGTTTCTAAAATGGAGAGACACAGAGTTGATGGGCAGACCAGTCAAGGGATAAGGAATTGGCTGGATGGTGTCACACTCAAAATGTTGTGTTCAATGGCTCAATGTCCAAGGGGAGACCAGTGATAAACAGCATCCTCAAGAGTCCATATTGGAACCAATATTATTTAATATCTCTTTTGGGGACATGGACAGAAGAATTGAGTACACTCTCAGCAAGTGTGCGGATGACATCAAGCTGTGTGGTGTGGTCAACATGCTGGAGGGAAGAGATGCTTGACAAGCAGAGGGATCTTGAAAGGCTTGAGAGGTGGGCCTGGGAGAACCTCATGAACTTCAACAAGGCCAAATGCAAGGTCCTGCAGATGGATCAGGGCAATCCCAAATGTGTATACAGGCTGAGAAGCAAGTGGCTTGAGAGCGGCACCATAGAGAGGATGTGGGGTTTATTGGTAGATGAAAAGCTCAGCATGAGCCTCAATGTGTGCTTGCAGCCCAGAGAACCAACTGCATCCTGGGCTGCATCAAAAGCAGTGTGACCAGCAGGGTGAGGGAGGGGATTCTCCCCCTCCACTATTGAGTCTGCCCTCAACAGACTCCACCTGGAGTGCTGTATCCAGCTCTGTGGTCCCCAACAAAAAAAGTCACAGACCTGTTGGAGAAAGTCCAGGGGAAGGCCACGAAGATGATCAGATGGATGGAGCACTCCTCCTTTGAAGACAGGCTGAGAGACAAGAGAGTTGGAGTTGGGCAGCATGGAGAAGGTAAGGCTTCAGGGAGACCTTCTAGTGTCCTTTCTGTACCTAAAGGGGCTTACAAGAAAGCTGGAAAAGGCTTTTTTTACAAGGGCATGGAGTGATAGGGCAGGGGGTGAAGGCTTTAAACTGAAAGAGGGTCAGTTTAGATTAGATGTTATGAAGTTCTTCACTGTGAGGGTAGTGAGGCACTGACAGAGGTTGCTGAGGGAAATCGTGGATATCCCATCCCTGTAAGCGCTCAAGGCCAGGTTGGATGGGGCTTTGAGCAACCTGGCTCAGTGGAAGGGTACCTACCCACAGCAGGGGGGACTGGAACAAATGATTTCTAGGGTTGCTTCCAACCCAGACTATCTCTTGATTGGATGATTCATTATTTGGCTAATTTGTTAACAAGTAAATACCTCCTACAGATCTGAAATTCAATTTGGAAGAATAGTCATATGTGTTACACTTCCTAGTAATTGATAGTCTGTTTGAACTATTTAATAATAAATAACAAAGCCCTTTAAAAACATACACATAGAAAGATGAGTCATCTTTGTGTTTTGCTCGATTGTTCTTAGCTAGTCGTGTTAACAAGCAGATGGTTATCCTGACTGTATAGCTGCAGCTTCTGTGTAGTTTTTCCAGCTAGAGGTACACCTGTGTACTTCACCTAGGGTTGAATATTGAATATGTATTTCACCATAGCGAATGTATGCACATCTTACGTTAGCTTAATTTGGCCTAATTTAGTTCAAAGTTCACAGAATCACAGAATCCTTTAGGTTGGAAAAGACCTCTAAGTTCATCGAGACCAACGTTTGACCAAACACATCAATTACACCACGTCACTAAGTGCCACATCCAGTAATTTCTTGAGCACTTACAGGGTTGGTGACTCCACCACCTCTCAGGGCAGCTTTTTCCAATGTTGGACAACCCTTTCCATGAAGAAATTCTTCCTGATGCCCCTAGCACAGCTTGAAGTTATGTCCTCTCACTCTACCACTCATAGCCTGGGAGAAGAGACTCACCCCCAACCTCATGTCAGGGAGTGATGAGGTCACCTTGAGCTTCCTCTTCTCCACGCTAAACAACTTAAGCTCCCTCAGCTGCTCCTCATAGGAGTTAACACTCTAGACTCTTCACCAGCTCCATTGTCCTTCTCTGGACATGGTCCAGCACCTTGAAGTCTGTGAGGTGCTGTGAGTGGCGCAGAACTGGACACAGGATGGTGTGGACGGTGAGGTGCGGCTTCAGCAGTGCTGAGTACATGAGGACAGTCACTGCTGTGGTCCTGCTGGCCACACTACTGCTGATACAGAACAAGATTCTTCATTTACCTTCTTGACCACCTTGGGCACAGCTGGATCATGTTCAGTTGCTGTCAACCAGCACCACCAGGTCCTTTTCCACTGGGCAGATTTCCAGTCACTCTTCCCACAGCCTGTAGTCCTGCCTGGGGTTGTTGTGACCCAAGTAAAGGACCTGCCATTTTGCCCTATTGAACCTCATCCCTTTGGCCTCATCCTATCAATCCAGCCTGTGCAAATCTGTTTGCAGAGCCTTCCTACCCTCCAGCAGATCAGCCCTCCCACCCAACTTAGTATTGTCTGCCAACTTGGTGAGGGTGTACTCAATCCTCTCATCCACGTGATCAGTAAAGATACTAAACCAGGCTAACCCCAGTACTGAACCCTCTGGAACCCCAGCAGTAACCAGACTCCAAGTGAATTCAGCACCATTCACCACCACTTTCTGGGCCCGGCCATAGAGTTGTCTTTTAACACAGTGAAGAGAGAACCTGTCCAAGCCATGGGCTCCCAGCTATTCCAGGAGATTGCCATGGAAGACACTATCCAAGGCTTTGCTGAAGTCCAGGTATTGCCGCGTTTGCCTGAATTTCATTTCTGTTTTATATGGTTTGGTTTGCTCTGATTAGGGGCTAGCTTTCATTAAAAGAGGAGGGAAAAAAAAAAGCAGTATCAGATTAATAACTGACTTGAAAGATACTAAGATTAAGCAGACAATGAAAAGAAGGACTGATTAGAAAGGGAGAAAGGAAATTAAGTCTGTGTTTTAGAGCTCAGTAATGAATAAAGTAAGAAGTGCCAAAAGTCAGGTTTGCAGAAGAATTAAAATGAGAACCACTATTTCTCCAAATGTATACATTAAAAACGGATAAAAAAGGAAAGAAATAATGGTACTGCTATATAGTGGCAATTAGGCAGAAATTAAAGAAAATCCTTATTTGCCCTGATTTTCAGTAAAGATAATAATGAAGCGCATGGAATCAAACTAAAATGGCCCATAAGGCAGAGAGAACAAAGGCAAAATGAAGACATAAGACAAAACCAAAAATAAACAATTTCAAGGCAGATAGATCATAAAAAAATTTACTCTGAAAAAGGTTTGTCCTGCCTGGAGAATAAAGCACTTTAGGAGAACCCAAAAGCAGCCTCCTTGTACTTGTGTGGATTTACTGAGAAGACAGAGATGGATTCCCTATGGAAGTGCACAGCCAGAAGAGAAGATCAGTCTAGTCTGACTTCAGAGCTGACCCTGCTCTGAGCAGAGGTTGGGACTAGGGACCTCCTAGGGGTCCCTTCCAGCCTGAATGAATCAATGTGAAAACATTGCCCCAAAATAAAATGAGGCCTGGGAGAACACAATCACTGTCTCAGCTTATGTATGAGACAAGACTGAACAGAAGGAAGAAATGTAAAGAGAATTACTGGCCCAAGAGCAAATAAATATGCATGCATTGACCTTGAGTAAATTCAGTCTGGAATGAAAAGATTTCTACCTGTTAGGTTCATGAAGATTTTGGAACCACCTTCCAAATGGCAGTAGTGAGGTCCAAGACTAAACTTGTTTTGTCTTGGAACTTAATTCAAAGTACAATGGAAAGAATGGAAAGAATGGAAAGAAGGGAAAGAATTATAGTATGAGTCTTCCTGCTATAGCATGTAATTCCAGGTCTGCGGCTAGGCTGATCTTCACAAGACACATCTTTTTCCTAAGAAAACTCCTTTGTTGTGACCTACTCTTTAATATCCAAGGGTCTCTAAAGCTTGTTTTAAAAACTTGACACAGCAAACTTTTAACATCCTCCCTCTGTGGACAATCAATTGTAGATGTTATTAGGAGGTAAGCAGAAGAAACCCATGGATTCACAAATAGGAAAAGAAATCTTGTTTCTGCCAATCATCCTCTGTTCACACTCATCATGCTCAGTTGAGTAGCTCTTTGAGATGCAGGGGCTATTGCTCCACTGTAGTTAGTGTTCAAGGATTCATTCCTATTTGGTTGTTATTAAACAGGTTTGTAATAATGTCCTGTCTCTCTGATTCAAATTAAATACAATTTTGAGAGTTCTTTAATGAAATACTGTTGTGTTTTCTTCCTACTGATAAGAATGCTTTCTAGGCTCTTAAATTCAGTTCTGCCAATAAGAAAAGTTGTATGTAAACACTTCTAGAGTTCTAGATCATTTAAAGCAAGAGTTTCAAAACTTGAGATAAATACCATCAAAAGATTAGGGGAGAGAGAGATTGAGAGCACATTTAAGTTTTTCTATAGAATTATTCTTTTCATATTTCTGTGGTGTATTTTGTCACAGTGCACTTTTTAGATGGTCTTGCTGTTGATGAGGGCACGACACCTCCCCCGGGGCCCCGAACCTCCCCATGCAGTCACCGGTGGATCAACGCAAAATAAAAGATGGGATAGGCCTTGCTTGTTGCTCCAAGAATCCGTTTATTGAAAGGAACAGAAAACGTACACAATAGCTCCAAGGCTTGACAGAGGCAAGGACCAAGAGAAAAGGCAGGGTAGTGGGTTTTATAGGACCATCTGAAGGTGGAGTTGCAGGGAGAGGGGCCTATGGTAAAGGGACTGGGGAGGAGAACTGGGCAGGGCCCAGTTCTCCAAACCAATAAGGGATTACATCGGAGGAGAATATCCTAAACCAACCAGTGGAGGGTCAGAGAACAAATGATTGACAAGGAACTCTCTGGAAAGAATGGTAGGTACAAGGAAGGATTGATAGCTGAGGGAAGGAGGGACTGGGAATGCTTGGGGACAGGGGATAGGGTAAGGGTAGGATTGACACCAAGGACTGAACCAATGCCTCTGGGGAAAAGAGGGGGGAGGAACAGAACAAACCATTGAAAGCAATAATACAACAAAAAATACAGCAAAACACACCACCACCTTTCCCCCTTTCTTGTCTAGACAACAACAAAAAAGAGAGAGAGAGAGACTTTTGGTCAACCGAGAAGAATAAAGATTTAAGGATAAATAACCAAGAAATAATCATAACTTGTGAAGAGACTCTTGGATACGTTTTGCATTTTTAACAATTCCCCGGGAATATAACTGTTAACTGAAAAACTACATAACTGCAATTACTACCTCAACCTATACAATGAGATACACAAAAAGATTAAACTTAATTTACGTAGAGGAACTAATGTAAAAGAAAGGAAATAAAGTTTAACACAAGTTTAACTGAAATGGTTTTTCCTGTTTCTTCACTTGCTGCCCAACACTTTTATTCTTAGTAAAGCACTCATTTCCCTTTTTATTTTGTATCTCTCATTGTCTCCTCTCTTATTTCCTCCTTTCTTCTCTTCTCTTCCTTATGACGACCTTATAGTACTTCCCCTCATCTTACCCTCAGACAGTCTACACATACCTTCTCACACTTGCTTTATCATTCTGATAAATAGTCTTGCCATCTTTCTCCAAATGAAAATATAATCTAAAGTATCAGGTATAAATTAAATTACATTAAAGGTCTATACTTGAAAGAAAACACTCTTCGTTAGTACACTTCAACTATTGTCCTTTTGTGGGGCCCTTCACAAGAGCAACAATAGGCAGAGCACAAAGAGTAATTTAACTTAAATTAAGTAAGAGAGAGTCATAATACCTCTTATATTTTGCTAAATTCATAGAACTATTTGTACCTATTCCTATTAACACAAATAAAATGAAATTATTAAACCTGATGAATTCACTTAAAGGTAATGCTGAGCTCAGGTTAGAATTTGTAATTCATACTTAATGACTTTAAAGTAATTAAAGCAATGAAAACAATTTAAAAATTCACATTTCATCATAAAACCTATTTAACCCAAGATGTTTGAAATAAACTAAAGAAATAAACTTAAAAGGTTCTGGAAGAACCCAGATAGTCACCACTAGTCATTGTCTTGCATGGAGACGATGATGGTCTTCTTCCTCTTTCCATCGGTCTCAGCAAGCTTCAGATGGAACACTGTCATTTTAAAGATCTCCATAGTCCTAACTGGCTGTCGCAATGATCCCATGAATGTGAAGCACATCGCCCCAGCCGAACCATCCACTGCTGTTATGTACCAGGCAGCTGTTTGAAGCTATTTGGGTTCCTGGTGGGGAAGGGAATGAGGATAGGACATGGGGTAGGGAGGAGTATGAGGATAGGGAAAGGGGTAGGAAGGGGGATGAGGATAGGGTAGGGGGCACAGGCGCCGCCATTGTGGGGGGAGTGCACAAGATGGTGGTTTCCAGCACAGAGCCTCTGTTTCTGCCCTTCCTGGAAGGGGCGTGGCTCATGGTGCAATGGTTACCACCCCCAGGTGTGGAGCATCCAGGGGAAGGGGCAGAACCCAGGGTGGNGTCGCCCCAGCCGAACCAGTGTAGAAGAAACACTGCTGTTATGTACCAGGCAGCTGTTGGAAACTATTTGGGTTCCCGGTGGGGAAGGGAATGAGGACAGGACATGGGGTAGGGAGGAGGATGAGGATTGGGAAAGGGGTAGGAAGGGGGATGAGGATAGGGTAGGGGGCACAGGCGCCGCCATTGTGGGGGGAGTGCACAAGATGGTGGTTTCCAGCACAGAGCCTCTGTTTCTGCCCTTCCTGGAAGGGGCGTGGCTCATGGTGCAATGGTTACCACCCCCAGGTGTGGAGCATCCAGGGGAAGGGGCAGAACCCAGGGTGGGGAAAAGGACAGGAAGAGAAGGGTAGGCACGGGAAAAGGGGTTCCAAGTGGCGCAGTCATCGCCATCTTGGAGAGAGGGACCTGGGATAATGCTGCCAACGTTACCCCGGCTCGGGGACTGGGAAGGGATTAGGGAAGTCTGAGGGAAGGAGAGTAAAGGAAACCTGACAGAGGCTGAGGAAGCGTATATGGAAGAGAAACTTAAAAGTTGAGCGTCCCGACACCTCCAAAAACGATGAAGGGCTCTGTAAATATCTCTCCCATACAAAGAAACTGAGAAAGGCTCTATGAGAGGGGAATTTAAAAGCTGAGCATCTCGACATCTCAAAAAACGACGAAGGGCTCTGTAAATGTCCCTCCCATAAGAAATTAGAATTTGAAAAGGTCCATAGGAGAGAAAATTAAAAGTTGAGCATCCTGACATCAAAAAATGATGAGCATCTCGGTAAATGTCTCTCCCATAGTAAACAAAAATTTGGTAAACCTCCCGTAGGCAGATACTGCATGTCGTTCCCATTGCCGGCCCCTTCCAACTCCCTTTTTGGTGGAAGTAACCTTCCCATGGCTGTAACCTTAACTCCCCTCCCAGATGGGAGCTGAGGGCCTGCCACTGCCTCCTCGCAGCCTGCAGATTACCTTAGGAGTTAAGGGCCCCCACAAGTTTGGCCCAGAATGTGGGGCTCGAACCCACTCACCAACTCCAGGTGGTGCCCGTTTGCCTTCCCGTGGAAGGCGTGCCAGAGCTTGTCCTTTACCACGGGATATGTTGATCCGAGAGCTGTTCACCACTGGTCCAATGTCAGCTCTCCTCCTTCCCTAATCCTATAAAACTTGGATGTCAGTTGGAAGTGGCAAGTGCGTGGGTGCCTCTTCGCAGCTGCAGTTCCTCCTGTCACTCGAAGTTTCAGGGCCCTCTTGTCACAGTCTCTGCCACGATCCTCAAACAGAGACTAGATGTTGAGGTGCAATTTCTCGATGGTCTTGCGCTTGTCGGGGGTGCAACACCGCCCCCGGGGCCCCGAACCTTCCCATGTAGTCACCGGTGTATCAACACAAAATAAAAGACGGGATGGGCCTCGCTTGATGCTCCCAGAATCTGTTTATTGAAAGGAACAGAAAACGTAAACAACAGCTCAAAGACTTGACAGAGGCAAGGACCAAGAGAAAAAGCAGGGTAGTGGGTTTTATAGGTCCATCTGAAGGTGGAGTTGCAGGGAGAGGGTCCTATGGTAAAGGGACTGGGGAGGAGAACTGGGCAGGGATTACAATGTCCAAACCAATAAGGGATTACATCGGAGGAGAATATCCTAAACCAACCAGTGGAGGGTCAGAGAACAAATGATTGACAAGGAACTCTCTGGAAAGAATGGTAGGTACAAGGAAGGATTGATAGCTGAGGGAAGGAGGGACTGGGAATGCTTGGGGACAGGGGGTAGGGTAAGGGTAGGATTGACACCAAGGACTGAACCAATGCCTCTGGGGAAAAGAGGGGGGAGGAACAGAACAAACCATTGAAAGCAATAATACAACAAAAAATACAGCAAAACACACCACCACAGTATTTACATTTGGAGCATTTTTTTTAAAGAACAAACCTAAACCATCTGGTAGCATAATACTTGGTTAGTGCTTCATATCTATGTACTGGATGCACAGAAAAGTTTAGATTTACAAAATGTCTTTCTGAGGCAAATGAGATACACAATGCATTATTCATGGCTGTACATCTTGGCATTGCATGGCAGTCTTGATTCTGATGTTAGAACCATTTTCTTTTTCAGAAGATTTTGACTCTTTAGGAATGTGATTACAGTTAAGTTCTCTGATGAGCGTCATATATAATGAGAGGTTGTGTCTCTGTTCTTATGTCTCTGTTCTGAGTATGTTGTTTTAGGGCAGCCATAAGCTGTAGAAGCTGCAGGTCCTCATGCCAGCAATCCAGTAATGAAGGGTGGATGAGTGGCATTACCAGATTACCAGTATGCCTGGAGAAAAAACAATGAAAATTGAGAGGATTTTTTTCCAATGCTTTGGAGAATTCTTTACTTAAAAAAAAAAAAAAAACAAAACAAAACAAAAAAAAAAAACCAAACAAACAAACAAAAAAAAACACACACAAAAAAAAAGAGCTTTAATTGGGTTAAAAATCATGCCTTTAAAGATTTTAGAAAACCATGGCAAGTGTCAGCCATATTGCTTTATAGATGAGTTATGCACCTGCTTCATGCCAGTCATTAACCCATACATTTGCTTTAGTCTGAAAACAGATACGGGACTTGGAATGGTTGCAGAGATGCATTTTAGGGCCACTGTGTTTTGCACGTGAAGTGCCTCTTGTCTGGCAGATCAGTGGAGGGAATGATTCCCTTCAGGGTGCTTTGGGGTTGATCCTAAGACTAACTTCAACAACTGTTGACATAACACTGAAGTAGTTGTCCCATATGTTCGAAAAGTGTGATGCCCTTCACTGTGGAGAGAAGTGAATGTTTTCCCCACACATGCGTTTCTAGGACTATATATTTGCTCAGTGAATCTCATTGTAGTTCCAGTCTTGATTTCTCTCCTCCCTAGATTCTTTCTCATTATGTCTGCTTAACCCAGTGATAGAAACATCTTCTGTAACAAATGTTGTGTTTATGCATTCTCTTGGATTGTTAATGGAGTTGTTTCATAAAATAAATCCAACCTCTGAAAAATGCAGTAGTCTAGCAGATTAATATCCAGGCTCACCATATATCAATGTCCTTCAATATCTTTTGTCATCAGCTGCAATGATATGGTTTTCATTACTTCCTAATTGTCCATAACATTTCCTTTTATTTTTCTCATTAAAGTTAGCTTTGAAAAGCAGCCTGGTGTCTTAGATGGTCCAGAATCATCAGTAACCTAACCTTCTTCTGGAAAGGTTGCACAATGACAACCATGTAAATCCTTTATTTAAATTAAGGGAAATGTGATACAAGCAGCAGTAAAGATGTTTTTGTCCCAGAGATATTCCCACCTCCTAGATATGAACATCCTTGAGGGGCAATTCCCCAAGTCTATTTAGTCTTTGGCTTCTCTTATGAAATTACTTACAAGACTGCGAATTAGCTTGCAAATAATAGCGAGGCAGACAGCTTGTACATGAATTCATAAATACCTTTCCCACTTATTAATAAAAACCTTTGAAGCCATCAAAGTTAGATAAGACATAACCTTGTGCTTTTAACACTAACATTTTTTTGTATTGGCTCTCTCCCTTTTAATGCTGTACTCAAATGCTTTTATATATCCTCCTTATTTTTCTTTTTTATTTGTGGTGATCCTTGGGTCACCAAGGATGGTTTTTTTTCCTATTCCTACAGCATTTAGAAAAATGAGTCTCAGAATTTTGGCTGGGATTTCTCTTCTAGTAGAAGAGATTTTACAGCATGCAATATGTAATTACTTTTCTAAGATGCATGAAAGAAAAAAAGGCCCTACATTATGTGGCAAATATGAAAGAATATTCCCCAAAGGGACAATCTTTTTCATCCTCTTGCCTCAACTGTTCCTGACAGTTATTTCAAATCCTGCTAAATACCTGCAATGAGGGAAATATCACAGCCTCAATTTAATTTAGTGCTTAACTGTCTTTACAGTTAAAAGTTTTACTAATGTATAATCAAACTTAAGGCTTCAGTTTAAGCGTCTTACTCCATGTTCTATTCCCAGTGGACATTAACAACAAGTTATTCATTCCTTACATGCAACATCCATGTAAATATACAAGACTGTGAATGCTGCTCTTAGTGTAAGCCATCCAAAAGCACCCTTTCTCTGCATACACTGCTTTTTCTGTAATTGGTCTCTTTCTCATCTAATGTTTATACACTTTGGGCAATGAAGAAATGGCCTCCTAAATTCCCTATGTATGGCATTTCTACATTTGACAACTTAATTAAAACCCTAATTCTAAACTCATAATTTTTATTATTAATATCTAAATCCTGAATTTGTAAATAATTGTTAAAAAAGCTTGAATGTCTTTGCTTTTTTTCACACTATGATTACTCTTCAGGAGATGAAGTTGTCTTGAGAGGAAATTCTAATTGTACAATTCTGGAAGTCAAGCACCCTGAAATTACTTCGGTTAGCAAATGGATATATCAGCTATACTTCTGTACATCCCATCCTACCAGCAGATTTATCTTTGTTTAATGAGATCAGAATCTTGATTTTTTTTAACTTCAATTAACAACTTTATTACTTCAATTAATGTTAAGTCAGCCACTATAATGAGAAGTGGGTATTTGTCAATAAATTTAAATTCAGTGCAGTGAACTATTAAATATTCATCTCTGTAGAACAGCTGCCTAAGGTTGGTAGACACCCATGCCACTTACATTGTCCTTGTCCCTTGTCCAGAACAACACCAACTGTGTACTAAGTTCACTTAAAAATTTATACCTCTTTAATGGAGCATTAATACATCTGCTTACAACCCACAGAATCTATAAATTTGAAATGTTTTTTTCTTACGTGAGACATTAATGAGGTGCATGGAATTAAGCAGATCAATCTGACTCTTCAGGTATGCAAAAAAGCAGGCACAGTGATTTAACCCACTCAAAGTTTAGAAAATCTATACTAAACCAGAATTTACCAAGTTTAATGCCTCACAGGTTTTGTGTATGTTACTTAGTGCTCATGAAAGCACATATGGATACTGAGTCCACTTTTAGGGTCCCAACACTAAAAACAGTGATAGACTTGAGTAAATTCACCTTGCTGGGATCTGGAGCAGTTGTCCCATGAAGAGGTGCTGAGGGACCAGGGCTTGTTCAGCCTGAAGGGATGGCTCCAGGGTGGCCTGGAGCAGTACCCACCACCCGCTCCGACACCTGTGAGAGGATGGAACTAGGCTCTTCACAGTACCTAAGGCGAAATAAGAGAAGATCGGGTGGAAATCACCCTGAGGACAGTCCAGAAGTGGAGGGCCTTTCCCAGAAATGTTGTTCAGTCTCTGTCCTTGAGTTTCTAAAGACAAAACTGGATAAATAACTGAGCAGCTTGATCTGACGCTATGTCTGACCCTGCTCTGACATCCCTTTCATCCTGAATCATTATGTGAATATAAACTACAGACAATTTAATCACTATACTTTTTTAACTTATCTGAAAATATTATGGAAATGCAGTTGCTCAGTGTCAACTGTGCTTGTTTTCTGCATTTACTCGTGGTTAAGTTTAAATATTCCTTATTACTGGTTTTAGGGTTTTTTTGGATGATGATGCAATTACTTTTAGAGTCTTCTTTAGAGATTAGTCAGATTGTTGGACATGTCAAGGAGTTCATTGCAGCATTTCAGCACATTTTCTGAGATGGTGAAAGATAAATTGTTGAAGCTATCATAAACAATTTTATTTTCTCTCTATCTCAGTAACTGATTCTTTGTGTGATTCTGAAAAGCTCAGTAGCGTGGGTCTTTTAGCAACTGGGTATCATTCATTTCTGAGTACTTAAATTGACTAATTTGCAGAAGCCCTGACACATAAAACCTAAAGTTAACCAGAGCTGTGTTAAACCTTTGAGTTTATTATGAGAAGTGTTCTGTAAAAGCATATATCTGATGATACTTACCAGATATATCTGACAGTCTTGCCTTAACTTTCACACTTGTAAAACGAAAACCTAAATCCAGATGACATTAGAGAAAGGTTGATATCAGTGTTTCACTTTCCAATGAAACTTTGAAGAAATAAAAAGTCATATATGGAGCAAGTCTTCATTGGATTCATTGGATGAGACAGGGACTTTGTGGAAAACAAATTTATATCACGTCACAATGTGTGCAAAGCAGATAATAATGAATCAACCTGTTCTGCTCCTATTATTTGTTTTTGCAGTCATAATATTTTTGAAGTAGTTTAGGATTATTTGTTATTGTTGCAGAAAAATTATTTGAGGTTGTATGAAGTTACACAGTTTGATTAGAAATCTGTTATATGATCTAAACGTGGCAAAACCTAATATAAATTTAGGAAACTGGTATTTGGATTGGACAAGGGAGACTTGCTCCATTGTCACAGCATTGAAAGAAAGCTGCCTAATAACCACATTCAAAACTTCTTTTTCCTTTGCTCTCTATTTTAGGTTCTTGCACACAAGTGGAGATTGAGGGACTCACACCTCATTGATATCCACATCACTATTTTGCAAGTGAATTCATTGTATTGTCTTTCACTTCAGTGCACATCTCATAGATTTCTTCAGCAGAATACACAACTCTCTCTTAAGGAGAACAGCATAGCAAATTTAAAAAACCCACAAACAACAGAAACCATTGCTAACCACGCACTACAGGTCAATGTTACTGTTGCTTTGCTATCATCTTATTTTTGTCTGTCTTGTCTCTCCTCCTGGGTGGAGCGAGCACATCTGACTATAAAACCAGAGGTTTTTCTTTACTGAGGAAAACATTTCTATATTAGACACTCTTATGATGTATTTTCCCCTCGGTTATGAACCAACAACCATCTGTCCAACAGTGGTGAAAGGCATGCTTGAAACAGTATCCTTGAGGGTACATAATTTGCAGAAAGTTTTCTTCTAGAAAAGAAAGTTTACAGAAGGGATACCTATAATCTACATATGTATAATCTGTTGTTACCTCCATTCTCTCATATCTCACACAAAGCTTTTTAAATAATTAGTATAATTGAGCTGTTCCCTGTTGCTTCATGCTTTTGGTCAACTTGGTTTCATTCTTAGAAATGAAGGCTCTGAAATTCTGCAGCAAAATAATCAGACATTTTTGTATGTTGCTTATATAAGCGAGCAGAAGTCAAATCCAGTGTCTCTTGGCCTAGATATTCATATTAGTAAATGTGTATTGAGAGTGTGCTACCAGAGAAGCACAGTCATATTTTAATTTTTCAAACGAGTGTTGCCACCTAATGTAGCAGTAGAAACTTATTTTCTATCAGAAACTTGCTTTCTCTACATTTACAAAATCTGTGTCTAGCTTTAAACCAACCAGTAAGTGTATGCACTTAGTCTATTTACATTATGTCACCTTGAATCTTTTCTCCCTGACAATTTAATGCAATTTGCTTTTCTGTTTCTTGTGGAAAGGAGTGCCATGCAAATACCTATCATTCAGTAATGGGATTCTCTGTAATGTTTACCCAGTAGTAATATTCCCTCCAAAGTGCAATGCTAGTTTAACCTCTTTCCATTACTGAATTCACCAATTACCTAGGAAGCAATTCAAGGCTAACATAAGGTATTAGTACTAATCTTGTTAATTTGAGTTTATGGAGATATAAGTCAGGGGCCTGACCCTACACCAATATTGAGAATAAGTCATAGAAGTCAGACAGTTTGCAACTCATTAGTGTGCCTAGGCTGTAAAATGATCCCTTCTCAGTATTTTTTTGGGAACAACCACTCCCAAGGAGGATAAATAGAGGTGAAATTCATAGCCTTGTTCCTTCCTTTTATGAAATAAGGGCCAATGCATGATGTATAACATTCATGTGGAAATCCAGATGAATGAAAAGCAAAAAAAAAAAAGAGAAAATCCATAACATGATATGTCAGTCCCTGGGGAGGGCAGAGTCTTTAAGGCACATGCTCCTCTGAGGTTTTTCAGGTGAGTTGAGAGATGATATCAGCTGATAAACTGACATTCTTCAGTTTTCATAATACCTTTCTAATCTTATGCTAATAAAAGCTATTCAATAGCTGGCAGCATAATGCTGAAACTAATTTGTCCCAAAGATAGTGGAAGGGAAAGAAGTAAACCAAATTAAAATATGTTCTGCAACTGGTTTTGAAGTAGACTTTTTTCACTAGGCAAATTTAAAAAAGAAAAATTCAACATGTTTAACACTGTAGGAAAGTATACAGTAAAAAAAAGTTAATGACAGGGGACTTTGTGATGCATTTATTTGTCCTTCAGGACTTCTCCTCAGTTGTCTGAAATAACATCACAGAGATAATTCTAGTGCTTTCCCATGCAATTGAGATCCAATTACTGAGATGCCTTCTCTGTTTCTGAAAAATGTTACAAACTGGTAAAAAACTTCTTCTGCTGATACCTTCCTATTTTTATTCTTCTTCATGATCTCACTCCCATTAATTAAAGCTCTTTTATAATGAAATATTATTTCATAAGAATGGAATATTCCATATTCTCAAGAAAATATTTGTATTCTTTCATAGAGTTTCTATTTTTTTTTAAATGTTGCTTGAAATTATAGTATCCCTTTTTATTTTACCAATAATACCTATACTTTCTCATCTATGTTTAAGCTCATTTTTACTTAGCTAGAAATTATTGTTAAAAAATCGAAACTTTATGTAAGTATTATAATGTATATTGAAACCTTTTTAATTACACTGAAGACAAACCACTATCATGATCAGTCAGTCATTAGTATTATGCATGGAAGGTTCACAGTCTGTTCTTAGAGAAACAAACATTAATTTTATTTACCCATGTTATACATGAATATATTTGTATATTTATCAAGAAGAAAATGGGAGATTGCTGTAATAGGAATATCTAGAAGACTGATGCCATGATTCCTGCAGCAGTCATCTCATCTGATGGCCTGACCACTTCAACAGAAGTGTTATTAATGGCATTGTCCAAATATCTCATAGTCACTGAGAGTCATGGGGCATCCACCACCCCTCCAGGAAGCCTGCTCCAATGTTGGACCATGATCTTGGTAAAGAAGTGTCTCATAATGTCCTCCTCCCCTAGAGCAGCTTTCCACACTGCATAAGACACTTCCTTATATAGAAAGTGTCATTTGGCTAGCAAAGGTGATTTATTACGATAAGGACTAGAAGATGTACGTGTTACCATAACAGTGTTTTGTTGTCTTACAAGCTGAATGATTTGGTACAGTATGTTTGAATTTCAAAAGTCCAATTATTTAGGTTTCTATGAAATGTGATTAAGTTAAAAAAAAAAACAACCAAAAATCAGAAAACAAGAAAACTTACAAAATCACTTAAAAATAAATCTAGAATTTGAGCCAAGAACTGAATCAGTCTTTAGAGAACCAAGGACTGTACCTATCTTTAGGTCTTTAGGAATAAAACTGTAGCTTACAGTGACTCTAAAGTACAAAACCCACACTTTAAGGTAAGACAGGTTGTCTCAGCAAAGGAAATAATAGCTGTTCGCTAAGGCAGATAGTATCTGTTCCTAAGATCCCGTAAACTGTTCTTCCCAGCAAAGTATTTATATATAAAAATGTACTGATTGTGTGCTAATCAGTGAACTTCAAATGCTGCAGGGTCTGAGGCTGATCATTTTACAGGTGGGTTGTGCAACAAATGAGACTTCCCACAAGGCCTTACTATCGCAGCAGTGTCTCTGTGCTTTGGTACAGCTGCCTAATTGAAGATTTTAATTTATAACAATACTTGGCCTTAACAGGACCTGGAGTTTTCTGCAATTTCTTTATTGAAATGATCCAAATTAATTTTTCATATCAATGAGCTACAGATTTGTTCCCGAGAGCTGCTGCTGTTGTTTGAAAGGAGGATTTTGGACAGTAGAAAAAGGCAATTTCATATAATATTTTAAAATAGGCTCACTTGGTAAAGTTGAGAAACATTCAGAAACACTGTACAGTAGCTGTAGGCCAGACTGGAAGCCGAGGTGATGGATTGCATGTGAAGGGAGAAGGAGTCAAAACAAGGAATTGGACAGAGGGGCAGGTGGCTTCTTGGCTCAGCAGGTCTGGGCTTCCCACTGCCCTGGGATTTGGCAGGGGCTCCCTGGCACCTAAGCATGAGCAGAAAAATAAAAAAAAAAAGGAAAAATGCAGGGAGCTTTTCCTCGGAGTGGTCAGTTATAGTTTTCCTCAAATTTAGATTGAGATTTTATCTGGTGTCTGCCGTGAAGGACTCAGATCTTATCTTCTGTTACCCATCTCTTTATGGTAATACCAGTCTGTAAGGAAACACCCTTAAAAGATGTTCAGAAAAATATCCTGCAGAAGAAAGGGAAGAGTGGGGTAAAATATATAAACGTATATATCCAAAACAATCTGAGACCATATCTGTTCAGAATATTTTCAGTTTTCTTTAGCATTGTGTGAAATTAATATTTTCTATATACATTTATTGCTTTCAAGCACAGGCACTGTGGGAAACTGTGGAAGGGAGCCCCACTTCACCTTTCTTTCTCATTCTTCTTTGTCTGCTTTCTCAAGAAAAAAAAAAATAGGCTGAAAATGAATAGACCTAGAAAACAAATTTATAATCCAAAATCACAATCTGAAATATTTGTTTTTCCTAAGAAAGTAATATCAGTTCAAGTGAAGTCCAACTTTTTGTTTTAATTCAGAACACAAAATATTAACTTTAAAGTTATTACAGGCAGTAACTAAACCAACATTATCAACATATTTCAAGCTTTGAAATTATTGTTATATTTATTTTTTTCTTAAAAAAGTTTTCAAGAAGCCCTATTCCAATCAGACATATAGAACTATTAATGAAAATCATATTTTTTAAAAAAATGGTAGTGGAAGATGACGATAATTTTTTTTATTTGTATTTGTATTTATATACATGTAATCTACCTGTAGACAATTCAAATAATAGTGTAGTATGATAAATATTTGTATTCTAAAACATGGAGAATTTACAAGGAAAAGGGGAAGGGATTTTAAGTCTTTAATCTTTGACTTCATGTTGATAAAGGAAGACAAAATATTAGGTTTTATTATCCATACTGCCTAATTTCCCTTTTACATTGTTCAGGAAATGGCAATTCAGTTAAGTAGTACCACAGGTTTTGATTTTTTGTGCTGTGAACATTGGGATGCTGAGGAGAAGTTATTTGTTTTTGTGACTTTTTCCATGTTCAAATGAAATGCTTGAATGGTAGAAGTTCCCTTGTTTATTTCAGTTTATTGCCTCTCTCTCACCTTACTAGATTACATTTGCACTAACCAAAGTCACTGTTTACACTTATTTAACATTATTGACTGAAGTAATGCTGAATCTCTTTCAGTGAGGGCTGATTTAGCTACAAATCACTGTTCCAGCACCAAGATCATTAATCAGCCTCAGGCTAGATCCATTATGTGGATACTCAGTATAGAGAAAATATTAACAGCTCCACAGAAGAAATGTTACCATCAGATTAGCTCTGACTCCCTGCTGGAGCAGCAAATTACTCTGAAGTAATAATTATACTACATTAGTAGAGGTTTAATTTCCAATAAGTGCTGTCTATTTAAGGGATGGCAATCTCACCATACTTCAGAGAACAATAGATCATGTTATCAGCAGGAAAAATCTACATGGAATTTAAAAACAAAAAAAAAAAAGGACAATAAAAAATTCATTAGAGTCTCAAAATTGAAATAAAAAGTCCACAGAACTTGCCTAGCTAGAGTTTTGTGGAAAAAAACCCCTATTATTCTATTTGCTAAAACTTTCCCACAGTGAGTAAGCAAGGAGACACATTTTACCTGTAAATAAGGCCTGATTATGCAAACTCCAGCCTTCTTTTCAATAGTCATTTCTGGAACATGCTGACATCTGGTTTAGGGTGTATATAAACCAAGAAGAAAGAAAGGTGTGCTGTGCCTGAAGTACTTAGCTAAGCACAGCATTGATTTTGATGGAGTTTACCATAGCTCAAGGTCTGGACTTATGTGTATATCCTTAAACCTGAGTATGAAAGGATTTGATGAATTTGCACAGAGCCATTGCACACCACACCATGGTGTTTTTCTTGAGAATCAGTAACAGTAAAATTTTTATGTTTGGTTTTTTTGTTAATTTCTCATACCTCTCTGCAGATATTCAACACTTTAAAACTTTTCAAGTCACAAAGTCTGTGTTTAAAGACATTTTAAGTCAACATGTTGGCATTCTAAGAAAATAAAATTAACTATTTCCTCTACATGGTGACTTTGAAATATTCAGTGCACCTCTGATCAATGCTGTTGTCTAGAATTAGTTACTAGAAATGTAAAAACACCTCAATATCTGATAACTACAGAGGTGTTCCAGGAATGACCTGTTGCAGTGTATTAATTTTCTGTACTCTGTGCTTGTTCGATTGTGAAGTTTGGGGGAGAAAGGAATAGTGGGAAAAACAAAGATGCTGGATTGCAAGGAAAGAGGGGCAACATGACTTTTATAATGTGAGGAGTAACATACAAGTACAAGACATGTACTGCTGTACCTTTAGTTGCAAGTATTGTATCCTGTCTTGCCATTTTAATCATACATTCAGTTCCTTTGCACAATCAGAAAACAAAAATTAAGTTTCTGGGCCCTGGGGTGGAATAAAGCTGATAAGAGTAAATATTACAGAATCCAGATAAATAACCTCACCAATCACCATGACTGCCACCTTTGCCTCAGATGGGACCGGAAATGACAATAGAGAAAGTCTTTACTTACGTGAGTCAGATTTGCTGTCTCGGCAGAGGAATACATCTGCTTCCCTGAAGATGAGCAGACTGGCAAAAATTGTGGCCCAAAATATGTTTCTAGACAGGGAATCAAGGGAGAACAGCACAGAAAATGCCACAGTAGATGTGTTCCCCTACTCTCATACTGCAACAAGAATGATCATTCTGATTTATCTCACTCTATTTTGTAGTAAGAAATTAAATTAAAAAAAATAATAATTTCAGGTTGTTATGCAGCAAAAATATCTTTAAGGATACTGGTTCAAATCCTATTTAACTCAGGCTTAATTTTTCCTGTAGACAAGCTGATTTTGAAGTTAAATCTTATGCCTTCAGGGTTAGTGAGTTCATGAGCTTCTTCTTCTCTTTCTGTCTATTGTATTGACATTTAATTTTTTTTTTAATTTTACCTAAATCTGATCACATATTCTGAGAATTGTTCTCCATTTTCACTTAAACCTTGATATATGGGATTCTTTGTGGCTCCATTATAACAGTAAAGAGATTAATATATTCTAATTCTGTAGATTTTTGATTTGATTTATATCTCTCAAGAATGTATATACTCAAAGGTTTTTCCTGTTTCTTTTTTTTTTTTTGTACTTTGAAAACATTTAAAGCCATATTGGCAAACACAGAATAAATACAAGCTGTGGTGTCTGGATTTAAGCTTTTATAGCAGAATTAATAATATAATGTTGAGAAGATTTTGGGTCCAGATCACTTAAGTTCAGAGTTTGCATTACAGAATTGAATTGATTTCATTCAGAAAATAAATAAGCTCAATTCCACTGAAACAAAGATTTCTGAGATTTAAAAATAGTTGAGCATTCTAATTTCCTTTGTGTACTTTCAAACTAGGCAATGAACAGGAAGAGACTATCACAATGTTTCAAGACATGGTGTTTTCCTGTATATGTGATCAAATCAGAATTATTCTTTGAGCTGCTTACGCTCAAATTAATTCTTATATCCTTTAATAGCCCTGTTACATTAGGAGAAATCCCTCAGCTTTGAAATGTTTATGTGAGACTCCAATGTTGAGACTTAGGCTTAAAATATCAAAACTGCATTCGTATTTATCATACTGCCCCATGTAGGAACAAGGATACTTACACATAATTAGAGCTTCTGCGAATAGCTGAAATAGTAGAATAAACAGAAAATTCTATGAATTGAAAATAGAGATGGACAACCCTAGAAAATATTTCTTAAAATCTAGTACCTATTTTGCTACATTTGATATATATCTGCACTTATGTCATCCAGAATGAATCTATCACTGCTAATTTTCTATGTAGCTATGAGTTTGATTTATTGGATCAAAATAAATATATATTCGTAGCTTATTCATTTGATTACAGAGATAGCACAAAATTATAATAAGCTTTACTTCCTCTCCTGCAATACTGGATAGCAACCAAATTCTGAATAACATATTATGCACTTCAAATGCTTGTACAGAGAATTCTATTTAACTCAAGTCTCACTATATTTCAATGCAAAATTATAAACCTCTACAATCACAGACATGCATATTATTATAAATGTGAGTGCAGCAAATAACTGTACTCAGAAATGCATAGTATATATAGATTTTTTTAGCAAAATCATCATTATTACAAACTGTGAAGCTTGGAATTCATATAAGCAAATAGGTTGCAAGAATTTTACTCTGTAACTTCAGGAAAACTATATTTTATTTCTTTTATTAGTAGGTCTTTTTCTACCTGAATTTTGTTGACTGAACTTAGGTACTGCTTACATGAGTATGTGTTATGTTGAATCAATGCACATAGTACTTTTCATGAAAACAAGTCATAATTACTCGAGAGCAGATGGGTCATGGTAACTACTGAGTCTCTTGCAGCTAGGACAAGATGATAGACCATAACCTGAGAAGAATTTAGTGTAAAAGAAAGTATTGGAAACAATTAGCAAGAAATGTTCTTGTAATATTCTGAGTATNTCTTATAATATTCTGAGTATTATTTTGAAAATTGTATCTTTTTATGGCCTTCCTCTTTTTTCCTGTCCATAACTTAACTGAGAAAGGAAGAAAAAGGAGAAACAAAAAGAGGGAGAAAATAAACCCTCTTTTTCCCACTATACCCCTTACCTTCAAAGATTAGAGTAAAAAACCCTTTTTGGTATCAAAGAATTGTTTTGTAGGCTTCTGTTTCATTTTAGCTACAAAAAGCCTGTATGAAAAAAGGTGATTTTTACTATCCCTGAAATTTAATATATCTTAGCATTGAATCTCAAATCCCCATCACAAATAGAATTTGTTTTCGGGAATCTATACAGTTCTGTTCAGGGGAGTGGTAAAAAGTTTAAAAAATCAATTACAGCTCCTAGGACTCTGAGTCTTGATTCCAAAGCTATTGATCTTATCTCACAGTACACTCATCAGACTTACTACCTCAGCCAACTATTTTGGAGAATACAAGTTGAGTTTTATGGATTATTGCACACTTGCCCTGATTCAAGACAAATGGGCAAAACTGAGCATGAAAACTCTTGCACTCACTTCCTATTCTTTCCTCAAAGTAAAGACAGAGGATCCTGGTTTCCTCAGTTTAATAGTACAATCTAAAAGATAATTCCAGGTGTATGGAACACAAAAGCACT
>WEZZ01039441.1:3643-15694 GCA_013400585.1 Chloropsis cyanopogon
AAAAAAAAAAAAAAAAAAAAAAAAAAAAAAACAAAAAAAAAACCAAAACAAAAAAAAACCAACAAAAAAACAAAGGCAGACAAAATGTAAAATAGAGCAAACCCTGTTTTTTCTTTGTCTCTTCTTCAGTCTTCTGCATCCTTTTGTATTCTGTGTTGAAACCAGAATCAACTATGCAGTATTTATAGTGATGTTACTCTCCTGATAAAGTATTGCACAGGCTGTGGCAACAATCTAGGGCTCAGCAGGGAAGCTGTGAGACAGCTATTTTTGTAATGTTTAAAATTATACTAAATTAATAAAAATAAAATCTCCTGCTGGGCTTCCAGTTTTAAATAGCACATTGTGGTGTAAATTATCAGAGCATCAGGGTTCTGCTAATTTAGTACATATTATAACACTGAAGACATTAAAAGATCATAGCATTTTTCATTTAAAAAACAACACTGTGAACTGGCTGAATAATTTCAATAGTTTATACTAAGAATGGCTAATATATGCTCAATGGGATAGAGGGAAATGGGAAAAGCGCATATCATAACTTTTAAGGGTTTGAAGGTATAATTGTTTAGAACTCTGTCAGAGAGGATTCTGCTTGTTCCCCAGATTATGACAGTCTAACTTACTAAATTATCAGCTTCTAAAATTAGAATGGTACTTAAAAATAATAACAATACTTAATTTTGTACTGAAGCAAGATGACATATTTCCTAATTAAAAAAAAAAAAAAAGATTGCTTTAAAATAAGAGAACTTCCATTATCTCATACCTGTATAGAAAACTTCTGCAAAGTAGTGCTGAAAATCCTACCACAAAGCATATATTAGGTTAGATAGTCATCAAGCATATGCCTTTTGAAATCACTCAGAAAGTACCCACTAACTTAACTTACAGAGAAGGCATGAGCTGAAAGCATTTAGTCAGACATTGACCAGCATGAAGTGCTAATGTGTGTGCAAGACCAAGACCTAAGCAGAGCAAAAGAGAGAGGTGATGACACATGTTTCCAGAGAAACGATGTTAAAAGTACAAATGTCCACTTGACAGTAAACCCACGTATTGGCTCCTTAGATATTTTCCGCCTGCTACTAGAAACCTCTTGTGGCCATTCATGCCTGGTAGATAAGGATCAGAGTAATGGCAAGAAAAATGTCCCACTGGAAACCAAACTGATACCCTTTGACAAGGTTAGGCAGGTTGATAACAGTATTAGTGCTTTGCAAGTACTTATTGCTGCCACTCGTGGGTGGAGCTATGCCCAGAATAATGACAACAGGACATTTGTGGGGAAAGTTCAAGCAAGACAATGGGCTAAGACATCTCTTCCTCACACCAGTTTTTTCTCAGTCTGCTTTTAAAACGCTAGAAGCTGTGTTTGAAAGCATGGAAGACTTATGACTACTGCTAGCATTTGTGTTTGCTCATGGCAGACTATTTATTTTGAAAAGTACTGCTTGTTAAGTAAATAAAAAGACAATATAATTTTGGCAATTATTATGTTTGCAGGGAGCTGGAACAAGGTGAAAGTCACTGGTGTTTTTGTTGAGCTAGCTGATAAAATGTGACCTGAAATAATGTGTTACTAGTGAAGTCATGCAAAAAATCCCTAGACCCAGTACACTGAGACCATGTCCTCATTGTAAAGAGAGCAATATTCATACTATGCTGTGGCAGTCTAATATGTGTGTATCATAAAAAACTGAACAAGCAAATAAAAGCAAGATAACTGCAACTTCTCGGGATGACTTTTGGACAGCAGTTTATCAAAATTTACATGCAAAACAGCTCACTTCTTTTAGAAACCTTGAGTCTGAAAAAAGCCCCACTTTTCAAACCCCATCAGGTACTACTTTGCTGGCTCACCAGGATTTTCATAAAGGGTGAGTTGATTCAGAACACCATTGGATTCAATAGAAAATCATAAAACGGAAATCAGTGTTGCTGTTGTAATGCAGCAAAGACAATGACCGAGATACTTAAAGTAATTTATTTTTTTATCAGAAACTGATAATTTTTAATACAAATTGTATGATTGAATAAAAGCTTGGATAATGGGGATTGGCTGATTAGCAAACATCCCCCTTTCCACCAATCTTGTGGCACCTCAGAGGTCCACTTGGCACTTGGGAGAGCAACAATTGAATTTTTTGCTTTTCAAAATTATTCTAAATTATTTGAATCTGGGTTTTCAATACTATATGTCAGTATAAAGATCATTGTCTACACTGGATTCAGAAGAATGAATATTAATCTTGAGTATGTGAAAGAGCTCAGCTTGATTTTCATTTCTTACTAGGCTTCCAAATCAAACTTTTCTTTGTGATGTCAAATTCTGATTTACTAGCCAACATCCATGACAGAGTCAGAAAATCATGAAAATTCCCAGGTTTTGGAGGTTCACGATTGTGAAGAGATTTCTTTTGCTACCACTCAGGAGTTCTGTTTCCCCCCTTACTGCTCAAGTGGGGATAACACATTTTCCCCCTCCCCCAGAGGACTTCAGAGAGGGCGAAGAGTTTTAGTCCATAAGGTATCTCAGGAATGGACGCTATAAAGGTTATTACCTATGTAGTTGTATCAGGAGAAAGCCTTGACTGAGGCCAGCTTTGCTCCTTGCTCTCTGGAGCAGGGAGGCTGTGCTCAGCCTGTCTGCTGAGGGCAGGCTCCTAGATGGGAACTCACCCTGCAAGCCATACCATGACAATATTGTGCTAGTGAGCATGCTAATTATTAATTCATATGATAAATACAGTGCCCAAGTTGAGGTTATACCCTGCCTTTGTGTAATTTGTTAGTAACAGTAAACTTAGAGAAGCAGGCAAAAAAGACACAGGGAGAAGGACATGTAGATCCATAGAGCTAGTTAGAGATATAGCCTTTTGACTCATATATAATTTTTCTCAGGTTTCTGTTGAGTCTCTGTGAAGCCATATTTTACTGACACTCTTCCAGAAAAATCCATGTCTAAATAAGTGGCCATGCAAATTTATCTGGCTTTATTATTAAGAGAGTAATATTCAGTATTAATAAATAAGAAATATTTAGACAGTGCTTGTTATGTTTTGGGTACAGGTGAAATATAAATATTGCCCCTATGAATACACAGGAGAACAGGTTTTTGTATTTTTTTTCAACCACAAATGCTCAAATACTCACAGTATTGGTGGGGAAAATGCACAGACACATGGAGGAAGCAACCTGAGGCTTACCTGACACACTGGAATAACCTGTGTGATGATGTATTTTTATCTCTATGGAATCCAACATGGTTCTAAAAAGGCCTTTAGCTCAGATGTGTCCCACAAAGCTTAGTGTTGGAGGCTTCTGTTCACCCCACAGACTGGTTGTCTGAGTTTTCACCATTATTCTGAAGCACTTTTTATTCTCGTTTCCAACCCTTTTTTTCCTCCCTGTTCCATTCATGCTGGCATGTATTTATATGGATTTTTTTTAAACTGTTATTAATTACAGATGATGTTTCTTCTTCACACTTGACCGCAAAACCAGACTGAAATGGACATTTATTGAATGGAGATGCAATGCAGTGTGCTACCAGTTCATGTGCTGCTCAGCAAGGTTTTGAGACCTTCCTTCCCCCTTTACTGATCCATAATTTATTAAGTTCAGGAGCTCTGTCAAAAAACTGAAACTATAGCTCAGCAGCACTAATTGCCACTTCCATCATTAAAACAGATTCATTCTCCCTTGATGCAGCCAAACCAAGGAATAACACGACAAACAAAGAAATCTTACCCTCCATAAGACAGACAAATAGTTACCACTTCATACAAGAGAACTTTTTCAAAAACTAAGTAAATACAAAATTATGAACAACAGCAGAGAGCATTGGCATATCCCAGGGTTGTGAGTATGTCTGCTTATTTAAATGACAATGAAAATATTGGGAGGAATAAGAAGGTAGCCCGAATTTATCATATATGGAATTTTTTCCAAGATACCAGCTTTGCTGCAATGAGTTTGAGATCAGATAAATGGTGCTAAGAAAACACACAAGATTCTGGATTGTCCCAGAGAAAAGGAGGAATAAGGTTTAAAAATGCATTTCCAGATGCTATGTTGAATCACAATCTCCATGGAGATAGACTCACATGAGACATTTGTGTGTCTGAAATGAAGTACAGCAAAACACTGTTCATTTCTTTTGTTGAGTGAATAAGAGACAGCTCATTTGTCAGGAACAACTCCAAGGCTCACAGGAATATTGCTGCTTATAGAAACAAGAGCAAAACATTTAGATAGAGCACAGGTAGTAAAATGCTGTGGAAATTTGAGCCAGTCCAAGTGCTCTAGAACCTGTTCACAAAAGATAGATGTTTGTAGAGTTCTGGCCAAGCTCCAGATGAACCAAAATTTTTGAGACATGGTGATACAAATGAGTACTTGCTTTCTATATAGGCATATACAGGAGGAAAAATATCTATTTTTTACCCAACTTTCAAAAATAGGAAAGAGATTAAACAAATTGTAAATTTGTAAATTAAAGATTAAATCAGAATTCAATGCAAATAACAAAACACGTGAGGTGACATCACATTTTTGTCTTCTGTCCATGGGGTTTCAAATCAACTAAAGCAAAAGTAGGAAACACAAGTACTGCAGAAGCAGAAATAATATTTGACTGGGTTATTAAAATAATATTTTACAATACTCTGCTGATAGCATATATTGACAAAATAAACGTTTTTACCATTTGTTAGAAATCCATATACGTGCACTCAAAAAAAAATCTAAGTCTGTAATATGGATAAGAAAGAACTCATAGAGTATCTTGATTATCACAGTCATAACCAATTCTCTATTCAGCATAAAAGGAGCAATATTCCATTAGTAAAAAGGTCTTAGGTAAACTAACAAAGTTATTTTAAGGATAAATCTCAAGTTATATATTTCATAGTTTATATCTCAAAATACTACTGTGCAGACATGCACTGCTATTATGATTATCTTGCATGACTCCTAATATGACTACAATCTTCTTCAATGATTTCTTAGGCTTCTTTTCATTTTTTTTCCTTATTACTTTTAAATATATCTTGAAATAAAGTCAATAAATTTAAACATTTTTTGTGTTTCTTTATATTACTGTCTTTGGCCACAACACTGAAAGCCTTCATTGCTCTGTTTACTCCTGTCCAATTTGCACTCCCTCACAATCATTCCCATGAACAAGGGTATGTTTCTCTTCTTTCCTTTGGATTCATATCCTTAGCCAGCATCTTCTTTTACCAATTAGTGATGTCTACTTCCAACCTATTTTATTTAATAAAGCAAATTACTTTGAATAAATAATGTATACAAGTTCAGCCTTCCTCTTGTAGAGTATCCATAAGGAAGGCAATTAGACAGCTTTGTCTAATTTATTTGTTTTTGAAAGTATTTACTGATTTTGCGTGAGAAATCTTCACCCTATGGCCCAGTCAGGAAATAACCTTGTTGATATTTTGGATTAAGTCTGGTGTTGATGGCCTAAAGCCAAATGTAGGAGAGTGAACCAAAAGTAAAGTAAAATGCTGTTTCATTTAAGCTAACAAGAAGACCAAATTTTAGAGACCAAATTTGTATTGGTTCTCCTCTCCAGAAAGAGTGAAGAATCCCTATTACTTTGTTAGGGTATGTAATGTGATAATGGTAATTAAATAAAGCTGAGCACCCATTTCAACTCTTCTGTAACACTAAAAAGAGAAAAAATGCCTATAAATTAAAAAATTAAATCAAAATAATTACTGCATTCAAATTTTATTTCCTTACCTGGTGCGGCCTCATTAAGAAATGGTATTGGTTCTGGAGTTAGAACTCTGAGTTGGAGCTCAAGACTTTTCTCTTATGGTGAGATACCTAGAGAAGAACAGAAAACATGTTCAACTTCAAATATCTGTATTTTCTGTTAATGTAAAGGAGAGTACTCTTTGGGGTTGTTTCTTATTTTTTCTTTCTCTCTTTTTTTTCTTTTTTCTTTTTTTTTTTTTTCTTCTTTTTTAAGTAGGTGAATACTTGGGATTTCTAGAAAAGGCAGAAACTGCAAAAGCTTTATAAAGAAATCTCTGCCAGAGTCTCTTCTTGATTACTTTTCCCTGCATGGAAAGTCCTTTGTAGCTTTGTTTCCAGCAGCTTGGTGGCCTTTTGAATTTGCTGCAAACTGCACAGTAGCCTCTGATCCCCAGGATTGTTTGTGCCATCTCTGAAGCCAGAGCTGTTTCATCGTTGATCCTCTCAGTGGTTTCCAACCCGCTTCTTGAGCTGCAAACCCTGTCTCTGTGCTGTGAGTCTGTCCTGCCTGCCACATCCTCTAATCCAGAAATTTCCATCCTGAGCAGACCTAGTTCCTCCCAGGGACAGGAAGACTGTCTCCACCTACCACATGGTCTTTTCATTTCTCCCCATGACTTTGACTCAGCTTGCCTTACTTTTCCAAGAGACCACTCTCTGATGATGCCCTGGATTTGCCTCAGCTATCTACTTCTTTCATAGCTTCCTGCTAAGTTTTTCTGAGAAGTGCTGGAGCTATAAACTTAGCTGCCTAAAGCACAGAGAAGCTTCCAGGCACCAAAGGAGGTGAAATTGCTGTAATTCTGCTTTCAGAACACTAAGATAGGGAAAAGGTAGATAAATGACTAGAAAAGGAAAAAGGCAAGCCAAAATCATAGTCCTTTCACAGGAAAGACTAGTGAACACCCAGACCTTTACAAAAGTGCAAGACAAGCATAGTTTCATTAATTTTGAATTATAGACAGGAAAATAAAGTCTATCAGATACATAAATGTTAGACTTGGCTTTAAACAGCGCACAGTCCAGAGCAAGATACTCACCATTTTTCTCCTGTAACAGATTGCTCTCACAAAAAAGGATGAAGCTTTGTATACTCCTATTAAAACTTTCACAGAGAGCCCTTGGTATAGTTACTAGCATTCAAGTCAAGTTACCAGCATATTGGAATACACCTAGACCAAATAAGACTTAGTTAGTTGGATGCATATCCACAAAGTCCAAAATACTCTTGTGCCATGTCATTTGCAACCAAACAAAATATCCTGCAGGTTACCCTTTCCTAAAAGCAGATTTCATACTGAGGTTTGCATTCCTGCTCTGTATGCCAGACTTGATGACCTCTGAGGGAATGCAAATATATAAAGATGAGCCATATTTGCACCAAAAGAGATAATTAAAGAGAGGAAGGAAATTTAAAAAGAGAAAAATACACTGCAAATTTCAGAAAATCTACCTAATAGTAGAATAAGTGGATTGAGGGATAAATGGTCTCCCAAGAGATAAAACAGAAAGGCTATCTGCTTGGATTAGTACTAAATGGAATGAACAAAACACTAGAAATTACATTGCAAGGAATAATATTACACTGCCAGGGGAATGGTTGGGACAATCTAATTGTAATGTTTATCTCCAACCCCCAAAACTACAGGAGATAGTATCATGGACAACACCTTTCTAGTCTCTTACTTTGTCACTCCTCTACTCTCAAACTCTTTCTGTTATCCTGTGAAGAACTGCTTTTGACATGGTATGAGGACGTGTCCAGCCTGAAAGGAAGTGAAAAGAAGAACAGTCCATGAAATATTTTGGGAGAAGCACATGCTCACCATCCTCAGGGCTTACAGCACGTCTAGTATTTCAGCAGGTATGACTTTTCCAGCAGGTGTGACTGTTCTAGTGGGGTGTCTGTATTTTCTTCCTTTGCCACTCAATACCTTGAAGAGATACAGGGGATGTTTACAGAAGCCTTTGTTGCTTTGATGCACCTGTTCCGATTGCTCATCAAACAGCAATGACGGTCCTAGAAAAGCTGCTGACAAAGAGAATGTATGTGGAAAGCCGGGGTCCCCCGTGTCCCTGACTAGCTTTCTTGGGGGGACCTTCGCCCACAGGCACTGTCCACTGATTTTTCCTGGTCCTTCCTAGCTAGCTTAGCTGAGGAGGGTACGACTGCGTGCCAGAGCTTTCAGGTTTTTCCACAAAAGAAACCAGGAGGCAAGAGCGAGTTGGGCAGAGAGACGTTTACTTCATGGTGATCCAACTCCAACTGAGCCTCGTGGTACGGCAATGGCTCGTCCCCTGGGGCGTGGCCCCGCCCGGTCCAGTCAGAGAGCCCAAAAGGAGACCTGACATGCAAACAGACCAATCACATCCCTAATGGTGGGGTTTTCCGGGATTCCAGCCAACCAGGGGAAATCTACAGGGTCTCCCCGGGAGGATCCTCAAGGGCAGAGGGTGTGGGGTTTGGTGGGACTCCTCTTGCCTATTGGCTGGTGGGAGGGGTTGGAGGTGCTGGGGAAAAACCCACTTGGGAGCAAAAGAAGAGTGGGGGAAACGAACCGGGGGATGAAACCATTTTAAATCAATACATAATAAAATAAAATACAATAAATAAATAAACAAACTGCCACAAATGTAGGAGACTCACATTTATGGGTTTTGTTCCTGTTTTTCAAGGGAGCACTCCCCTTTGGAAACAGGCTTATGACAGCAGGCCAGAGGGGTGGCATACGTGTGAACATATGTCACTGCCCCCCGAGGTAATGTACATGCAAACATATGGCATTGCCCTCCTGGTGCATATTAGCTGTCAACAGACACAGGAAGGACCTTGCCCTGGTTATGTTTTTTATCATCCATATGGTTTTCTATTGCTCCTGATAGCAGATAAATTACAACAACTTCCAAAATCTCTGTCTAATAATAGTTTGTGTTTATTCCAAATATAGATGCTTACTCTTTCCTTTGGTACTTCACAGAATTCATTGAGAACCAAGCAACATTTTTTCATTGCATTGCAGGACTCTGATGATTTGAAAACAGAGGGGAAAAAAGAGAAGAGTCAGCACACACACAGCCAACGAGATGAATACTGGAGGTAAACATGCAGCTTGACCCCTGTAACTTGGAAGGGACTCATGGGAAGGAAAAGCCTTCCTGCCACATTGCACACACACCACTGTGGTCAACAGAGAAAATCAGGACAGTGGCCCCATATGAGGAGAAAATGCTTCCATAGAGAGTTTTACAAAATGACATGATTCTATCAAAAACTGAGTTGGAAGGTAACAAAGTTAACTCAGCATATGGACTCATATTTTCCTAAAGAGAAAGTAATCTGCTAGACATTTTATAGTGGAAACTCGACTGGCAAAAGCACAGACCATGTCTAGATGATGCTGGAGTTAATACTTTCAAAGACTAGTTACACGAACTGTGAAGATAAGGAATCCGAAGAGCAGCTAGCAGTCCTTCTGCATTAGTTTGCTACCTTGCTGTCTATTCCAGACATAATCTCAAACTTCTAGGCAGCCACTTCAATTGGTTCAATCATCAGTCCCGAAAATTATCTAAACCACAAAGTGTACAAAATGAGTGTTTGTTTGAAAGCCCTACTGTAAGTGACAACCCAAAGTCTGAGAGACAGGAAAATCAAACAGCTGTCCTGCCCCCCGTAAAGTCAATCTCCTTGTCTGTTTCCTTTCACACCCCAATATCTTAGTCACACTGCACATGTGGCAGCTGCCATTTGTTTGCTGTACATCCAAGAACATTCTGCTTGGTTTAGTGTTTCTGTTGAGAAAGAAGAAGACATATGCATTGCATTAAAATAAGCAACATTATTCTTGAAACTCAGGTCTTAGTATGTTGAAACTCAGGTCTAAATATGTCAGGGCATAATCAGACATCTGATCTGTCCTTTCCTGTTTGACAGGCAGAAGAACATCTGACCTGTAAGATTGGTAATGGCGCAGATCAAGTTTGCAGAAGTGCGAAAGAATGAGGGCAATAGATCACAATACATTTTTATGTTAAAAAAGAAAAAAACATTGTGGGTTTATGGTACTTCAATTCAGCTTGGATGATCTCATGGCACTGAGAAAAGTCTTCCAACATTGCATGTCAGTAAAATACATTTGAATAGGTTTATGCAGAAGCTCTCAAAATGGTTTTTGATGGAGTGAACATATGATTGACATGAAAAACCCAGCCTAACAAAGTACTTTGTGGTATCAAGCATCATAACATGAGTTCTTAGGATGATTTCGAAAGCATTTTAGTGGATCCGAACTAATGTTATTATTTTTAGCTGGATTTAGTATAGTAATTGCAAAGAATCAAAAGCTGAGAGTTGTATACAATAGCAAATGCTACATGGAGATAAATATTTCTCACTTTCACTAGTTACTGGAATGATTTGGTGGAGTCATGCTCAATAACTGTTCCAAACTAAATACATTTGTAATAGTCTAGGAATTAGGAAAATTAACAAAGAACAAAAATTTAGGGCGTATTGATTGGGCTGTCTTTATCTTTCAGGTGGAGAGAACTTTATGACAGGAAACAACAATAGGTTAGCGTAAACAGCTTATTTTGCCTACCTTCATATTTCAATACAGTTGTTCAATATAACCACATTTCTCCAAAGACTCGTATTCTGTTATTGAAAGGTAATGGTGGGAACCAACTTAAGAACATGTAAAATGCAAGATTTTTTAATCAATGAGAAGCTATTAATTTAACCAAGCCTTCCTGTAATAATATTGAGACAGACTGTCTGCCTGGTTTTACATTATAGCTAGCTTTGCAATCTGTACAGAATATAATGAGGTGTGTACTTTTTGGGAATATATTGATTGAAAGTGGTCCTTAGGAATCAATGCTGCCAAAAACTTGGTATCACTCCATGATTCTTGAGAGGTTGTTCACTTTCTGGAACAACCAAGTTGGTATTTTAGTAGGAGATGTTGACTCTTGCCACTCACTACGTGTAGAACTCATTTAGTTATCTTCACTAGGTCACATTAAGCTCAGACCTGAGCTCAGACTTGATGTGATCCAATGGATCAGTGATCTGACAGACCCCCATGTTAAACCACACTGATGCATCATTTGACAGGTTTGTTAAAGTCATTGTGCACACGTGGCTCTGCAGCAGCAGGATTCCTCAAGTTCCCAAATCACCTCAGCCACTAATCTAAGCAGTTCTTGACCCGATATATTTGGAGTTGACTAAAAGTTCAAGGCAAAAATTTGAGCTGGACAATCTATTTTTTAAGACTCACAGAAACCAAATGGATCTTCTTAATCTAAAAACATGCCTTAGTTTAAGCATCTTTATCTCACTTCCATGAAGTATCACTGAAATCAGTTTCAGCAGAATCATCCACAGCTGAAATCCAGCAAAGAATTATGTTTTTATCAACTGGGGCTTTATCATATTCAGATTTTATTAAAAATTGTTATTAGCTTAAAAGACATACAAAAGAGAATCTATAGCTAAATATACTCAAATCATTGAAAAATTAAGGTTTTTGCTTGCTGATTTCTTTAACTTGGTTCTATAGTTATTTGATATATTATTTGTACTGACTTTTTGGTGTAGTATCTGAACATCTTCCAATAGAGCATTTAGCAATATAACTAATGTCTGAAACATGATATATACTCTGGAAAAAAATTCACTTTGTACATGGAGAAACAAAACAAATATACTGGATTGTGGAAAAAGAAGAAACATTGTTACTTCAGTGTACAACACAGCTGGCTGGAAAAAACAGGTATTCTGGGTTTTTTGAAAATGTCAAGGTTTTACAACTTGTGCTTATCCCACATTAGAAAAAAACTGGGAAAAAGAGAGAAAAGCTGCCTTGTTTTGCACAGTTTTGCACATTCCATTAGAAGTGGGAGACAAGGATGAAATGATGTTCCTGATCACTGGGGGGGCTTGGACTAGATGACCTTTGAAAGTCTCTTTCAACCCAAACCATTCTTTGTCTGTGAATGATTCCATGACTGAAATTCCATGAATATTCTATATAATAGCTACCAAAGCCACTGGAGGTTTTGCTGTGTAGTGTACATGCATCATACCCAACAGTTTGCTGCTTCTCACATTCTAGTCTGAGAAATGGGCTCTGGGAAACCATGATGGAATTGGAACAACCTGGCCCGTGGTTGGTCTGCTCCAGAGGAGTTCATCTCCCTTCCCACGTGCCACCAACACAGAAAAAAACCCAGGAAAGAGCTCATATATAAGAGAGT
>WEZZ01039442.1:8692-24629 GCA_013400585.1 Chloropsis cyanopogon
CCTTGCCCCATAGAGCCCCCTGGGCTCCCCAACCCCCCAGCTGGGACCAAAGCTCCCCTTCCCCTCCCAATCAAGAACCCAAAGCTTAATTACCCCCTCATTATCCCTTCTCACCCCCATCGGGAGCAATTAATGAGTAACGCAAATCAACTAATCAATTAATCTGCCATTAACCAGGACCAATTAAACCCTCCTTTGGCTAATTAATTATCACCAGCACCTTCTAATTGTCCCCAAGCACTTATTGGGCACAGCCCCTCTATGGCACTTACGGGGCAGAACCCCAACACTTGGGGGATCAGGACCCCCAGCACTTGTGGGGCACAATCCCCATGGCGGGGGGAGGCGGGGAGCCCCTGGACCCCCAAAGGGGCGTGGTTTATGCTAATGAGGAAGCATTGACATTGCTGGGGACCACTGATGGGGCGGGGCCAGCGGGCCAGCAGCCAATCCAGAGGTGGTGGGCAGGAGGGGGCGGGGCCAAGGAGGCGTGGCCGTGATGGCGCAGCTGTCACCTGCACACCTGAGCCCTCGCTGGGGGTTCCGGAGCGTGGCACAGACAGGCACAGGCGAGGGACAGAAGGGCTGATGGCACTGCCTGCACACTGTCCCTGCAGCCTCTCCCCCAGCTGCTGAGGGGGCAGGAGCTCCGAGCCACCCCCTCATGGAACCAAGGGGCCACCGGGACACTGTGGAGGCTCTTGGAAGCCAGGGCCTGGTGTGACACAGAGGGGCCTCAGGGGACCCAGGAGACCAGACTGAGGTTATGGAACCTCTTTTAACCAGGTGTCAACCATGAGAGAGCTGGGCCTCATTGAACCCAGATGCCACTGGGAGCTTGCCAGAGCTTGTGGAACCCAGGCTCCAGAGTGTCACAGCAGGGCCTCATGGAACCCAGGAGAGCACTGTGAGGCTCTGGACCAACACGGCACCAAGGTTCCACTGTGACCTGACAGAACCTCCTGGAAGGAAGGGAACATTTTCCCCTGTGCTCGGCACAGGTGAGGCCACACCCTGAGTGCTGTGTCCAGTTCTGGACCCCTCCGTTTAGGAAGGACGTTGAGATGTTCAAGCATGTCCAGAGGAGGGCAACAAGGCTGATGAAGGGCCTGGAACACAAGCCCTGTGAGGAACAGCTGAGGGAGCTGAGGTTGTTTAGCCTGGAGAAGGGAGGCTCAGGGGAGACCTCATCACTCTACAACTCCCTGACAGGTGACTGTAGCCAGGTGAGGGTCAGGCTCTTCTCCCAGGCAACCACTGACAGAACAAGAGGACACAGCCTCAAGCTGTGCTGGGGAAAGTCTAGGTTGGACATCAGGAAAGAATTCTTCACTGAAAGAGTGATTGGGCGCTGGAATTTTTTGCCCCGGGGCAGGGTGGAGTCCCCATCCCTGCATGTGTTAAAAAAAGCCTGGACAGGTCACTTGTCCCATTTTGAAAGACAAGTGTCCGCCAAGGGAGGCAGGAACCTCCTTTGAAATGGAGAATGTGACCCCCTTCCCTCTGAATTATTATGACTTTGAAATGATGGGGCTTTCAGGCACAGGTATAGGAAAAGAAATAACAGTTCTTTACTAGCCTGTGTAACAAGGCAAACAAACAGCAACAGCAGTAACAACAAACAGAAGCACAGACCCAGTGACAGCCAGAACCACAGACCCAGTGACCCAGAACCACAGACCCAGTGACAGCCAGAGCCACAGACCCAGTGACAGCCAGAACTACAGACCCAGTGACAGCCAGAACTACAGACCCAGTGGCAGCCAGAACCACAGACCCAGTGGCAGCCAGAAGCACAGACCCAGTGACAGCCAGAAGCACAGACCCAGTGACAACCAGAAGCACAGGCCCAGTCCCAGCCAGAAGCACAGACCCAGTGACAGCCAGAAGCACAGACCCAGTGACAGCCAGAAGCACAGACCCAGTGGCAGCCAGAAGCACAGACCCAGAAGCACAGACCCAGAAGCACAGGCCCAGTCCCAGCCAGAAGCACAGACCCAGTGGCAGGCAGCAGGAGGGGATGGAGAAGGGGATCCTTTTACAAACCCCTGGAGCAGCTGATCCCAGTGCCCCTCTGGACAGCAAAGGAGCTGCAGCAGGAACCTCGGCATAGCGAGCTGGGAAGGCAGGGGTGAGCAAAATCTCAGAGTGGGAGATGAGATGTATCAGAAACTCAGCAGCCGTGGCTGGAACTGCGGGGTGTCCCAGCAGGGCAGGGGCTGCGGGGTTCCAGTGCAGCAAAAACCCGGAGCTGTGGCAGAGACACAGCGGGGCTGGGCAGCAGCAGCCTGGCTCCAGACGGGGCAGGGAGAGGCTCCCGTGGAGGGTCTTGTGGGTTTGATGCTGCTCAAACGCCAGTGCACCCACGAAAAATCATTCACTCATTCTCCCATGCTATAATTGAGCAGAGGAGGGGGAAAGATCAATGTAAAAGAAAAGGCTCATTGGGTGAGATAAGGATTAGAAGAGAACACTTCATTGGCAAAACAGGCTCAAATCTTTAAAAGGTATAAAGAAAAGTTTATTAACAGAATTTAAAAAAAGAGAATAATGAGAACTAAAATAAACCTTTAGAACACCTTTCCCCTCCGTCCCCCCCAGCCTTTCTTTCTTTTCCACTGACAGCACAGGGAGGCAAAAACATGGGGGTTTTGGTCAGTGTGTCACTTCTTAAAAATCCTTCTTCAGTTCCCTTAGGTAGAGGAGCCTCTTCTGCTGTGCCATGTGGTCCTTCCCGTGGGAGACAGTTCTCTCTGAACTTCTCCAGCATGGTTCTAATTTTCACAAGTCACAGTCCCACCAAAATCTGCTTCAACGTAAGTCCCTCCCAGGGGCAGAGCAGTCTTCCCACAATTGCCTTTTTTCCGTGGCCCCTGCTGGGAAGGGGGTTGGTGGCCCCATCCCCTCTGTCCTCTGTTCAAAGGTGAAAGAGAAAGCTTCCTGCAGTTTTTTCATTCTTGAATATCTCATGGCAGAGGCACTGCTAGCTCCTCCAATGGAGCCAGCCAATGTGTCGATCATCAGAGCCTTTAGGGATTGGCTCTGCGGGACATAGCAGAAGTTTCGAGAAACTTCTGTCTCAGAAGCAGCCTCTGTGGGTTCCTCTGCCCCCACTAAACAGTCAACTTGTATTAACCCAACAGAGAGGGGGAAAGGGCTCAGGATCGTGGGGTTTCCCCTGAGGCAGCCGATCAGATGGTGAAAGTCCTGTTTTTAGTGAGGTGGGTGTTAATAAGGTCCCAGATCAGTGGCTGCTCTCCCAAGCCGAGGCTCACCCACGGCAGCAGAAGCAGGACCGGGCTGGGCTCTGGTGGTGGCAGAGAATTTGCTCCCAGGCAGGAGCTCTGACCGCCCTCCTCCGATGCTGAGAGCAAGAGAGAGCTGCACCCAACCCCTTCCCCCAGCCCAAATCTCGAGGTACCGTGTGTTATCTCCCCCCATGTAGGAGAAAACCCTCAGGTAAGAGAAGGGCAGCCAGGTGCCCTGAGCTTGGCCATTTCTTTGTCTCTCCTAAGTCTCGGTCGTTAAGGTTTCATAGCAACAGACGGAATAAAACAAAAGGAGAAATCCTAAACCCCCAGCCGCTGTCACCTGCACACCTGAGCCCTCGCTGGGGGTTCCGGAGCGTGGCACAGACAGGCACAGGCGAGGGACAGAAGGGCTGATGGCACTGCCTGCACACTGTCCCTGCAGCCTCTCCCCCAGCTGCTGAGGGGGCAGGAGCTCCGAGCCACCCCCTCATGGAACCAAGGGGCCACCGGGACACTGTGGAGGCTCCTGGAAGCCAGGGCCTGGTGTGACACAGAGGGGCCTCAGGGGACCCAGGAGACCAGACTGAGGTTATGGAATCTCATGGAACCCAGGCTCCAGAGTGTCACAGCAGGGCCTCATGGAACCCAGGAGAGCACTGTGAGGCTCTGGACCAACACGGCACCAAGGTTCCACTGTGACCTGACAGAACCTCCTGGAAGGAAGGGAACATTTTCCCCTGTGCTCGGCACAGGTGAGGCCACACCCTGAGTGCTGTGTCCAGTTCTGGACCCCTCAGTTTAGGAAGGACGTTGAGATGTTCAAGCATGTCCAGAGGAGGGCAACAAGGCTGATGAAGGGCCTGGAACACAAGCCCTGTGAGGAACAGCTGAGGGAGCTGAGGTTGTTTAGCCTGGAGAAGGGANAGCAGCCTGGCTCCAGACGGGGCAGGGAGAGGCTCCCGTGGAGGGTCTTGTGGGTTTGATGCTGCTCAAACGCCAGTGCACCCACGAAAAATCATTCACTCATTCTCCCATGCTATAATTGAGCAGAGGAGGGGGAAAGATCAATGTAAAAGAAAAGGCTCATTGGGTGAGATAAGGATTAGAAGAGAACACTTCATTGGCAAAACAGGCTCAAATCTTTAAAAGGTATAAAGAAAAGTTTATTAACAGAATTTAAAAAAAGAGAATAATGAGAACTAAAATAAACCTTTAGAACACCTTTCCCCTCCGTCCCCCCCAGCCTTTCTTTCTTTTCCACTGACAGCACAGGGAGGCAAAAACATGGGGGTTTTGGTCAGTGTGTCACTTCTTAAAAATCCTTCTTCAGTTCCCTTAGGTAGAGGAGCCTCTTCTGCTGTGCCATGTGGTCCTTCCCGTGGGAGACAGTTCTCTCTGAACTTCTCCAGCATGGTTCTAATTTTCACAAGTCACAGTCCCACCAAAATCTGCTTCAACGTAAGTCCCTCCCAGGGGCAGAGCAGTCTTCCCACAATTGCCTTTTTTCCGTGGCCCCTGCTGGGAAGGGGGTTGGTGGCCCCATCCCCTCTGTCCTCTGTTCAAAGGTGAAAGAGAAAGCTTCCCGCAGTTTTTTCATTCTTAAATATCTCATGGCAGAGGCACTGCTAGCTCCTCCAATGGAGCCAGCCAATGTGTCGATCATCAGAGCCTTTAGGGATTGGCTCTGCGGGACATAGCAGAAGTTTCGAGAAACTTCTGTCTCAGAAGCAGCCTCTGTGGGTTCCTCTGCCCCCACTAAACAGTCAACTTGTATTAACCCAACAGAGAGGGGGAAGGGGCTCAGGATCGTGGGGTTTCCCCTGAGGCAGCCGATCAGATGGTGAAAGTCCTGTTTTTAGTGAGGTGGGTGTTAATAAGGTCCCAGATCAGTGGCTGCTCTCCCAAGCCGAGGCTCACCCACGGCAGCAGAAGCAGGACCGGGCTGGGCTCTGGTGGTGGCAGAGAATTTGCTCCCAGGCAGGAGCTCTGACCGCCCTCCTCCGATGCTGAGAGCGAGAGAGAGCTGCACCCAACCCCTTCCCCCAGCCCAAATCTCGAGGTACCGTGTGTTATCTCCCCCCCTGTAGGAGAAAACCCTCAGGTAAGAGAAGGGCAGCCAGGTGCCCTGAGCTTGGCCATTTCTTTGACTCTCCTAAGTCTCGGTCGTTAAGGTTTCATAGCAACAGACGGAATAAAACAAAAGGAGAAATCCTAAACCCCCAGCCGCTGTCACCTGCACACCTGAGCCCTCGCTGGGGGTTCCGGAGCGTGGCACAGACAGGCACAGGCGAGGGACAGAAGGGCTGATGGCACTGCCTGCACACTGTCCCTGCAGCCTCTCCCCCAGCTGCTGAGGGGGCAGGAGCTCCGAGCCACCCCCTCATGGAACCAAGGGGCCACCGGGACACTGTGGAGGCTCCTGGAAGCCAGGGCCTGGTGTGACTCAGAGGGGCCTCAGGGGACCCAGGAGACCAGACTGAGGTTATGGAATCTCATGGAACCCAGGCTCCAGAGTGTCACAGCAGGGCCTCATGGAACCCAGGAGAGCACTGTGAGGCTCTGGACCAACACGGCACCAAGGTTCCACTGTGACCTGACAGAACCTCCTGGAAGGAAGGGAACATTTTCCCCTGTGCTCGGCACAGGTGAGGCCACACCCTGAGTGCTGTGTCCAGTTCTGGACCCCTCAGTTTAGGAAGGACGTTGAGATGTTCAAGCATGTCCAGAGGAGGGCAACAAGGCTGATGAAGGGCCTGGAACACAAGCCCTGTGAGGAACAGCCGAGGGAGCTGAGGTTGTTTAGCCTGGAGAAGGGAGGCTCAGGGGAGACCTCATCACTCTACAACTCCCTGACAGGTGACTGTAGCCAGGTGAGGGTCAGGCTCTTCTCCCAGGCAACCACTGACAGAACAAGAGGACACAGCCTCAAGCTGTGCTGGGGAAAGTCTAGGTTGGACATCAGGAAAGAATTCTTCACTGAAAGAGTGATTGGGCACTGGAATTTTTTGCCCAGGGAAGGGGTGGAGTCCCTGGAGGGGTTTAAGAAAGCCTGGATGTGGCACTCAGGGCCATGGTTTGGTTGGTAAAGAGGTGTTGGGTCACAGGTGGGACTTGATGGTCTCAAAGGTCTTTTCCAACCTGGTTCATTCTGTGATTGATTCTGTGATTGTGACCCTCTGGAATCAGCATCTGCAAGTGGATCTTCTGCTCCCTCCTGGCATGCAGATGGGCAATAAAGCCTGAGGCAGCCTCCCAAGTGTCTAGCTGTGTCACTGGTGTGTGGGAAATCTGGGGGGACCTCCCGCAGCCCCAGCCCTTTTCATCCTCCTTGCTGGCCATGGAGCTGCTGGAACACAGCGGGACGGTCCTGATGTCTCCACACCCTGTCTCCCCAGCCCATCCCCCCACCCATGTGGAAGTTTTGGGGTACTTTGAAGCCATTCTGCAGCTGAAGTTGGGCCGGCTTGGGGAAGGGGGTGGGACAATTTAGGCGGCTTTTTGGAGTGTCCCCCGCCCTGTGCCCCAAAATTAAATATCACTGACTAAGAATACTGCTTTACACTACAAAAGCTACACAAATTTTCATGGAGACAGAAGCCTCCTACACACTCCCTGGAAATGTGCAGGACTTCTCCCATGAAGTTTGGACACATCTTCATGGATACTTTCCTAGAAACTGAGAGGAAGGATCATATGTATGCCCCATCAGAAACTGGATGGTAAAATACATTGAATCCTAATCTATACTATTTCTTCACTAGCTGTAATACAGGTACCTTAATATAATGCACTGAATTGTTTCTCTACTAGTAGTGTTACTTTGTTTATCCTGTGTAGTAAGTAAATCTAAGTCTTATGTTAAATTTGTGTCTATCAAATAAATAATTCATTTTGTAATAGACATAATTGGCCATTATTAAGAACTTGCAACAAGAGTGGGCTTTGGGGTGCTGGCTGCCTCAGTAAAAGTACTGTCTACTGCCAGAGGCCTGGGCAAAGGCAGAAATTTGTTTAAAACTCCCATCTCCATTCATAACAGACTCCAGGTGGGGACACACAAGGGCAGAGGAGAGGGGGAGAATCCCCTCCCTCGACCTGCTGGCCACACTCCTTTGGATGCAGCCCAGGGCTCTGTTGGTTTCGGGGATGGCAGTGCCCATGGCCAGCTCATGGGGAACTTTTCTTCACCCGTCACCCCCAGGTTCTTCTCCAGGCGCTGCTCACAGTCCCTTCTGTGCCCAGTGTGTCGCTGTGTCTGGCACTGTCACCTCCCAGGTGCAGGACCCTGCCCTTGGCTTTGCTGAACTTCCTGAGGTTTGTCTGGGCCCAGCTCTCCAGCCTGTCCAGGTGCCTCTGGGTTCATCCCTTCCCCCCACCCACACAGCTCGGGGTCATCGTAGACCTGGGTGGGGGTGTCTCCACCCCACTGTCCGCAGCGCCCAAAGAGCTGTGGAACAGCATCAGCCCCAGCACCGACCCCTGAGGGCCGCCAATGTCACTGGTCTCCACGGGGACAAGGAGCTGCTGACACTCTCCGCGTGCAGCCATCCAGCCAGGCCTTTACGTGCTCCGTCCATCCCATCCAGATCTGTCCAAGCTAGAGGCAAGGATGTCACCGGGGACAGTGCCCAACACTTGCCCTAAGTCCAGGCAGATGAGGTCAGTTGCTCTGCCCCATCCACCAGCGCTGCAGCCCCGGCACTGAAGGTCACCAAATTTATAAAGGAATCCCAGGGAGCAGCCCCACATTCCTCCAAGGCAGGGACAAGAGATGACTGTTCTATTTTCACGTCTCTGTCATCTTCCAGCATCTACCTGAGACTCCTCCCAGGTGTCTCCCATAGCTTGTTTACAAAATGGATGCTCTGCCTTTTCTACCCTTGGCACCTCCCAAAGTTTTGTCAGTCAGCTCTTTCTCTGCTATCTACTGGTGGAGATTACTTTCTTACATCTTGATTGGAGCTCAGGTGTTACCTTAGTAATAAGCTGGCCCTCCCCAAATGCCTTGACTACTGAGGCCATCCCGTGACAACAATACAAGGGGGAGGGGAAGGAGAACTATGGGAGGGCATATTACAGTAACATAAGTATACATCTACACATCTTCTCTTGACATATACATAATATTCACCCCTATATTGTGAGAGCCAACCATCACATTACTCATCTATAACACTCTTCTCCCTGGGCATCCCCTGCTGCCCGCCTGCCCAGGGTGTCCCAGGGAGCTGCTGCCCCTGAGCCAGGGGCTCTGCTCTGCTGCCCTGGGCACCCCGGGGCTCCTGAAACACCCCAGGCCAGAGCGGGCCCGAGTGTCACAGTGTCCCCTTGGTTCCATCAGGCCCTGCAGTGTCACAGGGCTCCCTGCGCTCCCTGAGGCCCCACATCACCCAGCCCAGGCCATTGCCGTGGAAACTCCCGTGCCCAGACCCAGCTGGAAGCAGCCTGAACCAGCCCCGTCCAGCACAGCCACTCACGGCAACAGCCCCAAGTCTGGGCAGGGCACAGGCACCTGGGCAGCCCCAAAAGCCCGTCCCAGCCTGGACAGAGCCTGTGTGTGTGTGCCTGCGGGTCTGTGCTGCAGGACACACTCACAGCAACTTGTGACGTCCACACCAGAGCAGCAGCAGAGGGAGCAGAATGGGACTACTTGTGCTGTTCCCAGGGTTTGGGGGATCTGCAGCTGTGTGGTGGCTGTCAAGGTTCATTTCCCTGTTGTATGGAGCTGCTCTGGGTGTGGTCAGCTGTGTCCATCTGTCCATCTGTGTCCATCCATTCCTTGCAGATGATGGGATTTAGCGCTTTCCCTCTGGGGGTCACCACCTTGGCTGGTCTGTGCCTTGGTGGGGCTCCAGTCACTGCCCAGCCCAGGGTGACACAGGCCTGCAGGTACTGTGGGCTGTCCAGGCAGCTCCAGATCTTTGTCCTGAAGGACATTCTATGGTCAGTCCTGGCTGTGCTCCTCAGTGACCTGTCACCATGTCCACTGTCACCATACAACAGTGGGTTTGTCCAAATCAAATTCTTGGGCTTTAGCAGCTACTGATGTGAGCACTTTCCCTCTCCAAAATCCATGGTGCTACAGACCCTTTGCAGGGGGGAAATTTTCTTAGCTCAGATTGACATGAGCTTGGAAAAAGAGACAAACCTTCAGTCAGTGCACTGGGGAGATCACATTTAATTCCTGAGATGCTCTAAAAGCATCAGCTCTGGGCCCTTTTAGACACACTCTGAAGTCTCCAGGTGATGCAGAGATGTTTCATCCTTGGTAGTCATAGGAGTCTAAATATTAATTTAGGAGGAAAATAATAAACACAAATAACAATACAGTTAATGCTAACAGTAATAAAAACACAACAAACAAGGAGGTTCAGGCTTCCAGGGCAATACTATGAGAGTAATTTGTGAAAAGAGATTAAAAACTACTAGAAGAGGTCCCTAAAATCAGTTTCCTAATAGCCTCCTTGAGCTCCTTGCTCCTCAGGCTGTAGATGAGGGGGTTCAGGGAGGAACCACTGAGTACAGAACTGACAGTGTCAGATCCAGGGATGGGGAAGAGATGGAGGGGGGCTTCATATGGGAAAACACTGCAGACAAACAGGGAGAGCATGGCCAGGTAGGGAGGCAGGTGGAAAAGGCTTTGTGCCGTCCCTGCTCAGAGGGGATCCTCAGCACGGCCCTGAAGATCTGCACATAGGAGAAAACAATGAACACAAAGCAGCCAAGTGCTAAACAGGCACCAACCACGATAAGCCAAACTTCCCACAGGTAATGTGTGAGCAGGAAAGCCTGAGGATCTGTGGCACCTCACAGAAGAACTGGCCCAGGGCGTTGCCCTGGCACAGGGGCAGGGAAAATGTATTGGCCATGAGCATGAAAGCAGTGAGAAAGGCACTGGCCCAGGCAGCTGTGCCATGTGGGCACCAGCTCTGCTGCCCAGGAGGGTCCCGTAGTGCAGGGGTTTGCAGTCGTAGCGGTCGTATGACATGACGGTGAGAAGGGCAAGCTCTGATCCAGAGAAGAAGGAAATCAGAAAAACCTGTGCAGCACATCCTGAGTAGGAGATGGTCCTGGTGTCCCAGAGGGAATTGTGCATGGCTTTGGGGACAGTGGTGCAGATGGAGCCCAGGTGGCTGAGGGCCAGGTGGAGCAGGAAGAAGAACATGGGCGTGTGCAGGTGCTGGCCGCAGGCTGCGGCGCTGATGATGAGGCCGTTGCCCAGGAGGGCAGCCAGGGAGATGCCCAGGAAGAGGCAGAAGTGCAGGAGCTGCAGCTGCCGCGTCTCTGCCAATGCCAGCAGGAGGAAGTGCCTGATGGAGCTGCTGTTGGACGTTTTGCCCCTCTTGGTATGAAGGCACTTTTTCAGGACAAAAAACAGTGACAAGTTCCATGTGGGAATCCAGGACATCATTCTGATTGTCCTGGGTGATGAGAGACCCTGGCAGGGGGCTCAGAGACCCTTGCATGGAGTGAAAAACACCTTTGCCTTTGATTTTAGCCCTTGGGAAAAATTGTCATCAATATCTGAGAATTTACAAGCCACAAGAATTTAAGTAGAATGATAGTTAGCTTATCACAGGGTGGAAAAGTAGGTTTTTAGGGTTTTAGAATGGGGGTTCAGGTGGCAAGATGGAGGAACCTGGGCGTGCCCTGTTCTTCTTTCTTCTCCTTCTGTCTCTCCATCTTCTGTGGTGACGGGGACACATTCTGATAGGTGTAAGGTGGTCACGAGTGGTTTTACGTTAGTGATAGATATTGGGGAATTATTGTAAACACAGTGTAGGTAATTTTTACTATAAGAACTCAAACACCTCCCCGTGGGAGGGAGAAGGACAGAACCTGAGCTGCTGGAAGGACCTTTGTAGCTCAGAGAGAAAATGTTTTGATAAGAAATAATAAACAATCCCTGAACACAAAAAGACGGACTCCGGTTTTGTTCTTTGGCAACAACAGAAACAAAAAAGGACATTGTGGGGTGCCTGGCAACCCACCAGCCCGGACTCCCACAGTTCCAGAGATTTCTCTGAGGAAAACGAGACATGTTTCCCATACACCATTCCCCTGCTACTCAGACCCACTTTCCTTTTGTAGGACTGTTGATTTCAGCTCTTGCCTGGAGCTGTGCTTGGTGCTGGATGAGTGTCCTGTGAGGAGCAGATCCTCTGCCCACAGCTGCCAAGGAATCAGCCCAGCTCTGCAGCAGTGACCTCAGGGGAATCTTGGGAATAGTAGACAGTGCTCTGGCTTTACATTTTCACTTGAAACTGCTCCTAGCAGAGAAGGGCTGGTCAGCGCCTGCAATCCCAGTGCTAAGCAAAGGGGATGGATAGGAAATTTGGATATTTCAACAGTTTTTTCCCATCTACCTGAGTGTTCTTGCATGTCAGAAACACTCAGCATTTCTACTGCAAAGAACAAAGTGAGTCCTGAGGCTCAGCACACAATGAGAGCTGCTCTGTCCCCCTGTCCCATCCCCAGATGCCTCATGGCCTTTCTTAGACGGAGGGTGATTGCACTCCCAAGTTACACTGAAAAGCCACCAGACACTGCTGGGAGCAGAGATCAGGAAATGTCTCACCCTTCCTCAAGGTCTTGGCACCCCACTTCCAGCCAAGGACACACATGGCTCAATCGACCAACCCAGCACCACCTCCTCCATCACAGCATCTCTGTGCTTCCTCGTGAGCCTTTCAGGGAACACCAAGATACTCGAGGCAGAGATGCACCTTGCAGGGCAGTTCACAGCCTGGAAGGACACCCAAGAAAGATGTACAATGGATTGCATCTCAATAAGGGAGAATCACTCATTCCCAATCAACAAACAAAATTATTGCCTACGGCCCCACAGTGTAGAGGAAAGTTGGGAAATTTGTTCCCACGGACATGGCTGCAGAAAAGAACTGAAAGAATCAGTAGCTGACTGTGCAGCTGAAAATACCAACTCCTCAGGAGAATGAGTGCAAGAACTCAGTAACAACAGCAAAACCACAGAGAGGTGGAGGAGCAAGGAAACACAAGGAGAGGGTGTGGCTGAGAGAGGCTAGGGCAGGGGCAGCTGGGCACTGAGGGCAGTGTCACCCTGAGCCAGCTGTGCCCCCTGCCAGAGCCCCCAGTGCCGGGCAGCTGCTCCCAGCCCTGTGCTCTGCAGAGGGAACTGGGCCCGGGGCTGCAGAGCTGCCCCACGGCTCTGCTGCAGCTCTGCCTGCACAGGAGGGGCTTCAGGCCTCAGCCCCACAGCACTGAGGGCAGAGGCTTTGCTGGGTGCAAGAGGAGAAGGCAAAGGGGGCTGCATTAGAGGGGGTCACTGAGTTCTTTGAAGTCTCCCCCACACAGCATTTCTGGTTATAGTTTTCCTTCATTCCATCATCTCTGCTGCCTGGGGTTTTTCCTCCAGGGAAGGTTTTTTTCCCCCCTGTCAGCACCCAGAGAACCCAGCACAGCATCCCTGCACTCACTGTGGCCCTCCAGAAACCTGCCTGTTGGCAGGGTGCTGGCTGGACACATCTCCCTGTTAGCAGATGGGAAAGGGCAGGGCACAACAACCTGGTGGGTCCAGCAGAGGTGATGCTTGTACTTCTATCAGCAGAGAAGTGGCTGAAGGCACTTTCAGAGGCTTCAATCAGACCTGCTGGTCACTCCATGTTACAGCTCAGGGTTCTCAGTGACTTGTTCAAGAAGGAGAGACCTTTTTGCATTTTCCATCCCCAATTCCCCAAGAATATGAAATTGAAATCACAGACTCATGGAAGCTCCTTATCTTTATAGTGATCCCTCCCTTGACCTTTCCCTTGCAAAGTGCCCTCAGCAATGTCCTGGGGGTGATGTAGAGCTGGGAGAATACCTGACCCACAGAGACCCTCCTGGAACCAGAAGCCCTCTCTCCTGCCCAGGCACTGCTGGCAGCACACGAAGTTTCACAGCCTGCAGCCATGCTGAGGGCCAGGGAGCCCACACGCCCCGTGCCTCTGGCAGGGCAGCAGGGAAGCCACAGGCTGGGTGTTATGCCATCTCTGGGACATCATTCCAGGCAGCTGCACTGCCCTGCAGCCAGACACTCACCCCAGCAGGGGCTGCCAAGCCTTGGCTCCAAGGGAGCTCTCCTCTGTACTCCCAGCCCAGACTGCCTTTCCCTTCTCTCTGCCTCCCTCCAGATGGGCCAGTGGAGCCATCTCATCCTGGGTTTGTGTTCCCAGCATTTGAGGGACACCCAGTTCCCACCCCAGCAGGTGAGTCTCCTCTTGCCTCTGTACATGTGTGCCCAGAATGTGTGTGCCCGTGTGTGAGTGTATTCTCTTAGCTGCCACGGAAATTAATGAGGACAGAAGGCAGGAGTGAGCTGGTCACACAAAAATACCCAGCACAAATGCCAGAGGTGGTCCCACATCTCCAGGACAAGGAGCAGGTTCCTATGGAGAACTGTAATTGTCCTGGTGTTCCCTGGCTAGGCAAAGCAATGGCGTGCCAACAGCCTGAAGGAGTTTTGGACAACTTCTTGGATGGGCTGCCAGGTGGGTTAAGAAAGATGAGACTCACTGGGACTTGGAGCTGACCAACAAGGAGAAGCTGGTCAGGAACGGGCTCAGCAGTGTCCACCTTGGCTGTCACGACAATGAAATGGTGGGGTCTCAGATGCCAAAAGGCAGTGAGCAAGGCCAGTAGCAGAGTGTGGGCCAGGGCGCTCCCGAGGAGAAGAATTTGATGTACTGGGAGACCGATCTAAGAGGTGCCATGGCAAAGGCAGCTCTGAAGGCTGAAGAAACTCAGGAAATCTTACAGGCCTTGCAGGAAAGCCTCCTGTCAGGACAAGAAGGATCTCTCCAAATTCCCATGAAAAAAGCATCCTTCTCCTGAGGCTGCTTGGCTGAACAGACAGAACTCCAGGACAAAGAGGCAGCAAACAAGAGATGGAAACAGGGCAAGTTGCAAAGCAGGGATTTAGCAAACCTTGCCCCAGGATGTACGGATGAAGCCAAAAGCAAAGTTCCCAGGGTTTTGAGAGCTGCTGGGAAGGGCAGAGGAAGTATAAGGAGCTGTTCCAGGAACAGAGGGTCCTGCTGAATGAGTCACACCCATCCTGGAGGCCTGGCACAAGTGGGCACTGGGGCTGATGGCCTCCTGTGGGCATGTCAACCTAGGAGATGGGCATACACCCTTCCTCTGGGAGAGACTGTGCCTGTCCATGACTGTCACAGTTTCAGAGACAGACAAGCCACATGACACTCCATGTTCATGCAGCAAGAGCCAGCGTTTATTGAAGGGCAGCCCCTTTCATAGGGGCTTCAAATTTCCTGCTCATACAGAGTTGACTGGACAAAGTTTCAACTCTGCCCAGCTCCCTGGCCAATGGCATGGGTGCATCTCCAGTTGACAGGGATTGGCTGGGGTCCCCTTGTTTGAGCTCGAACTCAGCCTATCAGTAACACACCCGGGGACGTGTTTACTCCTTCTTCTCTAACAAACTAGGCTGGTCGAGTTGGTGTCTGTTATGCAAAATTATTTGTGCAGCTATAGATCAGCTATAGCCGTCACACATGACATGGCTCTAGACTCTGCAGAATCTACTTGAAGACAGGCTGATGAGCTAAATACATTGGCATTAATGCAGAATTTGGTCTCCAAAATCCATCTGGTTGAATTTGTCTCTTTTGGTTAAAACCTCTTCATTTTGACTTCATTCCTGAAATCTCAACCTAATAGCTGAGGGATTAGGGAAAATCATTAGGATGTTTACATTGGCCAAATCCCTGAGCATGTCAAGGTCCCTCTGCACTCAAGGCTCCTTGTGCCAGCTGCTCAGGGATGGGGGAGGATGGCTTATCCTGAAGCGTAGCTGATAACAGGATCATGGAATGATGGAATCATAGAACGGGTTGAGTTGGAAAGGACTTTTAAAGGCCATCAAGTCCAACCAGCTGCCATAGGCAGAGACATCTTCAACCAGAGAAAGCTGCCCAAAGCCCCGTCCATCGTGGCTCTGGATCTTTCCAAGGATGAGGCACCTGTAGTAGAGATTTAGTTAGCTAGTATAGCTCAGTTAGGGATAGGCGATCGGAAGATTTCGCGCTGTATGGGTAGATAAAGCCACATTCCTTCCCCTGGCTGCCTGGCAACCTCAAGGCCAGGTGATGCAAGCAGGAAGAAGGCACAAGCCGATGCTAAAAGGTATAAAACCCCCCTCAACTTTTTAATAAACGCCATTTACCGTCCACCACATTGGTGTTTGTGAGTGCTTGACCCGAACAGCTTGAAGTAGCTGTCGTGCTGTACTTGAACCGGGTCACCATGCCTCAAACCCGAGGCAACAAGGCACCCAACACCTCCCTGGGCAGCCTGTTCCTTGCTTTCACCACCCTCCGTGTAAAAAATCTCTGCCTCATGGTGGGATCTCTTGGATGACAGTGTGAGGAGCAGCAGGCCAGCAGAGCTCATGGAAGAAAGATGTTGCATCCCACACCTTTTCCATCCCCACCTTTTCTCCTGGTTCTCCTGGTTCCCCCTACCCTCATCTTAGTTCACCCCAGTTACCTGCCCCCTTGCTCAGTTGCACCTGTTCCCTCTCCCTCTCCCCATACTTAGTATTGTCAATCACCCTGTCCCCACGCCCTGTCTCTAGAAAGTTCTGTTCAGTATGCATTATGATTTGTTCTCTATGATATCATTTCCCCAGGATTGGCCACTGCCCCCTG
>WEZZ01039442.1:25327-44480 GCA_013400585.1 Chloropsis cyanopogon
GAAACCACGCCCAATGGAAAAACAGTTCCTCAAGGCCCAACACGGGATGGAGAGCTCTGCCATCCCCTCCAGCCCCTGGCCTTTTCTCTCAGTGGCCACCTGGGCCCTGCCTCACTTTCTGTGACATGAGACTTGCCCACTGAATCCTGTAGTGATGTTACAGCTCCTTTACACCAATATCCACCTCCTTTAACCCTAGATCTGGCTGTGAACAAGCATGAAATTGTTTCTGCTAATTATAAAACAGAAAATATATTAATTAAAAATAATAACAACAAAAAGACTTTGCTTCTCATAAAAACCCCAAACTAAAACCATCAGCCACAAAATAAACTAACAGTCAGAAACCCAAAACCCAACCCAGCTGTTGAGGTGAAACATGATAAACAGTGAAACACAAAAAGTGACTCTCACATCCTCCACAACCTCTGCGGACAGTGCCTGCTCGGCCAGGTCGGCCTCGTGCCCTGCCCAGGGACCACTCAGAGCCCCCCAGGGCCTGGCCCTGCTGAGGTCGACAGCTTCCCTCCCAAAATCCTGCATTCAGTTCTGACCCAGCATTAAGAAATCCAAGAATAAAACAGAAAGCTGATTACAGAGTCTTGCAAAATCCCATCCAAGAACATTTCGTTATAAAATCACAAATATTAACAGAAGCTGAGAAAGCCAACAATGTTAGAAAACAAGCTTCAAGCACTTGGACTAGAAGAGCTCTGGCAATAAATTTAATTGGAATGAAGCCTCTCTTTCTAACATGTGAGCAATTCCATCAAATTTCCAAAACCAGTGAAAGAGGGACCCCCAGCAGCAGAGGCTTCACACAAAGCAATGACATAGAACAGGGCAGGGCAAGCAGCTGCCACAATTATAACTTCTCCATTGCAATGAAGGATTTATTTTAATTTTACTGTAGCCGCTATTAATAAAGTGCAAGATTTAATTAAATCTTGAAAAATAAAAATAAATGTATAATAAAAGACACCCCCTACACCAAAAAGACAAACCTCATTTTTCTTTACTATCGTGAGGCTCCTGAAAGAAACCATCAAATCATCCTGCAAGTTCAGAGGTACAAAAGAAATCTGACTTGAGTTTCTCCACCAAACCACAGCAGGGTTTGTCCAGCTGGCCATTCAGAATAGAAACAAACAAATGAATCCGTGTTTTCTAAGATATTTTGCAGGGTCATCCTCCATTTTTTGATGCGGATTGCACCAGAGACCTATTATAATCTTGCTGGGAAGAAAGATGCTTTGAGTTATTTAAGATTTGATGTGCATTTAAAAACAACTTTCACTAAAGTCAGATACTCCCTGGCTTGAAGGTAAGGCATAAATAAAATTAGTCACTTGCCTGCAATAATTGCAGAAAGAACACATTGAAATGCCCTTTCACATGAAAATCTAAAAAAATCTTAAATCTAGTTCTGGATAATGCCAGCCAGAGACAAGATGAGAGCTGTTACCAATTCTGAGTGTGTTTTTCAAAGCGACTGACCCCAAAGCCAGTGTTTAACTTTGGCAGAGTTGTGTTCAGCAGCTCTGAAAACTGGGCCCGCAATGATAGAGACATGTTTGGACCTGGGTCACATCCCTTTCAGCACCAGCCCCCAATTGCACAGTGACAGCTGCTGCTCCCACAAGAAAATGGTCTTTGTGGTCATTTAAAGCACAAGCACAAGCCCAGCCCAGTGCCAGCCCCTGCCTGGCTGCAGGTGAACCCCAGGAGGGGAAGGAGGGATTGGTTTGGAAGCTCCTGGGTGCCCTCAGTGGAGCTGGGCCTGGAGCCATCCCCACCTTGCCAACAGCAGCTGTGGAGCAGAGCAGTGCCCAGTGTGCCCCATCCATGTTCAGAGTGGGGCAGAGCGGTGCCCCATGTGCCCCATCCATGTCCAGGGTGGGGCAGAGCAGTGCCCAGTCTGCCCCATCCATGTCCAGGGTGGCCGGGCACAGTGCCCCATGTGCCCCATCCATGTCCAGGGTGGGGCAGAGCAGTGCCCCATGTGCCCCATCCATGTTCAGGGTGGCCAGGCACAGTGCCCCATGTGCCCCATCCATGTTCAGGGTGGGGCAGGGCAGAGCGGTGCCTGATGTGCCCTATCCTAGTTCGGGGGGCCGGGCATGGTGCCCCATGTGCCCCNCAATGTGCCCCATCCATGTTCAGGGTGGGGCAGGGCAGAGCGGTGCCTGATGTGCCCTATCCTAGTTCGGGGGGCCGGGCATGGTGCCCCATGTGCCCCATCTGTGTGTCCAGCGTGGCTGGCTGTGGGGAAGGGCCTGGGGAAGGGCTGGGGGGGCAGGTGCCAGGGCAGGGGGCAGCTGGGCTGGGGCAGAGGCTCTCCAACTGCCCTGGATGTGGAACTGGAACCTGGCAACTGCCAGAACGGCCAGTGGAGCCCTGGCAGGTGAGTGGGGAAGGGGCAGCACTCCCTGTGCCAGGCCCAGAGGGGGCCTGGGTGGGCCTGGGCTGTCCCATGGGGAATGGTTCCCTTTGGGAACTACAGGGCATTCCCGAGGGGCTGTTCTGGATCTGGTCACAGCTTTGGTGCTGGCTGTGGGGACAGGCCAGGGAACTGGGGCTCCTGGCCATGCCAGGGGACACCCACATCCCCTTCCATCACTGCAGGCACTAACGAGGGAGCAGCTTTTCATTGCATTCCCAGTGCCCCAATTTACAGCCCAGCCCCAGCACTGCCCAGAGACCACAATGGGTTTCTCCCAGTCCCCTCCCAGATGATTCTTTGTGGCCCAGAGGAGTCCACAGGAGGGATCAGAGGGTGCTCAAGGTCTGGAGCACTTGCTATGGGAAAGGCTGCGAGAGCTGGGACCACTCTGCCTGCATAAGGCTCGGGAGAAACCTTAGAGCTTCTTCCAGCCCCTGAAGGGACTCAAGGAGAGCTGGGGAGGGACTTTGGACAAGGACCTGCAGGGACAGAACAAGGGGGAATGGCTTCCAACTGACAAAGGGCAGGGTTCGACTGGATCTTGGGAAGAAATTCCTCCCTGGAGGAGGAATGGTGAGGAGAGTGGAGAGGCCCTGGCACAGGTTGCCCACAGCAAAGAGAGGCTGCCCTGGAAGTGTTCAAGGCCAGGTTGGATGGGGCTTGGAACAACTTCCCTTTTGGTGTTCTCTTCAAGTAAGATCTCTTCCAGCAGGCTCTGTTTGTTCCATGTTCAAAATCTGGGGCTGAAAGGACTCCCAAGGAGGGCAGAAAGAGCTGAGCTGGGGTAGGCTGNCCTGCAGGGACAGAACAAGGGGGAATGGCTTCCAACTGACAAAGGGCAGGGTTCGACTGGATCTTGGGAAGAAATTCCTCCCTGGAGGAGGAATGGTGAGGAGAGTGGAGAGGCCCTGGCACAGGTTGCCCACAGCAAAGAGAGGCTGCCCTGGAAGTGTTCAAGGCCAGGTTGGATGGGGCTTGGAACAACTTCCCTTTTGGTGTTCTCTTCAAGTAAGATCTCTTCCAGCAGGCTCTGTTTGTTCCATGTTCAAAATCTGGGGCTGAAAGGACTCCCAAGGAGGGCAGAAAGAGCTGAGCTGGGGTAGGCTGGGGAAACATTGAGGGCCAACATCCTCAGGGACAGCCATGCAAGCCTGAGTGTCTCTTCCCTGTGTTCTCCCAGGTGGCCCAGGAGCTTGGACTGAGCCAGCAGTTCCTTTCCCACATGTTTCTTCAACAGGAACCTTCCTCAAGAGTCCCTGAGGTGAGTACAACTGTGCTGAGTTGGCTCAGGACACTTTTGAAATGGGAATTCCCTAAGAGGAAAAGAACTGCAGGAACCCTGCAAGGGAGAAGCTGCTCAGCCATGGCTCTACTGTGTGTCTCTGAGTGGGGTTCATTTCTCCGTGCCCGATTTCTGGATCCCCATTTTACCCCAAAAGAGACTTCTTTCCTCTGCTCCATCAGCTTAACAACATCTTTAACAATGAACATGAACAAATAGAACAGGAACCTAATCTCTGATGGTGCTATTTAATTTCAATGTAATCACAGTAATACATGTCCTAAGCACAAGCAATGTGCTCAGAGTAGATAACAGATTTCATACGTTTAAGCAGATTTTGAAATTGGCTCTCCATGAACTAACACCCATTCTTGTTGGGATCAGAAGAGGCATCTCAGATGGTACTTTGGAATAGGACAGAACACCTGCCCTCCTCTTAGCAGGATAAAGCAGAGAAGGAACATTAGATCTCCACTCCAGACTATGAAAAGACATTTTTTTCCCAGATACTTGCCTTTTATTTAATTGTTTTTTTTTCTTCATTCAATTTAATTTAATAATATATTCCAAACCTATTTATCGCAATGCATCCGGTAAAGTTAAAAGAATGGAAGGCAACTAATTTTAACATATTGCCCCTTCATGTCATCTTGTTTGGTACTAAAATCCATGGTAAAGCAATGTCAGAAATCACTTTTGGAAACAAAACAAAGCTCTCCTGGGACATTTTGCAAAGGCAAGATGTGACAAGCACAAGGGAGAATGGCTTTAAGCTGAAAGAGATTTAGATCGGACATTAGGAAAAAACTCTTGGCTGTGAGGGTGCTGAGGGCCTGGCACAGGGTGCCCAGAGCAGCCACGGCTGCCCCTGGATCCCTGGCAGTGTCCAAGGCCCGGTTGGACAGGGCTTGGAGCACCCTGGGATAGCAGGTGTCCCTGCCCACGGCAGAGAGCTGGAATGAGATGAGCTTTGAGGTCCCTGCCAACCCAAACCATTCTGGGATTCTCTGGAATGACTTTAAATCCCACTATTCTCCCCTCACCTCCCACTCTCTCTCTTGCAGGCATGGCAGGAGGCAAAAGAACACAAAGAACGACCCCAGAGCGGCACAGACAGAGCGAGCCGTAAACGGAGAGCAGGAAGCCATGGAAATGTGCCCGAGACAAGAGCAGAAACACCAGCAGAGAGCGGCACAGGGTCATTCCCGAGCCCTCCGCTTCACATCCCTCTCTCCAGACTCAGGGAAATAGAAGCGGAGCTGATCTGCGCTGATGAGGTGGACACTGAGTTCGAGTCTGGCGAGCCGGTGGCACCTGCAGTGCCACCAGTGGTGCCACCAGCAGGGCCACCAGCAGCGGCTCAGCCTCCTTGCCAAGCCCCGGGTGACAGCCGGTGGCACCGCGCTGGCGCAGGGCTGCGGGCGGCCCTGCGGGAAGGCAGCGCTCGGTGCCGGCAGCGGGATTTCGCCGCAGCCGCCGCCAAGTTCTCCACGGCACTGGAGGTACGGGGCTAAAGGGCTGTGACCCCACAGCAAAGCCACGCCGGGGACACCTGCACAGCAGGTGTGACCCCTGCACAGCAGGTGTGACCCCTGCACAGCAAAGCCAGGGCTGTCCCCGCACTCCCTGGGGCAGGAATAGTAAAGGGAACCAGGGGCACCAACCTGCAATGCCTAGGGTCGGAGAGAAATCCTGAGATGCGATTTCAGCCGAAATCTGAAAATTGGGAGTTTAATAAATAAACCACAGAAGGGGGGAAGTGTTGGACTGAACCAAAGAATGTCAGGTAATTTTGTACTTTTCTCCAAGTTCTTAACTGTATTAATGTGTGAAGGAAATTGAAGTCCCATAGAGTGAAAAAAATGCTCCTCTCTTTAATCTTAGCACTACCAGCAACAAATGCCCTCTCAATAACTTCACTGTGCCCCAGCTAATGCTTTCTCTCCATTCTGACTCCAATACCTTCAGCCAGGCACTTGGAACTCTGAGAAAGGGATTGCACTTTGTTTTAGCACTGTTCTGCCAAACTTCATTCAAAAGCATTTGTCAAATATTATGGCTTTCCAGTTCATAAGCAAATGTCCTATTCCTTTTTTTTTTTTTTTTCTACAATACTGAAGGTTTTTTTTTTAAGCAACAAATATTATACCATTCAGTGAGTAAAATGGTAAAGTGTCATCCTTTTTAAGTGCTTTTCTGCCCCCTATATTCTGAAATGAGCTGTGGTAGGAACAGCACCATGGGTCATTCAAGAAGAAAGGAGGACTTGTCTCCTCCTGAGAGGAAAGGCTGGTAAATGGACATACCAGGAAAATGGATGAAGGAATTAATTCCTGGGATTGTATACAGAGTGACTGGGACATCACAGAATTGTAGGGCTGGCGCTCCTCAGCAGTCTCTAAATCCAGCTCTCAGAAACAAAAACCCCAGAACATCCGTGAAAGACCCTTCTGTCCTCTGTACTGATTTTTGTAATGCTGACTTTAGTTAAAGCCAGAGTCTATTACACTTCAGTTTTCTCCACTGATCAGTCACAAAAAGTGTTTCCACCCAGCAAATGGTGTATTCTAATATTTGGAAATCGTGGTTTTGTTTCACGTGCAGCTTTGCAGTAAAGGCTTTGCTATAGAGGATCCCTTTAAGTCTTCTCCAGATGATATTTCCAGGCTTGCCAGTTGGATTGAGTCAAAGCTTGTCATCTGCTACTTAAAACTGGGGCAGCCTGGCCTTGCTCTGCATCATTCACACAGGTAAGAGGAAATAAGATTGGAGTCACTGCTCAGACTGAAATCCAAAATGAAACAAATATTAGGAATAAATGCTGTGCAGGAAGAACCAGTCTAATAGTGAGAAAAGAGGAATTAAGAAAACACACCTTACACGTGGAACAGGTGTTTAGATTGGACTAATTGCATCTGTTGAAGGGTCTGACACACAAGCCAAGGCTTGGCCACATTGCACCTATGCCTTGTACAGAGAGTATTTCAAAATATCTCACCTTCCAATACATTCTAGGTGCACAATGCTTTTGGGGAGATGGGCCAGACACCTGTTGCTCCTGTTTGGGCAGCTGGGGGTTAACAAGAACTTGAGCTGTAACAGTTCTGCTTATGATACCTACATGCCAAAGGCAATAGAGAATATTACCCCTGGAACATTTTCTCTAGAGCAATACACAAACCCCTCATGAAATTGCATTTAGGATAATACCACAATGAAATGAACCTTTAAGTAGTATTTTTATTAATATTTTCTTCATCGACCACAGCTGGAGAGACAGGGAGAGGGAGGCAGAAAGACAGAGTTCACCTGACATTTGAGATGTAGCAGACTTATAGAGCAGAAGTGCATATGGTATCTGCCTCAGTCACTGCTTAATTCTTGGGAGTTTTAGTGATGTAAGAAATCCCAGTCTAACCTTGTCCATCCCTCTTCTCTTCCCAAGGAGCATCATTCAGAACCCCTCTCACTTCTGCAATCACCTGCGCCAAGCTGCTTGCTTTCGCTGCCTGCACAGATACTCAGAGGCTGCCAGGTACTTCTGCTGCTCGGGCTTCCACAGAGCTCGTCTGCATCCCTTTCCTTGCAGCTCTCAGCAGTGACACACCCTCTAAGAGCCCGGCCTTGCCCAAATCCGTGGGAGCTTTGCACTGGCTTTGTGTGTGTGACCTCAGGGGCACCAGAGCTCCAGTCCTCCCAGCTGCTGTAAAGTGAATGTCCAACTGTGGCCCTAAATGACATCTGGGGCTATTTGCTGGCAGGGAGTTTAGGGAGCTAAAAATGTGTTCGCTGATGCTTGTCTAAAAGTTGGACAAGGACTGGAAATTCTGTGTAAACTTTGGTATAAAGCTCACCTGACACTCTCTGAACAGGACCTCCTTTCAGCCTGGCCACAGAGCCCCTTCTCTGCCTGCACACTCCTCTCTCTGCTTTTGTCCTCAGGAGCGCCATGGTCGCACAGTGTCTGTATGTCCTGGCCGAAGGCGCGAGGCTGGAGACCAGTGATCTCATCCAGCTGTACTGGCAGGTAACAACTGACAGCCTGGGGGGAATCACAGAATGGGCCAAGCTGGGAGGGACCTCCAAGGATGGCTGAGACCAACTCCTGGCCCTGCACACAGGAGTCACACCCTGTGCCTGAGAGTATTGTCCAACCGCTCCTGGAGCTCTGTCAGGCTTGGAGCTGTGACCACTTCCCCCGGGAGCCTGTTCCAGTGCCTGACCACCCTCTGGGGAAGAACCTGTTCCTAATATCCAACCTAAACCTCCCCTGCACAACAGTTCTGGATACGGCTGATGAAGGCAAAAAGCCTTCTCGTAAGTCTTTCTGATGTGACTTTCAGAGAGCATGGAATTACTATTTCTCTCCATCTGAAAGAGTTTCTCTTGTCCCTGTCTCCTCCTTGCAGATGGAGGGTTATGGAGTATCCATCCAAACCACCTAGTTGTGTTGTTTGGGTTTTTTTAACTAGCCTCTACCCAACATGAAATGTGTAATTTCTCTGCCCTTTTTTAGGCTATGACTCAAGAAGCCCTCAGTGGAGAAGTCTCTTTTTCTGTTCTGTACACACCTTTTGAGAAAGAAGACAAGGCTGACAAGATAAAGGAGGCCAACAAAACCTTTGCTGAGAAGCACCCTGATTACGTGCAGCACATATTTACAGGTAACAGCAGGTTTCAGCTGCCCTTAAGCACTGTGAACTGTGTTTGTGCAGCTGAATTCAAGAGTTGGAGAGTTTGAGCTGCTTGGCCTTCAGACACTTCCACACCACTGTGGGGAATTGGACAGAATATGCTTTATCTCAGGCATCAGCAAAATTTAAGTTGCTGATGCAAAAGGCTGCAGAGCCCTAAGATTCAAAGCCCAGTGAGAGCTGGATGTGTTGGTTTTGTCATCTGTGTTTTGGCAAGGTTTCTGGAGACCATTTCACTCCTTCTTAGACTTCCGTTATTTTTCTCCAAAAAAAGTAACTTCTCTTACAGCTGAAAAGAAATACGACAGTGGAAATTATTTTCCTTTCCCTATGCAGATCCTCATGGAATTCACCTGTTGCCAGAGAAGGCTGAATCTCATCCTGGCCAGCAGTACTTACTGACTCTCGGCTTCAGAAACAAAGAGATTGGACAAACTGTGGAAAAGTTTGTAACTCGAAAACTGCCAGTCTTTCCAGGTGTGCCAAGTTGCTTAAGAACTGGCCTGGCTCAGGGGTGACCCCCACAATCCTTACTAAATGAGGGGGCGAGGGGTGTCTCGGGAGCCATTTCCACCAGTGCTGGCAGCCCTGACAGCCCAGGCAGCTCTTCCCATCCCCTTCACTCCTCCTCCAGTGCACCCAACATCCTGCCAGATCCCCTAAAGAAAATGGACACGAATAAACACAGCCTCTGTGGTTCTGTGATTTCATTTCCTAGGCCAGAAAATAACTTTCAGTTCCATGGAGGAAGAAGCAGAAACATTTTGGCAGAACACTGGGAAAAGTATCATGGCAGCCATGGCTTTTATAGGAAGCACCATGATAAAGGTGAGTACCCCATTCCCTTTCTGGTATGTGGTGTGTGGGAAGGACACGTGCTTTTGGGGGGCAATTCCTGCTGCACATGCTCCTCTAGTGTCCAGAAATGCTCCGTGAATTGCATCAGGGACAGGGGTCTGGTGGGTTTAGACTCTTTTGGAAAGGAGTCCTAATGACTTAACAGTGACCACAGTTTCTTGAAAGTCCCTCTGCATGCGATTTTCTCCAATCTTTATTGTCTATGATATTATACCCCTACTTCACATAACCACCAACACAGTTACTCACTCTTATTTCATACCCATAGTAGACTGCACCTCCCACCCCAAGCTCCATCAAGAGTTAAACTAAGCTTCTTGAAGCATTTCTAGTGACTGAGATCTGGATCCCTGTGGAGTGAAGGTGTGAAGTAACCTTCTCATGTGCTGCAGCCATAAGCCAGATGATGGTGGTTACCTCTGCTCCGTCCTTCCTGCCATAATGGACACAGCTTTTAGCACTGGGGCTGACAATTAGCACAAGGATCAACAATCAAATTTGCACATAGATGAGACTGTTTCCATGCAATTCTTAAATTATTCTGCTGAGAAAAGAAACATGAGCTAGAGATCTGGGGAAGCTCAGACTCCTTTCCTTCTAGAGGGCAGCTGCTGGAGCAGCAGTGAGCGCCGGAACCTGTGCACTCCGCAGAGGGAAACGTGTGCAGGGCTTGGGCAAAAGCATCCACACTGTCCTGAGGGAAGTGGAGTGGATGGAGGGCAGACACCCCTGAGGAAACACAGCTGCTTCTTTGCAGTGCTTTCCTGAAGCCCTTTGCTCTTGGCTTTGGATGATCAAAAGCCCCAGTTCCTGATGTGCAGAGTAATGCAAGTGGCAGCTTTGGGAAAGGGGAGGATCTGTAACTGCTGGGGGCATTCCCTTCGATGCACTTCGAGAAGCTACAACTGCAAACAGAGTGTGGGTTGGATACTGGAAACACAATAAAATCCTCATCTTTCTGAAAGTCCCAGAAAAACTCTAATTCAAAAAAATTTTTGACCCCCCCCTCCCCCCCAATTCTCTTTTTGCTTTTGGAGGTGAGATTCCTCTATTGCAGCTACTGCAGCCTCAAAAGAGTAACAAGAAGAGAAAAAACTTTGAAATCAGGCAGGTTTTGCATTCCCCATGACTTCCCTCTTCTGTAAATGAATTTGGAGGAACAGGACCACACAGTTCAAGCAGAGATAAGCAGAGAGGTCTGGTTTTCAGGCCACAGAGAAAAGAAACTCATGCTGTCAGAGATGAGAGCAGAGTGCTGGCTTGGGATTGCCCAAGCCAGCCCCCACTGTAGGAATTTACACTGTTCCCACACAGCAGTATTTTCTATCAGCTTTACACCTCCCCTCTGATATTTAAATATTCTTGCTGAAACACAAGTGCACTCCCAGAAAACCCAGGTGAAACCCCAGCACTATGTAAGGCAGCAGCCAACTGACCTTTTTTCCAAGGAGACTGGCACAGCAGCCCTGTGGTTTAGGCAAGGGCTACCCTGGTGCCACCTGCACAGCAGCAAGGACAGGGAACTGGGCTGAACTGGGGGCCTATGGGTTCATAACCAGCCCCAGGGATCAGTGTGAGAGCTGCCACAGAGAGGAGGAAAGCCCCAGGAGAGAAAAGAGAGTCACTGGGTTGGAAAAAACAGCTGCCAGGTCCACATCCATTGTCAGGGGAAACATATTCCCTTTCCCTTCAGTTTTCAGAGCATTCAGTGATCCCAGCAAGATGGAACCTCTGAGCCAAGGAGCAGATGGCAGTGCCAGTTCTACCTGGGAACAGAGATGGGCACAGGGCCAGAGCTGCTCTGCTGCTGGGGCCTGCCATCTCTTTATGGCCCTGACAGAGACTGGGCCAGTTCTATTTCTTTTAAAGTATTCCACAATTGTCTTCAAGCTACAAACATGATTCCATCTTATTTCCATCAAATGTAAGCTAAATTTAAAATGGCCAAACTTCAGCTACAGATTCAAGCCTTACAACTTACTTGGAGAGGGAAAAAATAATGTATTTGGGTTTTCTTTCTTTCTGCTGCTCTCTTCCTCATTCGCAGATGCAAACATGCAATCCAACTTCTTGTTCCCCTCAGGCTGGTTTTGACCAAACCAGCTCAGTCCTAAGCCCAGGCTCATCCAGCCATGGCAACACTTCAGAGAAGTCAATTCTGCCCCCTTTATTTTGCAGCCACACAGCCTGAGGTTCATGACATCATTTATACACACATGGCTCCGGCTTAGATGGGAAGGGAAAGCTGGAACATGCTTCAAGTCTGCCATGTTCCTGGCTGCCTGGTGGCCAGAGACCACCTCTGCAGGCTTCAGTTCCCCCAGGGTCTGTCTTTCAAACCATGGAGTGGTCTGCGCACAAACCATGAGCTGACACCCTGCACGCCTTCCTCAGCCTCTCCCCTGAAACTGGAAAAGCCACCCAGGAAAGTCAGGTGACATTCAATGGAGGGGGTGATGGAAAAGCCCGTTCCAAAGGAGAAAACTGCATTTGTTTGTTATCTGCTGTCTTCCCTTCCCATCTATCATGATGACATCTTTATTTTCCTAGTCCTACTAGAGAGCTCGTGGCAAGAAAGTCTTGTTATTGCCTCTCTGAAGCCTGTCCCAGCAGCATGGCCTGAAAGGTGCTGGCTGGCACACTGCTGAGAGCAGGACCAGCAGAAACACAGATGAGAAGCCTTGAGGCACAGGACTCCAAGGATCAGGGTGTTCCCTGTGCCTCTCCTCTCACCTCCTCTCTTTTTCTGGGCAAACAGGATGAGCGTGGCCCCTGTGCACGGGCCATTGAGCAGTTCCATCATGCCAGCCTGCTCAGCCACCTGCAGAGAGGGGAGGAACAGGCCCAGGTGATGACCCAGGTGATGGCTGAGCTGGCAACTGTTCCCTACCTGCAGAGAGTCTCTCAGGAGGATGACAGGCTGGTAGGTTTTGATTTCCAACACTTGTTTTGGCCTCTGCAGGCTGATAGACAGAGCAGGAAGGGCCAGGGTAGAGTTCTGTACTTCCACCCTGTGCTCTGGAAGTCCTTTGTCCAATGTGGGGACCTAAAAGAGTTCTCAAATCCTCCTTCAGTGCTTTGATAGAGGAGGAGCTGATCACCTACAAGGGTGACTGACAGAACTACCAGGACTCACTTGGCAGTATCTATTGAAAATCCCTTCTCTGCCCCCAAAATCAGTCTGGAAAAATGATTGCAATGATTCAGCTCTTGCTGCCTTGACATCTCTAACCTCAGAAGGCGCTTGCAGCAAAACAGCCTGAATCAGGGTATAGCTGAGGAGAGGGGGAAAAGAAGGGAAAACTGATTTTCTGTGCTGGGTCCATCCACCACATGCTCCCTGTCTCAGAACAAACCTACCTGCCTGCTTGTGGTAACTCGTCAGACTTGCTGCAGAGGTGCCCCAAGTCAGTGAAGAATCTGTGAGGCTGTTGAGAAACACGGATTGGGCCCTTGGCTGACCCAGCCCTGCTCCAGCAAGGGCCAGCAGTGGGATGGTTGCTGCAGCCAAGGAGGCCAAAAGCGATGGTATCCAAGGGGGCTGGGGAAAAAATAGGAGGGGGAAACATCTCCTTGCTGTGCATCAGTGGACAGAAGGCGTCTCTCCTCCTCCCCTGAAGGGATGCCTTTGAGTAAGCCGTGTGCCTTGAGCACACCCCAGGAATGCTGATACCTACAGACATAGTTCTAGTAGATCTTAATTCCTTGTCATGAGTAAAACACTTGTGAAGAGACTCCAAAAACTTTTGTTTGCATTTCCTTTAACTTAACCCAACATTTTGGATGAGAATTTTTTAGAGTGCAGCAATAGCACAGGTCTCAAGTACCAGTTTTCCCCAGTTTGTTCCTAAACACTGATGGTAAGGGCAGGACACTCTGGATCCAACCCTTGTTTCTCTGTCTCTGAACTAAGAGTATCTGAACTGTTTTCCAGGGGTTGGGAAGGGTGCAGGGTGAGGCAATGCCAGGACTGCTCTGGAAGGGGATTGTGGGGAGGCAATATGACAGTATTTTAGATCCACAAGAATGCAGTGCAAAGACTGAAGCAAAGATGAGTTGGCCATGTTCACTGTGTGAAAGATGAGTCACAAAATCATCGGAGTGCCAAGTATTTGAATTAGGGTTCAATTTGTGTATTTAGAGAAATGATTTCTCAGTGAATTCCACACTGATTGATTGTATCTCGGTGCCACAGCTGCAGTCACTGATGGCAGATGCCGTGGACATCCTGGCAGGAAGAACTGGAGAGCACGTGTGGACTAAAATACAGAAGGTAACAGCCTGCAGCAAAGGGCAGGAGAGCAGCTTGCTCCTTGGGCAGGAAATGTCCCTGAGTTTGGTCTGTTCAAATGGCAGTAAAGAGAGGAGGTCCCAAGTGAACCCTGATCCCGTGCCTTGGCCCCCGTCCGTGCTCAGGCACCAGCCCCAGGGAGATGTGTCTGTGATTTGCCTGGGAGCCTTCGAGGGTCTGCTGCATCCCTGCTGTGCAAAACCATCGCAGCTGATCTGCTGCAGCAGAAACAGTGCAGTGGTGTCAGGAACTGATGTGCCAGATTAGTTCTTATTCGGGGGGCTGGAGCCCACACCTGTTCCATAAATATGGAAAGCACAGGCAGACCATGCCAAACCACGGTTCCAGGTAGAAACATCCCTCCTTTGCTGCTTCCTGGTGGCATCCCCAGCAGCTGGATGGTCCTAAAGAGCTGCTGTAAATCCTGCTGCTGTTCTGATGTCCTGTTTGCCCTCACTCCACACCCCACCCATCACCTGGGACCCGTTTTCCTTCCTCTTTCTGCCATTTGTGCTCACACAGAACCAGCACTACCCCCAAAGTAGAACAGGCACTTTTAACGGCAGAGGAAAGTCGTGCAGACACTTCAATTTGGTCTCTGGCTGAACAGTCCTGTGGGTTTGGTGGTTGTGGTTTATAGGGCCAAGCCCTGCACTGGATCCCTGCACTATGGGATCAGTCTTCCCCAGACTCCCCATATGCTTTTGGCCAGTCCATGATTTTCTAGGCTTTTATTTCAACTTCTTCAAAACAGGCTGTCACCAGGAATCCTCTCTTTAATCCTCTGCATGTTTCTATGCTGAGCGCATCACAGCCGAGCCAAACCACGAGGCTCTTTGGAGAGCCCCAAGCTCCCCATGCTCCTGTGGCAATGGATCTCTTGGAAGCAAAGGAACCAAAGTCCGTGCACAAGTGCCCATTGAGCATCACCACCACGGCAGAAAACTCTTTTCCATGGCATCATGCACGGTGCTATGTGTAGCCCATCCCCTGAACAGTCCCCCTTGCCTGCTCCGTGGGCAGGAGAAGAAGGCAAAGCTTCTCTCCCAGACTCCTTGAGCCCTCGGCACCCCAGGGCAACAGATGGGACTCTGCATAAACTTTCCTGCTTGCCTCTCTCAAAAACACCCCTCTTCACCTACCCAAAGCACGGCCAGAGCATGTGGCACGGCTCCAGTCCAAGGCCAGGGCTGAGGAGCACCTTAGGGACAGGTCAGGACATGGGTCAATACAAAGGGAAGCCATGCTTGGATTAATTCCCAGTCCTTTCCTCTGTGCTGTGCCTGAAGAAGCCACATTCCACTGAATGCCTGTCAGCATGGCAGAGCAGGATTTTTTTTTAATTATTATTTCAGCTTAAAATGCAATGGGCAGATGGATTCTTTAGATCCTCCCGCAATGTGTGGCCTGCATCTTAAGTAGAGCTCTGTGTGAGGGGTGTCAGTTCCACAGAAATGAAGGAATTGAATCCAAACAGAAATGGAGAAAACAAAAATAACCATAAAGTTGGGCACCACTGCTGCAACCAGTTGTCCAAGCGAAGCCTTTGTGTATTTTTGTTTCTAATGATCATCAGTTTTGAAATAAACTAACTGCAGCAGCTTATAAAGTTTTTATGGAGGCGAATGGAGTTTTTATGGAGGCGACTTCCTTGTGACACCATTTCTTTCTAATTGCAGGTGGCACTAATTGAAGAGTACTTGAGGGAAGGAGAAGAGTATTACTTAAGGACCCCATGCATGCAAATACCTGGAATGGAAAACATCAACTGGACTCCAAGGCGACAGAAATATTTGAGACTGGAAAATACAAACATGTTCATTCCCAACCCACGAAGCTTGGCCACAGGGCCAAAAAAAAGACGCATAGTTTTTGCAAAAAGTTGATTTTGTAGGTATTTTGTAGCTATTGATATCAATTTGATAGATGTTAATCTTATTTTATATTGTATTAACTTGAAGTTGTATTAATTTAAATTTAAATTGTAGTCAATTGTATTTAACTGTGTAAATTTAACTTGTACTAGTTAAAATTTAAGTGGTATTAAGTAGTATTTACTTGCATTAACTTTAAGTTGTATGAATTTAAATTCAGATTGCATTCATTTGTATTTACTTGTATTAAAGTTGTATGGATTTCAACTTGTATTAAACTGTATTTGGTTGTATAAATTTAGGTTGTATTACTTTAAATGGTATTGAACAATATTTACTTGCATAAACTTTAGGTTGTATGAATTTAAATACTATTAAACTTTATTTAATTGCATAAAACTAAGTTGTATCAGTTTAAATTTAAATGATGTTAAATAGTATTTACTTGCATTAACTTTAACTAATATTAAATAAGGCTTACAGCGCATTAAATTAGATTTACTTATATTAATTAAAAGTTGTATGAATTTCAATTTAAATTGTATTTAATGTTGTAGACTTCTAAGCTGTATTTGTTTAAATGTCAGTTGTAGTAAACGGTACTTAATGGTATAAAATGTGAGTTGTATGAATTTCAGTTCAAATTTTATTCAGTTGTGTTAAATTTTACTACCCTATATTTAATGCAACATTGCCAGCAACACCAGTCTTCTGCTCTGAGCATATCCAGTGTCCAAGCTCTGTGACATCCTGCTGGCCTGACCAGCTCTGGACACAGGGACCCCCATCCTCAGCTGGGCAGAACTGAGCCTCCCTCGCCTGCCCTGAGTCACCGGCACCACCCAAAGGGGAAAAGCGACACTCAGCCCTGGAGGCTGCGGGAGCTGCAAGGGCAGGAACACAGCCGGAGGGGAACAGGAGAAAGTGAAACATAAACACAACAGGAGGGGAACAGGAGAAAGGGAAACATAAACACAACCGGAGGGGAACAGGAGAAAGTGAAACATAAACACAACCGGAGGGGAACAGGAGAAAGAGAAACAGACACAGAACAGGAGGGGAACAGGAGAAACAGACACACAACAGGAGGGGAACAGGAGAAACAGACACACAACAGGAGGGAACAGGAGAAAGTGAAACAGAAACACGACAGGAGGGGAACAGGAGAAACAGAAACACAGCCGGAGGGGAACAGGAGAAAGTGAAACAGAAACACAACAGGAGGGGAACAGGAGAAAGTGAAACAGAAACACAACCGGAGGGGAACAGGAGAAAGTGAAACATAAACACAACCGGAGGGGAACAGGAGAAAGAGAAACAGACACAGAACAGGAGGGGAACAGGAGAAACAGACACACAACAGGAGGGGAACAGGAGAAACAGACACACAACAGGAGGGAACAGGAGAAAGTGAAACAGAAACACGACAGGAGGGGAACAGGAGAAACAGAAACACAGCCGGAGGGGAACAGGAGAAAGTGAAACAGAAACACAACAGGAGGGGAACAGGAGAAAGTGAAACAGAAACACAACAGGAGGGGAACAGGAGAAAGTGAAACCGAGCCCAGCCCGGCTGCTGGGCTGGGCTCAGGGGTGGGAAGCCCTTTGTTCTCCTCCGTGCCCTAAGGACGGGTGTTTGCTCCGACTGGATGGGAACTGGTTCTGAGCAGGGCACAAACCCTGCAGGGAGGAGCAGAGCTGCCCCTGCCTTCTCCGGGGCCCCTTTCGGGCTCAGGGCTCAGCCCCACGTCTTGCCCTGTCCTGAGGCACATCTGGAACCGCTCGGGTTCCCAGAGTGCCCAGAGCTGTCAGCAGAGAGTAAAGGATAGAGCTGCTTTTCCCCAGAGATCACCCGAGCAGCTGATGCTCCACCGGCAGTCCCAGCTCATGGGTGCAGTCCCTGCTGAGCCGGAGCTGCCTTTTGGCCGCTGCCTTTGCTTTCACTCATCCTTAAAGAAACTGCATTCATGTCATGGCATCTTCTGATTCAAGGGGAATTTTAAAACGAAAAAGCAGAAAGAAAGGGAAAATCGAGCCCCAGGCCAAAGACTGAATGAAAAGTCCAGGGCCTCAAAGGTATTGAGCCACTTAATTCCCATGATCTTTTATCACAGACAAGAGTCTCAATCCCACAGAGTCTCAGCTGCCAGATACCATTCTCCCAGGCTCTCAGAAAGGACTTAGACAAACTAAGAAGGAACTGTCAAACCCTCGGTGTTCCTTTGTTCATTGTTCAAAGACTAAGCAGAAAGAAACAGTTTTGCAAAAATCTGAGCTCCTTAAACATGCAGGACAGACAGAGGAAGAATTCTTGCTCTTTGGAAATGGCATTATTTTGCCATGGAGTTGGTTTTATTGGGGGAGGTTTTACGACACCCGGGGGCAATGATCATCCGTGATGGGCAGACCTGCACCAACACACAAAGACACTCTCCACAGATCACAGAGTCCCAACACAGACTTTGGAAAATCTTAAACAAATCCTCTTAATAGGAGGTGATACCTATATAACTTGAATCAAAGTTACAAGATGCTTACACAGCTTGAGTTATAAGATACCAATATAACCTGGATCACAACTTTCTATACAATGTAATAGCTAGTATATGGTTAACTAGTCCCTTAATGCTTAAATAAACAGAAACTCGCCAGGTGAATAATCTCAAAAATAGACAAGTTTAGCTATATTGGGAAGCAGCAGGATGTACTAATGAGAAATTAGCAAATGTAAAGCAAATTAGCCACAAAATGGAGGATTTAGACCAGTTAGATCCAGAAAGACCAAGGAACACCATAACTGTGCATACTCCGAAGACAAAGTTGAAACGTTCAGGAAGACCTTGAGTCTTCATTGAAGAAGACCCCCAAGACCACCTAAACTGGGGAAGTGCAAGCCCAGTACAGAAGAACTATTTATAACTATGAGATAACATTATGTAAATTAGTTCCGATGCGTAGTGTTGATGTTATAACGACATTGCAATATTAAGTAATAATTACTGTATAAACAAACTACAACACAATGCAGGGGTGGGTGAGTTAGATGGAGATATCCCCCTCACCACCAGCACTGCAGTAAACAAATACCTGCTCTATAGATATCGGTCTATAGGGATTTATTTCCAGCCTTTTTCAGGCATCAGAGGGAAGTGGCCTTGCAATGCTGCAATAGTTAATCCCTTCCAATAGTTACAGTGAACTCTGAGTTCCCAGAAGGTTGTTTTTCCAGAACAAGCCCCAAAGAGACACACTGTGGAGCTGAGGTGCCTCTGCCTGTGGATCTCCCTGGATCCCCCTTGCGAGGAGGCTCCATGAGCAACATCAGCAGCCCCGAGGGCCCAGCTCCTTCCACAGGTGTTTGTGCCCCAGAGACACTGACCGACCGAGTACCAGGGGCTGCCTGGGAGCTGCACAGCAACAAAAGCTTTTTACAAGGTCACAAAAAAATTTAAATCAACTCTTAATTCAAGTATCTTGAAGGAATCCCCGTCCACAAGACACGGCCTGTAACACACCATACAGCACATGGTGCTGTAAAGAGTTTCCCACCGGACCTGTGAAAATGCTTCAACCAGTCTCCCTCAGCCTCCTCCCTCTGAGCCCAGCTCAGCCCAGGCCCCCGAGCAGCTCCAGGTCCCGCACTGCCACGGCCAGGCCGGGCCGCTCCCCTCGGAGCTCGCTGTGGACACGGCGCCGGCCCGGCCACACGGA
>WEZZ01039444.1:2328-13937 GCA_013400585.1 Chloropsis cyanopogon
GGGAGAGAGATGGAAATAGAGAGGGACACAGGGAGAGAGGGATGGAAATGGGGAGAGAGGGATGGACACAGCCATGCCAGTTGTTGCCCTTCTCCAGGTTTTTGGGGCCAGGCTGAGCCCTGCCTGGCTGTGGGTGCAGGCCCAGGGCACGGTGTGCTGAGGCAGCTCTGCTGGGAGCAGTTCCTGCCGTGGGGCCGTGGCTCTCCAGCTGCATTTCTGCAAATCCAGCCCTTGGGATGGGAAGAATTGCAGCACTAAAAGCGGAACTGGGGCATGTCTGAGCAGGGCCAGGGGTCTGAGGGAGCAGCAGGAGCTGGGAGCTGCCGGAACGCCGTCCCTGCCTCCGGGATCCCTCTCCTGTTTGCCTTCGCTGCCCACACAGGTCGTGCTCTGGCTGGCTGTGGATGCTCCCGCCCTCCCCAGCCAAAATTCCGTGTTATTCGTGCACTTTGCTCTGCTCCTGGAGAACACGGCTTTGGGGAGGGCAGGAGGGAGATCCCCATCCCAGAATGTGCAGGTCCCGTTCCTGCTGCGGGCTCGGGGTGGATCCTCTCCTCCTTGTGGGACGCTGCTGAGCCCTCATTCCATCCCTGCTCTCCCGGGATGGTGTGGGGGCTCCTGGAGAGGACAAAGCCCCGGGGCTGGTGGCCAGGAGACGCTGGTGGCTCGCAGTGTGTGGCCTGGCTGTGCTGCTCGTCCTTCCCGGGCTGGGAAGCAGATGATCCCTCCTGGGGAATGTGGGAGGACACGGGAAAAAATCAACTGCACCTGAAATCTGCCTGGCTGGGAGGGTTCATGGGGGGATCATGGCGGGGGTTTGAAGGTCCCTGGGCTCTGGGTGGGGCTTCCTGGGGGAAAGGAAAGGGCTCTGTCCTGCGGGTTAAACTGCAGACAATCCCCTGGCACCGAACCGAATTCACACATCCAGGATGTGCTGATGTCCCCAGGATGGGCAGGGGACATCGCTCCGGTGTGTCCCTGCAGTGCTGGGATGTCCCCAGGACAGGACAGACGGACAGAGGACATTGCTCCGGTGTGTCCCTGCAGTGCTGGGATGTCCCCAGGACAGACAGACGGACAGGGGACATCGCTCCCTGCCCCGTGCCCGCGGAGCTCCGAGCATCCCGAGCTGCCCGGGGCTGCTCCGGGGCGGAGGCGGCAGGAAGCGCCTTTGATGTGCGGGTGTTCCCCGCGCCCGGGCCCGAGATAAGAGATAAGAGATAAGAGATCAGAGCAGCCCCGGGCCGCGCTATCGCTGTCGCTGGTGCGCCTCTGATCGCTCCGGGCGCGGCGCCTTCAAACGCCGAACCCGCCCTGCGCAAAGCTGGGGACACTCCCGGCTGCACCCCGGGCTGGGCTGGAGCTCCCTGAGGGCGTGGGAGCTGCCAGCCGAGGGCTTGGACCCTCTGGATGTTCTCCTGGGGCGCTGGGTGCCTCTGGGGTGTCACCAATGTCCCTGCGTGTCCCCGCTGTGCTCAGGTCCCTGGGAATTCGGGGTTGGTGTCCTGGGAACCCCAGCGCTGCTCGTGAGGGGCCACCACCGATGTTTGAGCTCCCTGCTCATCCCAGATCCCGCTGGTCTGTGCTCTCCAGAGCCTGGGAATTCGGGGTTGGTGTCCTGAAAACCCCAGTGATGTCCATGAGGTGCCTCTGGACCTTCCTGGGAGCACTGGGTGCCTCTGGGATGTCACCACAGCCTGGGAATTCGGGGTTGATGTCCTGCAAACCCCAGTGATGCCCGGCCAGCCGGGAGGATTTGCAGCTCCCAGCAGCGTGTGGGAGCGCCCAGGAGAGTCTGGGGGAAAGGAGGAAAAGGGGCTGGGGCTGCTGCTCCATCTCCTCCTTCCCACACCGCTCCAAACTGGGATTTGGTGCCGAGGAAGGATCAGCTGGGGCTGCTGCTCCATCTCCTCCTTCCCACACCGCTCCAAACTGGGATTTGGTGCCGAGGAAGGATCAGCTGGGGCTGCTGCTCCATCTCCTCCTTCCCACACCGCTCCAAACTGGGATTTGGTGCCGAGGAAGGATCAGCTGGGGCTGCTGCTCCATCTCCTCCTTCCCACACCGCTCCAAACTGGGATTTGGTGCCGAGGAAGGATCAGCTCCAGCTCCAACCCCGCCTGGCCCTTCGTTAACGCTGCTTTTCCTTCACAGGTCCATGCTGAAGGCTCGGTGAGGGACAGAGGGGACAGCCAGGAGCAGCTCCCGAGGACAGACGGACACACGGACACTGCAGCTGGAGCTCGGGCCGGCAGGGACCAGCAGCTGCCCTGGAGGAACATCGGGGTGGGAGAGGCTCCTCCCAGCCCAAACCCAGCCCCTGGCCGGGCTGCAGGGCCCCTCCGGGAGCTGAGCTCCTCCCACGTGGGGCTGACAGGACTAATGAACATTTGGGAATTTGGGAATCATCCTTCTGGATCCCTGCAATGGATGGATGGATGGATGGTGAAGAGCTCTTGGGTCAAACGTGATCTCAGTGCTTTCCTCTGGCAAGGACCAGTGGATTCTTTGCCTGCTTTCCAGTGGATTTTTTGGTCTTTATTTTTACCCCTCTGCTCCTTTTTTTAATTTTTTTTGCTGCTTTTTGGGGGTTTGGGTGATTCCTGAGGATGCTGGAGCTGCAGTGGATCCCGTGGTGGGAAGTGGAGCCTTTGGAAGAGCAGGAGCTGAGGTTTCAGCAGCCTGGCAGAGGCTCAGGCTGTGCTGGGTGGCCTCGGGAGGCTCCTTCTGCCACAGCTGGAGCATCCCAGTGGATCCCAGTCCAGGTGGGACTGGGAAGCAGGGGCAGGAATGGGGGGAAACCAAACCTCAGTGAGGGGAATGTCACAGAGAGGGGAATGTCCCCCTCTGACAATTAAATTGCATTTAATAAACCCCGTTGGCTCCCTGAGTGCTGGCTGCTGTTTTCCATTTCCCACGTTTCCGCAGGATTTTGGGGATGCCTTGGATTGCCCAGGAAACCTTGAGAAACTCCTGTCCCAACAAAGCCAGCCCAGGAGTTTAACACTTTATTTTGCAGGAAAGTTCTCCCCTGTCCTTTCCCTCTTCCCTTTCCAGCCTTTAACCACCACTGCCATCCCTCCTGCTCCAAAAGCCACTGAAATGCAAATTATTTCCCCTCAAATCCTGTTGGTAATTGTCCCTGGCTTCTGTTCCCTCCTACCCTGTAGGCACCACACTGTGCTGTGTGGAAATAGAACATAAAAGGGATATTTATGTAGTGGAAATACCCATTAATGACAATTATTTTTTTAGGATTTAGAATATTATTTGACAAAAAAAAGGGGTCCTGCCATATAAAAATCACAGTGAGCATGGATTCAAAATAATTATTTGGGAGCAGCCAGGGTGACTGGAAGTTTCTGCCAGGATCATTTAGGTTGGAAAAGGTTTCCAGGATTGATCCCAAGGTGTGTTTGATCCCAAACTGTGATTGATCCCAAACTGTGATTGATCCCAAACTGTGATTGATCCCAAGGTGTGATCCCAAACTGTGATTGAGCCCAAACTGTGATTGATCCCAAGCTATGATTGATCCCAAACTGTGATTGAGCCCAAGCTTTGATTGATCCCAAGCTTTGATTGATCCCAAGCTATGATTGATCCCAAACTGTGATCGATCCCAAGCTGTGATCGATCCCAAGCTATGATTGATCCCAAACTGTGATTGATCCCAAACTGTGATTGATCCCAAGGTGTGATCGATCCCAAGCTTTGATTGATCCCAAACTGTGATTGATCCCAAGCTGTGATTGATCCCAAGCTGTGATCAATCCCAAGCTATGATTGATCCCAAACTGTGATTGATCCCAAACTGTGATTGATCCCCCCTTGTCCATCAGGGCAGAGCCCCGAGGCCCTGCTCCCCCTGTTCCATCCTTTTCCAGCACAATTCCAGCACGGATCCATGGATTTGTGCTGGGGCTGCCTTTCCCCACCAGAGACAGATCCAGGGATGGGCTGGGCGATCCCAGCACTCAGATATGGGATTTTTGGAGCTCCTAAGGAATCCACGAGCTTTGGATCCCCCAGCCCTGAGCAAACAGGGCTAGGGGAGGGTGGGACCTTCCTGGGTGAGCAGCTGGAAGAGCAGCCTGATCTTCCTGCCAGGAAACCCGGCCGGGGCAGCAGAAACCCGCGGGGTTTACGGGATTTACGAGTTTGCCTTCCCAAATGCAAACATGAACCCTCGCTGGCCAGCCCGGGGCAGGAGCTCTGAGCTCCTGCAAGGAACCCCTGGCTGCTCCTCCAGGCTGGGAATGTTTTGGGATGCTGTTCCCGGTGCTCTCTTGGGTGCCAGAGCCCCTCTCTGAGGGAGGGCAGAGCAGCCTGGAGCCCCAGTCCCCCAGGAACGGGAATTACCCCAAAGCTAAGCTCTGAGCTAAGTTCATCTTCCCTCTAAGAAGAGGAAATTCTGCTGGCAGAGAGCTCTGCTCCCTTCCACCAGGGATTTTTGGGGGTGTGGAGCCCTGAGCAGGATGAGCCACCCCCAGCTCCAGCCCTGCTGATGTTTTCCTGGTGCTTGGAATGGCCAAACCTCCCCCGAGCGTGGTCTGACATCCTCCCCCTCTCCAAATTAAGTGCCAGCCCTGCCTCAGCCTAATTAAAACCAGCAAAGAGGACTGGGCCAGGCTGTAAAATTCTAGGACAGTTTTATGTGGAGCAATTAAAAGGAAGGTAGAAAAAAAATTGTTAAGAAATTAAACACTAATTACTTTTTTTTTTTTTTTTGGGCCAGCTGAGCTGTTTTGGCAGCGGGGCTGTGAGGGGGATGCAAAAGCTGGGATGGTCGGGTCCCTGCTGCCATAAATCTGCTGGATCAAATGTTCCCCTGCTTTTTTGAGCCCTGTAACTCATCTGCTGCCAATTAACCTAAATCAGGTTTTTTCAATTAAAATCCGAGGCCTGATGGCAGAGCCTGCTGGGGAGGGGGTGGCCGAGGCAGGGCTGGGGCTTGGGCGAGGTGGAAATCTCTGTTTGAAAAGGTGTGATCCCGTTTTAGTGTTCTCCATATAAAATGGGATGTAAATTCCCGGGCTCTGGGGAGTTGGGTGAGGATCCCTGGCCTGAGGGGTGAGCAGGGAATCCCCCCTGGGATTGGAGTGATGGAAACTCCCTGGAGAATCCTTTGGGATGGGATTTCTGTCCGAGGTGGGCAGAGGAGTGAGGGCTCCGGGGGAGGTGGAGATCCCGGGTGGCAGTGGGAGCCTTGTGTAACACCTGGAATAATTGGCGTGAAGTGGGGAAGGAAGCTGCTGCTTCCTCTCTCTGTGTCTGGTCTTGCTCCCGAGCGTTTTCTCTCGTGCTTGGGAAAGGAAAACAGGCAGTGAAGTGTTGGGAAAGAGGGGAGAAGGGCAGGGCTTGGAGCTCCTGCAGCCACCCTGCCTTAAAAAACCCCACAAAGGCAGAGGAAACCTTGCCAGCTTGGAAAGAGAGGATGAGGAGCTGCTCCAGCAGGAGGAAAAAATCCGTATTCTCTGTCTGCCTGCGCGACTGGGAATGGGTGGCCCATAAATTCTGGGGGGTGCAGACACAGAAATCCCCCCGGATGATTCCCTGCTGGAAATGGAGCTTCACCTCCCTGGCTCCAGGCTCCTCCTGGGGTGGGGAGGACACTCGTGGTCTTTCCACCTTCCAAAACCTCTGCAGACCCCACGGTCTCATCCTGAAATTTCAATTATTCCCCCAAAAATCGCCCTGGGCTCCTTGTTCCTCCAACAAGCCCCTGCAGGTTTTCCTGTTAGGAAACCCGGGCTGGTTTATTAATACCCACAAGGTTAATTGCAGTAATTGGGAGGCTGGCTGCCCGCTGCCGGGGATGTGGGTGTGGGAAGCGCAGGAATGTTCTCCCGGAGAGGGGAGGACGCTCCCGTGGTTATTGTGGCCATGGGGTTGTGGCTTTGGGCTCAGCGGCTAAAAGAACACCGAGAAACCCAAATTTAGGCTAAAAATACACCCGAGCGCGATTCAAATGTTAATTAGCACCCGCTAATTAACCAGCGCCCCAGGCAAAGGTGGTGATTCCCATGGCTTTGGATTTAACCCTCCCTCAGTGCTCACCCTGCACCCCAGGGCTGGCATCGACCCCCAGCCTGGCAGTGCCAGTCCTGGACCCGGCCGAGGGTTCTGGGCTGGCGGGGAGGATTATTCCAAGCGGAAAATCCAGCATTTCCCCATTTCCCTGCTCTCAGTGACGAGCCCAGCCCTTCCCCTGGCCCAGCCAGGAGAATTCCTGTCGGGAAAGGGCAGGCAGCGAGGGGAGGGGGGCAGTAAATCTGATTTAATCGCGGTGACACCGCCGCACGGCCCTGGGGGGGTTTAATCTGCTTGGGGCAGTGCCAGGCACGGGGTGGGAAAGGGAAAAGGAGAAAAAGAGAAAAGGAGAGGCCTGGGGGGGCTCAGCTCAAGGCTGAGTTTTGGGAGGGTTCTGCTTCCCACTGGGATCTGGGCAAAGGGAGGGTTTGGCTGGAACGGCCATCCCTGGAGGGTTGGAGCAGCCTGGGATGAGTGGATTTGTCCCATGGAAAGTCACCCAGCCCAAACCATTGCAGGATCTCGTGTGGAGAAGGAGAAACCTCTTTGTTCCTCTCCTGAGGGACATCCTCACCCCCTGAGGAACATCCTCTCCTGAGGAATATCCTCACTTAAGGAGTATCCTCTCCTGAGGAATCCCCACCTCCTGCCTCCCAGCTCTGCTGCTGCTCCCTGAGCCTTTCCCTCTGTGCCTTCCACGTGCTGCTGTGACTTTGTCACCTTTGGGGAAAAAAAAAAAAAAAAAGGTTTCCTGGAGTGTGGAAAACTGGGAGAGATTTTTGGGCAGCCCCAGAGGTTTCCTGAGAGGTTTCCCTGGGGATGTGCAAATCCAACCAGGAGATCCAAACCACAATGTTTTAAAGACAAAAACCCCAAATCGCCCAAGAATCCGTCCTGAGGTTCTTTTTGTTTAACTTCTGGGGTTTAAGCTAAAATTGGAGCTGCTGTTTGCTGGGCAGCTGGGAGGTTTCTAGGAGAGGAAAAATCAGATCCCCTGGGATTTGTGGGAATTCTGCTGTGGAAGTTGGAGCAGTGGAGGGAGTGGGCAGCGCTGCTGGGGCCTGGGGGGGGATTTTGGGGGAAGAAGAGTGAGGGGCCAGCTCAGGTGGGATGGGACTGGCCAGGCTGGGAGATGGGGATTTTTTGGTGGCCATCTCATGGATTTAGGGGTGTTGTGGCTCAGAGTCTTCCAGAGGCCTTCAGGTCTGGGAGAAATCACCTGGGGTGAGGTGATGCTGGTGGATCTCATGGAATGATTCCCTCTCAGCCTCCCAAAGCTGACTTGGAGCAGTTGGTGGGAAATCAGGAGAAGCCCCATTGGAAATTTCCCATTGGAAAACCCACCTGGATTCCCAGGGATTTGTGCATCCCAGCAGGAGCTGGAATCACGTCAGCCCCGCTGAGGGGCAGCCAGGCTTTGTTCCTGCTCTCCTTGGGATGATCTTGTGGCTGGCCTAATTAAAACCGCCGAGCCTTCGGAATTACCGAGCTGGAATCTGGGAAAAGGCCGGCCCAGCCATCTGATCTGAGGATGGCACAGCCAGGAGCTCCTGTGCTGGCACAGAGACCACTCCCAGTGCCCCTCGGGCGAGCTGCTGGTGCCTCCCTGGCCGCATCCTGGAGGGTTTTGTGTGGATTTAGCGCCAGGATTTCTGGGTGTGGGAACGGTGCCTCGCTGTGCTCCTCCTAATGCCTCGTCAAACAGGGACTGTTTGCTGCTCCTTGTCCTGGGGAACCGGGGCTGCTCCGAGGGAAATCAGGATTTTTCCCCACTTTGGAAGAGCCTTTCTCCCTGCCTGAGTGCCTGCAGGTCTTGAGAGCTGCCAGACACAAATCTCTGCCCGGGTTATGAAAGGAATCCCATCCCTGATGCCCCAAAAATCGCCCCAAAATCACCTTGATCCCGCCAGAGACCCTCATTTGAGTATCCAGGCTCATTACCATCTCATTAGAATATTCAGAGGTTGTGTCTGAGGGAAGCCCCTGGAGCTGGAGGGGCTCTGCTGAGTTGGTTTTGTTTTATTTTGGGGTTGTGTCTGTGGGGATCCACCCCAGTGGCAGCTCTGGAATCCCAAAGCCGGGGTACCCCGCTAAGGGAGGCGCTCCCGGCCAGGATTTTTGGGGCCTCTGGCACACAGAGGGCTCAGCAATGTGCCCTGACTCCTCCTCACCCCATCACCCAGAGGTGCAGGCCTTTCAGATGCTGTTATTTTGTTTTTGGGGATTATTTTGTTCTTCCTCCTATTTTTTGTTCTTCTGTTTGGGATTATTTCACTTTTCCCCCTAAATCCCGTGCAGGAAATCCCCAGAGGGTGTCTGGGGCTGTCATTCCATACCCAAGGGCTGAGTCAAAATGTGGGATGATGTTCTGGAGCGCAGCCCCGGCCTCCGTCCCTGCTCTCCTTGCCTGGGAGCCAACACCTGAGATCATTATCTGCGTTTATTTTTAGAAATTCCTGATCGATGCCGGCAGGAGGTGACTCACGGGTGGGAAAGGAGCTGCCTCTCTTCCCCGAAGTGTTTTGGAAAACAGAGCTGAGCTCCGGGGGCAGCAGCGGCGGGGATCACCCATCCCAGGGGTGCTGGGAGGGCAGCCTGGCCCCTGGACCGGGATTTTTGGGACAGCCTGGCGAGGAGGGGGCAGCTCCCAGGGCCGTCCCAAAGTTCCAAGCTGTGATTCCAGTCCTGGCCCAGCGATCCGTGGCCTGGCAGATCCAGGAGAGGGTGGTGGGGAGTGCTTGGAGGGGCTGGGCAGGGTCAGCGGAGCCCTGCTGGAGCTCTCTGTGCTCCCGGGTGTCCCCAGAATTCCCCAGTTGGATGCAAATTGTCCTTGTCTTTCCCTCCTTCCTTCCTGCCAAAGCCCTGGGTGCTGCTGCTGTGCCCCCAGGAGGGCTCTGAGTGGCCACAGAGGCTTTTTCCCTTCAGGAGATCCCCAGGTGAGGCGGGCACGGCCAAACCTTTGGAATTCTGGGCTTTATCCTTTCCCCTTCCTTTGGTACCCTGGGCAGGGAAAGCAAATAATTCCGGAATTGGGGGTTGGTGTCTCCATGAGAGGGGAATGCCCCCGGCTGATTTATCCCGACGTTTACGGGAGGTTTTCCTCATGGATTAACCCAGCCTGGGGGTGTCGGGCTGCCCTGGCTGAGCTCCGCAGCCGATGGAAATCAATTCCGCCGCGCCCGGGGGCGTTCGGGGCAGCGGGAGCGGTGTGGGGCAGCAGAGCAAACCTGTCGGGCAGGACCCGAGCTGACAAATCCTCTCTCTCCCTGAGCGGCAGGGGAGGGAGGAGCTGGGCTGGAGGCAGCCGGGCGCTCTGGGGATGGCGAGCGAGGCTCGGTGGGCAGCAGAATTTGGGTTTTGTGCTGCTGGAGCACAGGGAGAGGCTGCTCCGGGCGGGGTGGGGCAGAAGGGAGGGTCTGGCTGCAGGCTGGGAGCAGAGGGAGGGGAAGGATCACTTCTGGAAACGTTTCTGTGTTGGTCTGCTGCAGAGCCTGCTCTCACAGCCGGGCACTCTGAGTGAAAATATTGCAAATATTGCAAATATTGCAAATATTGCAAATGTTGCTTGTGGTGGCTGCGCTGCTCCAGAGGAGCACAGCGACCCCAGAGCTCAAACCGGTGAGTCCTGGGCAGGGTCTGTGCCCTGCTGGGCTGGGCAGGGGCTCTGGCCCTGCTGAGGTGCCCCAATCCCCTCCTGGCACAGAACCAGGCGTGTTTCTTGGGTTTTCCTGGGATCCACTCTGGCTTTTTGTGGCGCTCCTGAGCGCTCTCACCCTCGGTGTGCCCTGATCCGAGGCCAGGTCTCCTCCCAGAGTGGCCATTGCGGCAGAAGTCGGTGCCCAGCAGGTCTATCCCATCCCTGGGGCTGGACACGGCCCTTGGGCTGTGACAGGAGGGACAGATGTCCCCTGAGGAGACCTCCTGGTCTGGAGGTGCTCTGGGGTGCTGAACAGCAGGGACAGGGACCTGTGACAGCTGTGACAGAGCTCCTGGAGCTGTGCTGGCAGCAGGACAGGGCCTGGCAGCTCTGCAGCTCGGGCTGGGGGCTGCCCAAATCCCAAACTCCCATTTCTAAAGGGATTCTCCTCTCTGCTGCCAGAAATAAACGCTGGACTCGGGGCAGGTTTGGTACCTGGTGCTCCTCAATCCTGGAATGGCAGAGCCTGGGGAAATGGAGGGATGGTCTCCTGGAATGAGGAGCTGAGGAAGCGGCTCTGGCCCTGCCTCAGGCCTAGGCTCAAGCTCAGGGCCTGGTTCTGGCCCAGGCTCAGGCTCAAGCTCAGGCCCTGGCTCAGGTTCTGGCCTCGGTTGTGGCTCAGGCTCTGGTTCTTGCCTTGGTTCTGGTTCTGGCCTCGGTTCTGGCCTCGGTTGTGGCTCAGGCTCTGGTTCTGGCTTCGGTTCTGGCCCTGGCCCTGGTTCTTGCCTTGGTTCTGGCCCTGGCTCAGGCTCTGGTTCTTGCCTTGATTCTGGCCCTGGTCCTGGTTCTGGCCTTGGTTCTGGCCCAAGCTCAGGCTCAAGCCCTGGTTCAGGCCCAGGCTCAGCCAGGTGGACAAAGCCCCAGCCCCCTCCCTGCCCCGGAGCCCAGCAGGACCCACCCGTGCCGTGCCGTGCCGGGCCGGCCAGGCCGGGTGTTGGATAAACAGGGGCTGGCAGGAGGAACCTGCCCGGAGCTGCCCCCGGCTGATAACATTCCTGCTCCGCCGATGAGCGAGCGGCGCTTTCTGGGGATGAGCTCCGGGCTCTGCCTCCCCTCGGCGTCTCTCTCCCTGAGCACCTTCCCGGCCGTGCCCACCTGCAATGCCAGCTCCAGTGCCACCTCTGTGTCCCCCGGGCTGGGTGGCACCGGCACAAACACAAACCCAGTGCCCGGCCGGGTTTTCCTGCTCTCCCCTGGGAGCGGCCGAGCCGCAGTTTTGGCAACAGCGCGGGGCGAGGGTGGCGTGCGGGTGTTTGAGCAGGTGAGGCGGGCAGGGACAGCCGGGACAGCCGTGCCACCGCTGCTGGCACCGCCTCAGGGCCACCCGGGGGTGCCGAGCCTGGAGCGGGGCACGGGGCCCTCCTTGGGAAGCTTTTAGGAGCCGGGGTTAATGTAAAGCCCGGTTTAACCAAGCTCGGGGTGAGTCAGCCTTTGAGTCACCCTCGGCAGGCAGGGAGCAGAGAGGGGACACTGCTGTCACCCAGCTGTGACCCAGAGCCCTCCTGGCACTGCTGAGCTCCTGCCCAGTGCGCTCCCAGTGCTGCCCGGCTGTCTCTCTGCTCCCCCTGCTCGTTTCCCAGCAGAGCCTGGCCGGTGCTGGCCCAGCCTCGTGTCCCTCCTGGTGCCACCGCGCCATCCCCGGGCCGTGTCCTGACCTCGCTGTGCTGTCAGGGCCCAGCCCGGGCCGCTCCCACCCTCTGTCCGAGCTGGGGGTAAAATCTCAGCAAACGGGAAAAACAAGAAATTGCCCCAAATCTCCAGGCGCTGGAGCCCTGCGGGGCGGGCGGGGTTTGTCCCCGGGCTGTCCCCGCTGCCGGGGCTGTCCCCGCCTGGTGCCACCCGCTCGGGGCCCGGGGGGCGCGACCATGACATCACCTCG
>WEZZ01039444.1:15903-28419 GCA_013400585.1 Chloropsis cyanopogon
CCGGGCTGCGAGCGCCAGCGCCGGCCCTCGGAGCTTGTGTGGATGGAATTCGGGACGGGCTGGCAGCCGGGGCAGGGTGCGAGAGGCTCCCCTGGAGCTGACGCCCCCCAGCCCACCCTGCTCAGCGTCCTTTGGGGGGGTCAAAGGAGCCGCGTTCAGCTCCTTCAGCGCGGCTCCATCTCCCCCCAGCCCCCAAATAACACCCCTCGAATCTTTTGCTGAAGGAGAAAGCTGAAAAGAAACTTTCCAACGCTACAAAAGAAACAGTTGAGCGCCAACGCCGCGGTTTCAAGGGTGAGGCGCTGGGCACGGCCGTGGGAGTTGAAAGCAGCTGCTCCTCGGAGCTCTGCCTCCTCCAGCCCGCGGCCCCGACCTGCCGCTGGTCACACGCGATTCCCAAGGACAAAACAAAGCCCTTTACCCCAGGCTTCAACTCTGACCTTGCTGTGGCAGGATTAAAACCCGCTGGAGATGGACAGCGCGGTGGCAAAGAGTTAATTCGCCCTCCTTGCCTCCCTCCCTCCTTCCCTCCCCCTCCTCTCTGTTTTTTTGCTCCTTTTCTTTCCAACTGGCCTGGTTTGCTGCGGAGAAATTGGGAAAACAAGCAGCCAGTGGAGCTGGGGGTGCTGCAGGAGGCACAGCTGGGGCTTCATCCCCTCCCTGCCACGCCTGGGGCTCCCCGCTCGGGTGTTGGGGTTCTCTCCCTGCTGTTGGAGCAGGAGAGGAGGCTCTGGGAGCACCCTTAACCCTCATTTTCTCAGGAGAGAGAGGCTTTCCTGATAGAATCCCTCCTGCTTTCCCTATAAAATCTTATCACGTTTTAATTCAAATCTGGGTTTAGAAGCAGTTTGGGTGAAGAGCTGGGTTGTGCACAAGTTAGGTTTGCTTTGGGTTTGTTTTTTTTTTGTTTTTAATGGAGAACACCCCCAGCTCCCAAAATTCCAAGCAGCTTTCAAGGTAACTTTGTAACATCCGCTGGTCCTTTCGGGAACTTTGTGCGGTTTCCTTGGCCGATTTCCCTGGAGTGGGAATAGCGATAAAATGCAAATTAACTCAGGTCTGCTCTGGGCTGCCACTCCTAGTTCTGCTCCCTCCAGCAGAAACCTGGCAAAAATGGACCGAGGGAGGGGGAAAGGCGGGAGCAGGGGTGCTCTGAACACCTCTGCAGAGGGAGGTGCCTCCTCACCGCGGGCAAAGCCACACAACCAAAAATTTAACGGAGCTTCTGCAATAAGTGCGAGCCTGCTCTGATCACCTCAACCCTCGTCTGTGCCACCAGCAGGGGATAAATAAGGCTGGAAATGTATTTTTGCTGCTGGAGCTCGGCTTTGTCCCCTGCCCAGCCCTGGCTGCTGGCAGTGCCACTCGGGCGCTGGCATTTCTCATCGATTATATAACGGCCGAGTGTCACTGGCAGAACAAACCCTTCCCCAAAAGGCTCCCCGGGGTGGCTGACACCGTGCCAGCCCTTTGGGCTGCTCCTGCCGGGCCAGGGGCTGGGCTGCTGGGTGCCCGGGGTGCTGTGTGCAGGGCTGGGGGGGCTGGAAGCAGAGCTGGCATCGCCGGGAGCCGCTCGGGCTCGGGGGATGCTCTGAAGTTGGGGCCAGCTGGACTCGGCGCCGAGCTGCCTCGGAGCCGGTGGGATCGGGCTTTGGGAGCGGGGGCTGTGCCAGCCCGGCCCTGAGAGGCTCCTGACCCGTGTCAGGCCGGGCTCGGGACCATTGTTTGCTCCTCACAGGTTGCCAGGAGCCCTCGGGGCCGCGGCGCCGGGTTTGGCCTCTGCTGGTGGGCACTGCTGGGAGCCCCCGGCGTGGGGAGGGGACCAGGAGCATCTCCGTGTCCCCCTGAGCTCCCAGAGCTGCTGGCACCGCGCTGGGATATCAGCACAGGGAGAGTTTCTCTGGCTGTTTGTCCCAGGCTTGTGCGAATCCCCGTTGCCCTCACCTCGCTGGGGGTGGCACTGGAGGGATGGCTCCAGCATCCCCAGCTCCTGCTCTTCCTTGGTGCCCCAGCTCGTCCTCCCTGCTGCAGGGAGGAGAAGCTGCTCTGTGGAGATTGAAAGAGTTTTTTGTGTCCTGGCTGGTGCTGGGGCAGCACAGAGCTGGCAGGGTGAGGGTGTGGAGGGGGCTGAGATGGTGCAAGTGACCCCAGGGACAGGGAGGTGGCACCTCCAGCCCCTGGGTGAGGGCAGCAGATCCGGGGCAGGGCTGGGGCAGCGCCCTGGGGCAGCCAGGGCTTTGGTGGGAGCTGTAAATCCTGGGCTGTGGGCGCTCAGCACCACAAAGTTTTGGGAAGATCCTCGGGAGCGAGGGGAGACGGGCAGAGCCAGCTCCAGGGGAGGGCTGGAGCAAAACTATTTATCTTCACCTAAATCCAAATTATCAGGAGCAAAACTCGGCTGCAGGTTGGAGTAACTGTGGTGCAGATCAGCCCAGCCTGCCCTGAGGTTCCAACTCCTTTTGAATTTCCTCACTGAACCCTGTGCCATCCTCTGCAGGCTGGGCAGGACAAACCTCCTGCTTTGCAGCCTGGCATTACCAAGCAACCATGTCCTAAAATTCACAGCCCAGTGGAGAGAACTTTGTTTACCAGGAAGAAAACCCTTGAAAAGGGGAATCTTTGGCGGAAGCATGACGGGATTAACGCCGGGGTTTCTTTAGGCAGCGCTGTTGTTTTTCAGGGCCTGACCTCAGTGCTCTGATTGGCTTTTGCCAAGGCACTCTTTCCCTGCCTAATTTAGAGCAGGGCTTTGTGCTGGGCTGGGAAGGGGGAGGCGGCAGGGCCGGCTTTGGCAGCGCAGACGGGAGCTGGGATGATCTGCTTTGCAGCAGAGGAGTCGGTCATTAGATGCCGGTGCTGCCGCAAATCCCGCTGTAATTAATTTTCTCCTGAATTAATTAGAGGAATTGTGACGGCAGGCCGGGCCGGGAAGGTGTGGGGGAAGTTTTTCCAGGGTGATCTATGGGTTGTTGGCAGAGCAGGAATAAATCTCCTTCCTCTGCCTTCCCAGGCTGGTCGCTGCAGCCGCAGGGGTGACGGTGCTGGGCACAGCGTGTCCCAAATCCCAAATGCTGCTTCAGGGCATTTCCCCTCTTTTTTGGGAGTTTTGGCAGGTACTGAAGTAGAGGATGTGGGACACACCACCTTGGGGCTGAGCTCTGGCCCCTCCAGGGCTCCTCACCAGGTTGGGGAGGAAATTCAGCCTCAATCCCAGGCTCCAGAAGAGAAGAGCATTTAGGGGATGTTGGTTTGTTCTTGTCCTTGACCTCGATGTCACCTCCGTGAGCTGCTGGGCAGGTGGGACAAAACATTCCTGGGAAGGATGAGGAAAATTCCTGCTGGTTTTGGCAGTGCCCCGGGCTGTGCAGCATCCCTGGGGAGCTCACCTGTGCCCAGGTGAGCCGGGCGAGGGCTCTGCCAGCCCCTGGCCCCGCTTCCTGCTCCTTCCTGCTGCTCTGGGGGTGCAGGGAAGGGCGGGCAGGGTGGCAGCACGGGAATGTGGAGCTTTTTCAGCCGGAATTATCGGCCCCAATTCCTGTGGGAGGACCCACAGGAGACAGATTGCTCCTCTCCACGGAAAGGGGGCGAGGGGAGCACGGAAGGGATGACATTCCTGGAGAATCCTCAATCCCCGAGAAGGGGATGCTGTGTTTGATCCCGCGGGATGAGTCAGGGTCCCCCAGCTGGCTCCTGCTTAATTAACCCCAATTAGCAGGGGGGGCAGGTTGAGGGGAGCTGGGCACAGCCCTGCCCAGCAGCTGGTGGCACCAGGAGCTCCTCGAGGCTCCTGAGGGGACACAACCCACGGGTTTGAGCTGCAAATGGGTTTGGTGATGCCAGCCCCAGCTGGAGGTGGGGTTGGGGGTCTGTGTCTGTCACCCTGTGTCAGCTGGAAGTGTGACACAGGAATTACAGGAAATCAGCCCGGGATCTGCAGATCCTTCCATGCATTTGGGATCTGGATGCATTTGTGCTGCTGCAAATGGAGATTTCACTGCTCTTCGCCCCAGGTTCTCTGTGTTTCTCACCTGCCTGTTCTCCCAGCCAGGTCTCACCCTCCTGATCCACTGTCAAGTGTCTCTTCCCCTTCCATTTCCTCAGAACTTTTATTAGCAGGGATTTGGTGCATCCTTCCTGCCAGATTCCCAGGGCAGGAATGCTTCCAGCTTTAATCCCACCTGGGACGAGCTGTGGCACATCCTTTGGCCCTGCCTTTATCCTCCCCAGCACCCAAACTGTGGGCCAGCTCTGTGTGCACCCAGGGCTCCTCATTCCCTCATTTTTTGCCCCAAATCTGGCAGATTTTTCATGCTGTGTGGAGCGGGGGCTCAGGTTGTGCTTCCAGGGCTGCCGTGGATCCTCGGTTTTCCAGCATTTCTGCTGCAGGTGCAGGACCTGCCTCTCTCCCTGCCCGAGCCTTTGGGGCTCCAGAGCTGGGGGAAATCAAAGCCCCGAGGTGCCTGTGCCCCTCTGAATGAGAGCTTTGTCTCGGCAGAAAAGGCCTTGAAAGCGATCTGGGGGCAGGCGATTGTTATCTGCAGGCTCCTGAGCTGTTTGGATCCTGACTTTGTCAGAGATCTGGTAATTTAAACTTCAACCTGCTTATTAGAAATTTGAGAGAATAGTTTAATAATAAAAAGCAGATTTTTTTTTTTTTTTCTCCCCCACCCCTTTGTTCCTGTGCTCTTCTTTCCCTGGGCTGCTGGGGATATTTAATCGTCTGATACCCCCCCCANCAGTTCTGGGGGGGAAGGAACTTCTATTCCAGGTGAAGGGAAACTGATTCCATGTCCTAGGCAGTCCCAGGGGAGCAAATTCCTTGTGAGGAGGAGTNCTTGGCTTTTAGTTGTTTAAAGAATGGGATAAAATGGCAAGAGGGTTCTTTTTGAGGGCTGCCAGGCCGGGCTGTCCCTGTGGTCCCTGAGCTTTTGGGAACACGGAGAGCTGAAAAGGAGCTGGAGGGAACGTCAGCTTCCCCCTTGTCCTTGTTTTAATGAGGTCTGGAAATCCATCCAGGTGCAGGAGTCCCCTCCAAGCGGGACCCTCCTGGCTGTCCTTGTCGGAAATGATACAAAGTTTAATTTTCTTTTTTTTTTTTTTTTAATTTATTTTTTTTTCCTCCTACAAAAGCTGCTTCAGTTTTGTACAAAACAGTGCTCTGCTGCTGTGGGTTCCGGGGGAAAAGGGGGGGAGATTCCATGTCATGGACAGTCCCAAAGGAAAAGAGGAGCAGATTCCATATAATGGACAGCTCTGGAGAAAAGGGGAGCTGATTCCACGTCATGGCCAGTCCCAGGGGAGCAGATTCCTTGTGAAGGGGAGTTCCTGTGGAAAGAAACTTCTCTTCCAGGTGAAGGGGAGCAGATTCCATGTCCTGGGCAGCCCTGAGGAGCAGATTCCATGNTCCTACAAAAGCTGCTTCAGTTTTGTACAAAACAGTGCTCTGCTGCTGTGGGTTCCGGGGGAAAAGGGGGGGAGATTCCATGTCATGGACAGTCCCAAAGGAAAAGAGGAGCAGATTCCATATAATGGACAGCTCTGGAGAAAAGGGGAGCTGATTCCACGTCATGGCCAGTCCCAGGGGAGCAGATTCCTTGTGAAGGGGAGTTCCTGTGGAAAGAAACTTCTCTTCCAGGTGAAGGGGAGCAGATTCCATGTCCTGAGATCAGTCCCCAGGAGGGCTGGGAACTGCTTGTTCAAGGAGAGAGGGCAGTGCGATCTAAACATCNCCAAAGGAAAAAAGGAGCAGATTCCTTGTGAAGGGGAGTTCTGGGGAAAAGAATTCTATTCCAGGTGAAGGGGAGATGATTCCAAGTCCTGGACAGCCCTGGAAAAAAGGGGAGCAGATTCCATGTCCTAAACACCCTTGGGGAGCAGATTCCATGTCCTGGAGAATCCCAGGGGAAAAGGGGAGCCGATTTCATGTCATGGACAGTCCCAAAGGAAAAAGGGAGCAGATTCCTTATGAAGGGGAGTTCTGGGAGAAAGAAACTTCTATTCCAGGCTAAGAAGAGCAGATTCCATATCCTGGCCAGCCCTGAGGAAAAGGGGAGCAGATTCCATGTTCTGGACAGCCCGGAGGAGCAGATTCCATGTTCTGGGCAGTCCCAAAGGAAAAGGGGAGCAGATTCCTTGTGAAGGGCAGTTCTGGGGGGGAAGGAACTTCTATTCCAGGTGAAGGGAAACTGATTCCATGTCCTAGGCAGTCCCAGGGGAGCAAATTCCTTGTGAGGAGGAGTTCTGGGGGAAAGAAACTTCTATTTCAGGTGGAGGGGAGCAGATTCCAAGCCCCGGCCAGCCCTGGGGAGAAGGGGAGCTCCATTCCCTGCACGTGGAGAGGCTCCTGAGCCGTTTCCTGCTGGGCCTGGGTTACGTTGGTTCACTTTGGCTCCTGCCCTGGATGCCACTTCCATGACATCACTTGGCCGTGGCGGAGTGGAGGAGGTGAGACACTTGTGAGCGATTATCTCGTGCAAATAGCCCTGGGTAAATAGGCTCGGGGCACTATTGACACCGAGACTGTTTCTCTTCCGAATTTCCTGCTGGGGGAACTTTGCCAAGTAGCCAAAAATGGGGTTGGGGGGCGGGGAACCCAAACTCCTCAACCCAAACCTTCAGATTTCAAGTCAGGGCATGGAGCTGCTGTCATGCAGGTAATTGAGTTTGCAGCTCCTGGCTTAACTTCCAGGTGGGAGCTTGGTCTGGGACTAATTTTGGGATCTGAGTGGCTGTTTGGGCTAGCTGGCATCTTCCTCCTGGCTGCTGCTTTGAGGTTCTCACCTTCACACCGCCAAACTTGGGCTCCCTGCCTGGATGGAGCTGAATTTCCCGGGATAAATTCTCCTGGAGAGATATTAGGATTGTGTATGTGATTTTTCCCGGGATAAATTCTCCTGGAGAGCTATTAGGATTGTGTATGTGATTTTTCCCGGGGTTGCTGAGGAGGTGAGGAGCCTGATCCTGGGGATTGCCCGGAGTTTTGCCACCTGCAGTGCTCCCCGTGTGCCCTGCCCTGGCAGTGCCAGCAGCCCTGGGAGCCCCATGGATCAGGAGCTCAGGCTGAGCACATCCTCAATGCTGGCAAACTTTAACCACCAGAGCCCGTTTTTTATTAACCTGAATTTCCTCCCGCTTCCCCCATTACCTCTGCAGAAAAGAATCTGACCCCGAGCTCTCAGCATCACCTTCAGGCTTTGGATTTTTTTGGTTTTTTTTTTTTTTGCTTTTTCCCCCCTCCCTGCTGTCTCTTTGTGGTTTGGGTGAAACTCAGCAAAGCCTCCCCGTGCTGGCCGAGTGTCCCTGCTCCTCCTGCCTTTGTCAGGCTCCTGGGAGCGCTTTGGGGCTGGCACAGCAGCGGCCTTAAGCCCGTCAGAGGAGCCTCTTAATTAAATTTGAAAAGTGCTGGGCTAAGAGGGTTTGCTGAGCCAGTCAGGTGCTGGCCTGAAGGACTGCCACAGGCTTGCACTACCACCCACAGCCCTGATCCCGGGACATGTGCACAGATTAGGGAGAAATCCCTCAGAAATGAGGGGGGTTTAACTCCTTCCAGCTCCGGGGGGAGCTCCCAGAGCCAGGTCCTGCTTGGGGGACACCCAGTGCTGCCGGGACAGGGTGCCCCAGTGCCAGCTGGAGGTGTCCTGGCAGCACAGCCTGCCCAGGGAGAGCCCTCTGAGCATTTCCAGCTCTCCTTGGGCTCTGAGGGAAGAGCAGCAGCTGGAGGAGGTGACATTTCCCTCTCCATGCTGCTGTGACACTCCTTGGCACGCGTCTGGCAGTCATTTCCCCACTCACATCCTCATTTTTGATGTTCAGGAGGCTTTGAAAGAGCAAAGCCCCGTCAAGAATCGGTTTTAAAAGTCCCCTTTAAAGACCCATTTTTAAATATTCAATTTTTAAAGGGTTTTTTCAAGCCCAGCTTAGATGAGACTTGGGGCAAGCTGGGATGGTGGGAGGTGTCCCTGCTTGTGGAAGGGGTGGAATGGGATGGGACATGGGAAAAAAGGAGGAACATCAGGAGGAAAATTCAGAAATAAATTACCAGGCCTGTGCTTTGGGAAACGCCAAAATCAGAAATAAATACCCAGGCCTGTGCTTTGGGAAAAGCCAAAATCAGAAATAAATACCCAGGCCTGTGCTTTGGGAAAAGCCAAATTCCCAAATAAATAACCAGGCCTGTGCTTTGGAAAAAGCCAAATTCAGAAATAAATAACCAGGCCTGTGCTGTGAGTTCTCCTGCCCCAGGCCTGGTTTTGGGTGCAGTTTTGGGAACCCCCTCCTTCAATCCTTGTGTACACCCAGCTCAGAGCTGCCCACACAATGCCTGCAGCTCTGGGGCTTCTAAAATAAGGGAAATTTTCTCTTAAATAAGGCAATAGCCACTTGGAGGGGTTAAAAAACTCCCAAATTTGAGCAGCCCCGTGCCTGGCCATGAGGGCCCTGGGTTCTGTCTGGGAGATTTTACAGGGAGGTTTTCCCAAATGCTGGAGCTTGGATGGATTCCCAAGGTTTTCTGGGCTGGGGGAGAGCTGGAAAAAGCCACACAAAACGTGGGACTACACCAGTATCACCAGTGGCTTTGTCCCAGCTCCCAGTTCCTCCTTTGGGGCAGGAGGGAGCAGGATTCAAAATAAAATGCAGCCTGGGGAAGGCTGCTGGAGCCTCCTTCCCGCCTGGAGAGGGGTTGGGGTCAGGATTTTTGGGTGTTCTGGTAAATCCCACGTTCCCAAGGAGCCTCAGAGCCTCTGGAGGACGTTCCAGAGCCGGGCCAAAGCCAACAATCCTCTCCAGTTTCAGGAAACTGGGAGCTGTGGTTTAACAGGACAGGGGACACAGGGGACAGAGGTGACACAGGGGCCAAAGCCAGCCCTGGGTGGCACTGGCAGTCACCTGGGCAGGCTGTGCTGTGGGATTGCTCAAGGTGGGTGCAGGGTCAGGGATTTGGGACTTTCTGGGCTCCTGGACTTGCAGCCAGCTCTCCTTGTGGGTGAATTCCCCATGTCGGCTCCAGGGAATTCAGTTTCTTCCAAGGGAATCCAAGTTCCTCCAGGGAACTCAGTTCCCTCCAAGAAATTCAGTTTCCTTCAGGGAATCCAGTTCCCTCCAAGGAATCCAGTTTCCTTCAGGGAATCCAGTTTCCTTCAGGGAATTCAGTTTCCTTCAGGGAATCCAGTTTCCTTCAGGGAATTCAGTTTCCTTCAGGGAATCCAGTTTCCTTCAGGGAATTCAGTTTCCTTCAGGGAATCCAGTTTCCTTCAGGGAATTCAGTTCCCTCCAAGGAATTCAGTTTCCTTCAGGGAATCCAGTTCCCTCCAAGGGAATTGTTTCCTCCAGGGAATTCAGTTCCCTCCAGATAATTCTGTTTCCTTCAGGGAATTCAGTTTCTTCCAAGGGAATCCAGTTTCCTCAGGGAATTCAGTTCCCTCCAGATAATTCTGTTTCTTCCAAGGAAATTCAGTTTCCTCAGGGAATTCAGTTCCCTCCAGATAATTCTGTTTCCTTCAGGAATCCAGTTTCCTCCAGGGAATCCAGTTTCCTCAGGGAATTCAGTTCCCTCCAGATAATTCTGTTTCTTCCAAGGGAATCCAGTTCCCTCCAGGGAATCCAGTTCCCTCCAGGGAATCCAGTTTCCTCAGGGAATTCAGTTTCCTCCAGGGAATTCAGTTTCCTCCCTGGCTCAGTCATTCCCCAGGCAGAGGGGAAATCACTCCCTTGCTTCCCACCAAGGAATGGGGGAGAAGTTCTCCTGGGCTGCTCCCAGTTCTGTACCTGCAGGTGAGGGCTGGGGGGACACTCCCTGTGCTGGAACTTGGACTTCCACGTTTTTCTGGAAAGCTCCAGGCTCTGGCTGCCCCTCTGGAAGCAGCCCTGCTCCATTCTGATCCCAGCTCCTCTTTCATTCCAGCCGTGGTGGTTTGGGCTCCCGAGGAGGGCAGGGAATTGTCTTGGCTCCCTGTTGGCAGCTCCTGGGAGATGTTTGGCACCTCTGCAGGGCTGGCAGCGCCGGTGTCCCTCACCCAGGGGATCCTGAGCTCCTCCCCAGGCGCAGGAGGGAAGGAAGGATGTGTTTTATCAAAGTCGGTCCCTGCTGTTTGAGTTCCTGCTCTGGAGCTCGATATCATCTCAAAACCAACACGGGAGGTAAACAATGACTCTGCTTTGCTTTGACTCCTTTCTCTTTCTGCTCTTATTTAACTTTTCAATTACTCCAACCGTGGCCGGAGCAGATGTGAGGATGTGTTTGGGGAGCCTCTGCTGCCGGGCCCTTCCTGGAATCCTGCAGAAGCCGAGAAGAGCAGGAAATATTTTTCTAAGGCAGCCGAAACGAGTCCTCCTTCAATAATAACCCAAGGTGTGAAAAACCCCTCTGGTATTTATGAGCAGATGTGATTCAGGACTAATAAAGACCTGAGAACCTGTCAGGAGGTCATGGGGATCGATGAATCATCTGAGAGAGCGTGGATTTATCAAGCTGAGCTCACATCAAGCCGAAATCGATGGTGGTGTCCGTTCAGTGGGGACACCGAACGAGTCCCAGGTGTCACAGAGACCTGGCTGCCACCGAGGGACTTCACCAGGAAGGAAACCTGAGCTGCCAGGAGCCCGGGCTGCAGCCTGGAGGAGGAAATTGCTGTTTCTGTTGAGCCGTGCAGAGAAAACAAATCTCACCCCCAGGAGCCGCCTTCAAAGGGAGAAACTTCCTGCCCTGGGAGCTGCCAAGGGCTCAGCCCGTGGCACCCACGGGCCTGGGGAGAGCCTGGAGGGAGGCAGGGAAGGGTTTGGGGTGGGAGGGACCTCAAAGTTCATCCAGTTCCACCTCCCACTGTCCCAGGCTGCTCCAAGCCCTGTCCAGCCTGGCCTTGGACACTCCCAGAGATCCAGGGGCAGCCTCAGCTGCTCTGGGAATTCTATTCCAGGGTCTCCCCACCCTCACTGGGGAGAATTCCTTCCCAAATCCCATCTAAATCCAACCGAAATCCTTCTCCTGTGTCAGCACAGCCCCCCTGAGGTGATGTCCCCTGGTCTCTCTTCATTTTGAAAAGTCTCCCGTTGCTTTTACCAAACTTCCTTTGCTTGCCTTCCTTTCCCTGGTTTTCCTCCTCTGCTTTCTCCCCTCTCCTCTCCCACTCTCCCTTGCTTGAAATCCACAGAAAAAATGTGCAGCCTCCCCAAGAGAACGTCTTGGCAAAGTCATAACTTGTTAAGCGCCGTAATTAAAATATTTCTCTCATTAACCTGGAAATGATGTTTCTTCCTGAATTATACCGGAGGTTTTTTTTTTTTTTCCCCTCACTAATTAAATTGCCAGTTTCAACAGAACTGCTTCAGATCCATGGGGATCCCAGGCTGATGGAGAACCAGCAGAGCAGGAAAATCCTTCTCCAAAGGGACCTGTCCTTCTCTGCCACATGGAGCATCCTCCTAAAGCAGCAGCAGGACCCAAATTCCTGGGAATTGCAGGAAGAGGAGGAATATTTTCCAGTGGTTTTGGTGATTTCCCTGCAGGGGTGCAGGGTCCTGAGAGGGATGTTTTCCTTAGGAGCCAGGTCCTGGAAGTGGTGATTTCTGCAAGGGAGGCGTTAAGGAGTTTTGGCAGCAGGAACGGTGCAGGTCTGGTTCTGTCCTGGTGGTTTTCCCAGCCCATTCCTGGTGGTTACACTCATGTCAACATACAGATCAGGGAGCTCAGCTGGGTTATGGTTATGGACTTGGTCCTCAGGATCCCTTGGAATGCTGTGCCAAACTCATCCCACAGAGCTGGGGGGGCTCTGGGAGTGACTCCCCTCAAACCTGTCTCCCTGCTGGTGACCCCCAGGGGATCCCTCCCACCTCCCAGAGTTTCTCCTTGGATGTTGTCAATCTCCTTTGAAGCAAACCTTAAACCCCCCAGGATCCCTTCCCTGCCCATTCCCGTGCGCTCCCAGCTCCTCCCTCGCTGGCAGGGTTTGGGCTCTGCTGCTCTGGCTGTCCCACCAGCTCGTTTTTCCCGTGTTTTCAACATTCCTGGTGGGATGAGGGGGAGCAGGACTCATGGGGAGCCCCCTGGATCTCTCAGTTTCCAACCGCCAAAACCCTGGCTGTGCTTCCCTGCCCATTCCCGTCTCCATCCCCATTCCTATTCTCTGCCCATTGTCATTGTCATTCCCATTGCCCATTCCCATTCCCACACCCACTCCCATTCCANAGCTCTTTTTTCCCGTGTTTTCAACATTCCTGGTGGGATGAGGGGGGGGAGCAGGACTCATGGGGAGCCCCCTGGATCTCTCAGTTTCCAACTGCCAAAACCCTGGCTGTGCTTCCCTGCCCATTCCTGTCTCCATCCCCATTCCTATTCTCTGCCCATTGTCATTGTCATTCCCATTGCCCATTCCCATTCCCACACCCACTCCCATTCCACATTCCCATTCCCATACCCATTTCCATTCCCACACCCATCCCCATTCCCCATCCTCATTCCCATCCCAATCCCCATTCCCACACCCACTCACATTCCCATCCCCAATCCCATTCCATCCCCAT
>WEZZ01039445.1:10682-33670 GCA_013400585.1 Chloropsis cyanopogon
GGTCTTCTACAAAACGAAAAAAAAAAAAAAAAGGACATTCTAACAGCACACAAATTTTTTGTCATAAACCTCTATGCTGGAAGTTTACAGATTTTTGAGACCTCCTAGAGTCTACAGACCAACTGCAAAGATCTCTCCTATTGCGCTGCTTTAAAGTTACCTCAGAAATGTTTTAGACACCTTCTATTATAAAGGTAAACAAAGTGTGCTATTTAAAAAATAAAATTAAAAAAGAAGGCAAAATATCACAGCAAGGGAAGTAAAGCAGATGATCTTTGGCCTAGCAACTAACATCTGTATTTCCAATGTCGATCAGGAACTAGTTCTAAGCTAATAGTTAAAATGCATTAACTAGTCAAATATTTTGAATGTATTCTTTTCTTCAAGGAGGAAAATGTTTTAACAGACTTAACCGCTTCTTAAGACTTTAGTGCATTAAAAGGCAAAAGCAGAGCAATTTATAACCAACATTCATAAAAGTCACATTTATAAAAAACTAAGCAGAGGTGTCCATGAAGAAAACTAAGCAGTATTTTAAAGAGAATAAATAAATTTTATGTCTTTAATTTACATCTGAAATGGATAATTCCTTCTATCAAACACCAAAAAAAACCAAAAAAAAAAGCCAATCTGTCCTCCTTCATTACATTCTTTCAAGAAACTTAGTATTTTATACTACTCTCAAATATTTGATTTTCTCACTAAATCACCCCTCTGCAAACAAATATGGTCCTCCTCATCTACAACAAACATATACCTTGTCTTGGGTAACATTTGGAAAATGAAAATTCTAAAATCCAAGTCTATCACTTCTACCACGTATTTAAGAATAAAACCAAGTCAGCTAAGGAAAGTCAATTTCTTCAATTGCATACCATTACTCCTTGGAGAATAGGCACTACTGCAACACATTCTGGTACACGTGCTCTGAGAAGCTCTCCAAGTTTTTGGCAACAAGCAGTTTCCAGCTCACATACCTGTGAAATTAGTTCCTCTGGAATGACTGATGCTGGAATCACTGGTTGTGGCTGACTCCCCAGCAGTCCGGATCCTCTATCACGTCCTGTGCGTATAACTCTGGTCTGCCTTCGAGAGTCTCGAGCTCCAGCAGATGATCTACCAGAAGATCCTCCTCCGCTTCCACCAACCCCTGAACTCCAGCGACTCCTAGAAGATTTAATTATTTGGTTTTTTAATACAGCAGCACATTTTCGAGACTACTTAAGAAGTCTTTAGTTTTATTATTTTAAACTTATAAACAGCCTCTGAAAAATACTGCAGCTTGACTTCACAGACAAAGGCTATAAAAGTAACTCTCAAAAGAACAAAAACACCAAGAAACTGATAAATTTCTGAAATATACAGAAGAAATAAAAAAACCAGGACTCCAACTGGAACTCGCATTCTTTCCTACTCATATAGCCGCATGGATGTATACACACATAAACACATAAAAGGATCAATTCCTAGATTTTCCAAAAGCAGTAGCAGCAGCATAACATTTAACACTAATCTGTCAATTTCCTGCTATAAAAGCACACACGCACCAACTTCACTGTCAGTGGCTTTGACAGAAGATCACTGTGCTTAGGTGGATCTTCTAAAGATTCTGATGCTTGGTTTACATTAAGAAATTGGTTAAGATTACACTGGAAAAATCAAGTAATCTTCTCTAGTGCAAAAGAAATCTTACACTAGATAGTTCTGTGATCCTCAGGCATAGTTTTCAAGAGATACTCTACTTTTTACCTATTCCTATTGCAGAAATCAGCATCAACTGTACATATTGCAAAAACATGCCTTAACTGACTGAACAGTTTCTTCGTTTCCATGAATTGGCATCAAAATAAGGCAACAAAAAGACAGTGGTTTGTAAAAACAGACATCTCACCATCATTACAACTATACACTAATAATTAGCATCACAGAACTGTGTCAATTGAATCTCCTCTGAATTTAAGACAAGATAATCTACTGCCATGAAAGACAAGAGACTCTGGTTTGTTCTTCGAGGTTAACTAAGCTTTATCTTGTAATACACCTTCAAGGATATTGGATATGGTATTACTGCTACTTAAAAAACTGTAACAGCAAAACCTTCCTGCTACCAACCACTTCAAGTCTCAAACTCCTTTCAAGAAAAACATTTAAAATCAGACAAGAAAATAAAGGTATGTTCTCTGAAACAGTACCTAATAAATGTACATTAAAAGTCTATGCTATGTAGCTATTAAAAGCTAATCAAGAACACTTGTCTTGCATTGTTCAGCTGATTACCAGCACCCTTTTTTAATTGGGTTTTCTACTTCCTCCTGACAAGACCCTGCAATCACAGAGTAACTCAAGGGTCTGCTTAAGACAAGGCCCTGTCAGACACACCTACATTTTCAGAATTCTAGCTAGCAAGCACAGACAATGACAAGACAAAAAGCAGTTCAATTATGTCTTTAGGAAAAGTCTATTCTCATGAGTTAGAAAGAGAATTCTAAAAAATAAAAAGATACTACTGAAAACAGAAAAAAAGAAAGAAAAAAACACTGAAGTATGTGACATTTTAAATAAAATGAACCACTTAAACTGTTCTAAAGGTGGGAAGGTGGCTGAGAGGAAAAGAACAGGGCTGAGGGCAAGTCAAATTCTACCTACAGAGCAACTTCCAATTCAATGCTCTGCAGGGAGGTGTGGAGTTAAAGAAAAAGTTCTGTATTATATATTAATACTTACTACAGATGCATTTTCTACTTTAAGTTATAAATTATCAATGGCATCATTTAGACATCTAACAGTTAAACCATTTCTATTTGTGTAATAATTCAAATATTCCCTGTGTGTCCTATCCTGGTCCTGTTAAGGAGAATAAGGACACAGCCATTGCTATTAAAGCTGTCTAAATGTAAAATAAATATTAACATAGAATAGAAATCTTTCATCTCATTTCTGTTCACCTACTAGTTTACTACATCTCTCCACTATGCAGCAGCATGGTAACAATTTTCCAAATCCAGTTATCTACTCTAATGGCTCCACAGTTTGAATGGTTTAGTTTCAATTTATTCAGACAATTACTCCCTCCATTTAACAGACTAGTTATAGTGCCTACTGCTATTCTATTAGTTCAGTGACTTTCAACTACCTAGTTCTGAGACATTCAAGAGAAACATTAGGAACACTTCAGGGTTAGTCTCTAAGATTCAAACAATTTTAACACATCATGCTTAGCTAAGAATAAGAGGGCAAAAATGTGTTACATGTCCCACAATAAGTTCTTAAACATGACAGTATTAGCTTGTCTTTGACATTTAACACACAGATTTTTATGTTCAGATGTGTAATAATTTCAGAAAAAAACTGGGAAGGTTATGGGGATGGTTATTCTTCAAGCAACTAAGGCCCAAATGAAATTAGTTTATTTAGTAATAAAAAAACCAACAAATTTTCTGGAAATTCATGGAAAATACGTAGTTCCTTCCTCTTAACTAATCACTCACATGCAGAAACCACAGTTCTCCTTACTGCAGTCAGTAACCTTAGGAAGCATCATAGTTAGACATGTCTTACAAAAATATGTAACAAAGAGATCACTGTCATTATGGAATGTAAATTACCTTTCGATAAAAAGGGACACCATCAATTTTAAAGCTAATGACAAGAAATCTGGATCTATACAGTACATTTTGCATATAGTACAATTTTAGAAGTTCTGAGAAACAACCTTTTCCAAATGCTCCTTTTCTATTACTATGTATAGGACCCTGGCTACCCAAACACCACTTATGACTTGGGGCAAGGGAGTGGAAGACAACAAACAATGGGGCACATAATGAAGGTCCCTCCTGCATAAATGCTCTCATTTCACTGTATGCTTCTAGCTGATCATGGTTTAAATTGATAGTGTCCCTCTAAAAGACTGCTTTTCAAAAATCAAGGAACTAAAAAAACATTCAAAAGAAGACAACACAGCCTAAACCAAGTTATTCTTCACACATATATGAAGAACTCTCTGTATCCTATGTGCTGAAGGGTCACTTAAATGTCTGTTATTTTAACCAAGTCAATCAAGTTTTTTTTTTGTTATACCCTACCTACACAACTGCTGTGATTATACGTTCCCTTAGACATACTGCATACATTTTATATATGTGTATACACATATACTCAAATATGGAACAAACAGATTGCAGCCTCAATCCTATCAAAACTTACCCAAGGGTGTTGCCTGCCAGTCTGCCCAGAGTTTCAGAACCAGACAGAAACCATGGGGAGTCACTAGTCCTGCCTGGCCTGGATGTCCTTCCTGCCCCTGAGCCACTGCTCAACTTTGAACTGAAAGTAAAAGATGGTAAATCAGTCACAAAACAATCCCAAATGGGTTAAGAACAAAACCTGGAATCCCAGGCTGAAATTCTCAGGGACTTAGTCTGGTAACATACCAGCTTAAGCAACACCCTTGGGGAATATTCCAAACTAATCTAGCTGTATATTAAGAGGTACACTGAAAAACGAAAGTGGAAAGCATGCCTAACAGACCTTATGTACATCAGCAATCCATAATAGCACAGATGCAAATACATATTAAGCTAATTAGTGATTTGAGCTAGCCACTGTGCTATGTTTTCCATTAGTGGATATGTACAAATTGTAATCAGCAGGTGTTCTATCTGTAAACCTGAGCCTGAGTATGCTACTTCAATATGAAGTGGATTAAATTCAAATGTGAACCTATTAGTCCGATTAAGGGGGACTTACCTGGACCAAGGACCACAGGTCTAGAAAGCGAGCCTGGCCAGATGGGACCACTCTCAGAGTGGGTTCTACATTGAGCTTAACAGTTTAACACACCTTCTTTCTTAAGGATTAACTTTGGAGTAGTTTGTTTCTTGAAGTTAAAGAGAGCCTGTCTCACTTCTTTTGGAATTACATACACTATTTCTTCCTACACCAGTTTGTCAAGCTAGGCTGTTTGGCTGCATCACTGTAACCACTGTGTCTCTACTCAAAGTATCCATTCCAAAATCTACTTTGAAAACAAACAAATAAAAACAAAACCAGAAAAGCAGCCAAGCTGCTCATCAACTTCAAAAAATATCTTAGAAGAAAAGCATTCCTTACCCATCACTATTCTCAGGTTTACCCAATTCCAATCTGTCCGGTTGAACCGAAAAACCAATCCTGCAGACTCTACCATCCTGTATTCAGAACAAGAAAAGCAAATGTTCAAAACTGAAATGCAAGTCAAGTTTACTAAAAAAATTAAAACACAAGTCTTCAGTTACTGAAGAGTATTGATCAATTTAATGTTAAAGTAACTAATTTTAACTGTATGGTTTCAAGTTCACTATCTGAGAAGATTTCAGGAACTTACCTCCAGAAGAAATGCAGCGTGATTTGGTCCCACCACACACTGTTTAATAGTGGCCTGTTCCAATACATTCAAAGGCGGGTGGCTGAAAATAAAAAGTGAGAATTTATAGTATTTTAGAATTGTTGAAGTCTGGGAAAAAAAATCAAGCTGTACGTGAAAGGAAAAATGCGCAGTGGTGGTCACCAATATGAAAAACTTTCAAAAATGACTAAACGTGCATTAATTGAAGCACACAGCACATAAAATGCAGGAAAAACATCTTAAAAGGCGACAATTTCCACTTAATCTGATCAGCAATAAATAACAGGGTTTGTACCTCATATTAAGAAGTCATTCCATAATGAAGATTTTAATAATATAATTTATCATAACTGAGAACCTCCCATTTTCTTCCTGTGTCATCTGAAGCATGTCTGGACTTCAGTATCAGCAGCACTGAGGATTTCTAAAGCTCCATCATCTACTGTACAATCATCTGCTTCTTGTTGCTGTTAGAAAAATTGTACTTTCCTAAATTATTTACAGCAGCATATGATATGCCTTACCTGTTTAAATTATATTTGTTCAGCTTCTCTGAAACTTCCCTTAATCTGAAACAGAGAGAAATGAAGCTGTTATTTGATGCCATACTCCACAATCCACAACATCCACTCACACAGTATATTTATGATGAAATGGGAACAAGTTAGAACCACATTAATTGAAGTTTAATACAAATACTACTTGGTGCTGGGAGTCTGTTTTGCATTGGAGTTTTACCCTTGCCACAGAACCAACATTTGCTGCATTTCTGTGTGTTTTGCAAGTCACTATCAAAAAACACTACTCTTGCCTTGTTACAACCATTTACAACTTCATGCACAAAATAAACATATAAAGCAATGACCATGAACTGTAGATATACTTGTATTTTCTTGTATAAGCTTGAATACAGTATCCCAGAGGAGAAAGGATTGTAATCTTCTAGGAAATCCAAGTATGTAGCACATGAGAGCCAAAAATATGACAGTAAATTCCCCAAAACAGAAAACACCAGGAAATAGATGAACAAAAGCCAACGGCAAAAGGGACAAAACCAAATTCTGACTAACAGAAGAAACAATCCAGAGAAACATCACTATTTATAGGGTAATGTAAAACATTACCTTTACTAAAGGTAAACAATGTTTCCAAAAGCTCAAAATATCAGAGTAGAAGAAAGGGCCAACCCATATACCACTCCTGCTTACAGGATACTGTGTCCAAAAGTGGAAAGCAACAGAGTAATTTCTAGGGTGACTTCTAATCTGCTCAGGAAAGATCCCCTATGGGCAGCAAAGACACTGGAGTACTATCGGGGAGCATGTCAATTAAACCGGGGTTCCTTTCTTCCCAAAGGAGACAAGCAACCCGAAAAAGCGCCCAAAGAGCTTCCAATTATAGTCAGAGTATTTGCATTTTCTTAAGACATAAAACCAAGACTAATTCTGTAAAAATTGTGTTAGGTCTTCTTAATTAAGATAAAAAATCTCAGCTTTTGGCACCATGTTCATCCTAGCATTAACCAGCAACACCTTTCTAAACCTAACAAAAAGACAGGGACATCAGCACTGTTTTCCTCTGTTTAAATCCATGTCTTTAAATCCCTCGTTTTTATTTGCTTCATTTCAGTTTCTACAGAAACTGAAATGAAGCAAGTTTCCACAGACTATGGATATCAGACTTCAGCTACTTGCAAACCCTGAGCATGAGAAAGAAAACAGACTAGAGGTACAAACAGTGAGATCTTAACAATATCAAGTGTTTAACTCCAAAGTACTTGTCCTAAGGGAAAAAAATAAGGGAAAAAAATCTCTAAATCTGTTTGAGAAACAAGGTATTTTCTACCGATAGAAGTAACTTCCAAGCCCAAGAAGAAAGGAAAAGTGAAAAGAAGACAGCAGGAAGGGATTGAATGTGTTCAGAACTGCCTTTTGCTATCCAAGCCAAGCTGCCAATTTGTAAGTAGGCGATTTCACACTCCCAATTTCCAGCCACAACTACTTCACACAGGCCAGGAGTACATATGCAGATGAGGTTTCTGTGAAGACAACCCACAAAAGAAAAACACAAACTTCCCATGCAATCTGTGCAAAAGGTACCCCACAAGAGTGAACTACTGTGGGAGACTGTGGAATGAACCCCGAACTGAACAGTGTACACTCCACACCTCATCATATGGTTTTCTACAGCAAGCAGGGACTGCTGCATAATATCTGACAGGTTAAACACCCCTGAAGTTCCATGTCTTGAGTTTATCATCTAACAGTTTCCCACAGGAATCCTGAGCCGTTTCCCATTAACGCTTCTCTCCTGGCAAGCATGAGTAATAATCACAGAATAGGAAAACATACCTTTAAATTCATTTAAGAAAAGCTGATGGCAAAAAAAAGTAGCACTTTATTGGAGATGGTTACTAGACTAGTCTGTGAGCAACATTTAAAGCTTCCTTATCTGAGCCTTGGTCATAAGACCAGACCACTACCAAAGAAACAGACACTAAAATTTGGAAAAAATCATCATACTCTTTTTATACCTGCAAAAAAATGAAGTAATAGGAAAGAAATATGCTCAGAAAGCTAAGAGTGGAATAGTCAATGAATCTATGAGTAACATCAATCTCAAGAGAGTAGGTCCATCTGCAACAAGCACAGGCCGAAAGAGACTAACACTGCTGAAAAGAGGCTGCTGTCAATCTTTAACAGGAGGGAACAGAGAAAGCTCTAAGCAACAATGCTGAAAGTACTAAGCTCTTCTGTAGAAAGAAAAATAAAAGTAAAAACTATCTCATGCCTCAACCATCCCATACGCAAGTGCCGTAGCAGCAAAATTAACAAGTGCTGCTCATTAGCTCCTGTAAGCCCACGAGGACGTGAATTTGGTGCAGAACACCACTGGAGCGGCTCCCTGCTGGGCTGCTGGTTCCACCCTCATTCCTCCCCTTTCTTGTGCTGGCACCAGCATTCACACAAACACCAATCACAAAACCAAACCAGCAGGAAAACAAGAACAAACCAGAAAGATGTGTTTGTATACTCTGTATGGAGAGTCTCTCTGTGAAAATAAAAACTTGAAATCATTTCCTGCAGCAATCTAAGCCTTTCTACCTGTACAGTTGCAGGGTATTGTACCACTGACCCTCTGAAGGGAAAAGCTTATTTAAGATCAGGTTCATTTTGATAATATAGTCCAATAATTTCAACTGATGGTGCTCTGGAGGAAGAGGTATGGGTAGAGATGATTTAGTCAATTCTCACATCAAGGTCAACATTTTCACTAAGACCTTTCTGGGGTAAATGAAATCTCCAATATAAATGCCTTTACACACTACTTCAAAAAGGTCTCATTAAAGGCAATTAAACTGCTTGAAAGGACAAAGTTAGAAGCAACAAGTATTTTCATCACCAACATTTTTGAAGAAATACACTAGCCTGGCAACACTTTTAGACAAAAAGTTTAGTGATGATAGCTCCTGTATCAAGACATACATTCTTTAAACATTATTACTGAAATTAAACCAAAAATAGTTGTGATGAAAACAAAATCAGTTTGTCCAAGCCAAGTAGGGATTTCTTTAATTTCAAGTTTTGCAGCTCCAATTTCTAGCCTCTAGAAACTGATCAGAATAGAAGGGATTTATGCTCACACAAACCAACCAAAAAGGCTCCAGTTCAGGACTACCACAGCTCAGATTTCTGACATGGCACTTTTATTCATCATAAGACATTACTCTTCTTTGAGAAGATTTCTCTTTCCAGAAAAGTTTATCTCAGGACCCACCCTTTCACCATATCTTGCTTTGCAAAAGCAGGTTAGGCTCAAAACTGCAGAGAGTTACAGAGAAACTCGATTTCAAAATATTGAAAGTAAAAGCAGCAGAGGAAGAAAATGTACTTTTTAAAAAAAACAACCAAATAAACAAAACATAAACCAGCCAAACAAAAAACCACACAGGCACACACAAAAAACCCCAAACTAACAAAAAAACCCACACCCCAAAACCCTAAAACCCCCAAAACCAGCTTGGTATGATGAACAACTTCAAGTAGGGAAATAAGAAATAAAGCTACTTCAGGCCTGGTAGATTATTCTAACTGATCTTTAAAACAACTTACTATGTCAATGAAGTCCGTAAGCCAGCAAACATGAGACTTCCACGTGAGAGCAGACAGAAGCATACAAGAACCACTACGATGCTTTTCCAAGGGAAGGCTAATACCAATAAAAGCACCAAGCAGGTACCCAAGGGGACACACCCACATGACACAATCCATTTAAGCACTGGAGAACAGCATTACATACCCAGCAACACTTGAAAGGTAAATACAACCTCCATCCCTGTCCCTCAGCTGATATCCTGAAGTGCTCTGAGCACAGCGAGCCAGACCCAAGGAAGCACCCACGTGGCCATGTGTAAACTCTTCTTTGCACTTCTCCTTTCTTCTTGGGCTTGGAAGTTACTTCTAGGTTTTGGCCCAGCAGAGCTGCACAGCCTCCAGATCAAAGACCTCTCTCACCTGCCTGTCCTGAATCACATGGAAATGAGCTCCTGTGCCTATCAGTGTCACAAAAACAGCCTCAAAAATGCAGAAAATGGACAACAAGGAAAAGCTTAAGCAAATACATTATCTTCATTGCCTAATCCCAGGATAACTTCATGCTAGATGCTGTCATTGATGCGAAGTCACTCCCAGCTATCTTCTGTGCCACAATACAGCATACAGAAGGATCCTGCCCCGACTGCCATCTCAGACATTAGAGAGCAGCTTCCAAGGAGGCAGCCTTCCACAGCTACACCTTTCTCCTACTGGAATAAATGAAGATGTAGAGTGTGCTTTAAGTCATTCTGGGTAGGAAGGGAAGAGAATCCATAAAATCAAATGCTAAAGTACCACACAAAAGCAGGCAATAAGATTATCTGTAGAAAATAAAGTAAAACACATTAAAAAAAAAAGAAATCCCAAGCACAAGTACAAAATTACAGGCTTCAAGGTAACCCATACTACTCATCAGGGTAGTGGGATAATAATGTGTTTAGACTACAATGCACAGATCACTGAAATGAACCAGATGACAAAGAAACCCATTGCTCTACTCAGTCAGTACTCAGGGAAACCATGGCTTACACTGTGACCTGTCCACATTTCAATAATTATAAATTAGGACTATTTGGTTATTACATACTAAACCAACACCTACTGCTCACAAAATCCCCAAGCTGCAAATTCTTAGAATTTGGAAAAGCATCACTGAATGTTTGCCCTATTCTAACACTGTTCTCCTGTTAATGTAGCACTGCTCTCTGCCAGAAGAAAACAGGAGGAAAATAAGATGGACTTCTTGTCTGACTTGAATAGCTGTTCTTGTATTTCATGGTATCAGCCAACACAGATTTACAGAACATGGCTCCCAAACTTTATTTCCTACTTTGCAGGATTGTCAGTTTGGTTGATAAAGGTAGTTCTGATCACCTCATAGTTCCCTCTGGAACAATGGTACACACTGTGCTGAATCTGTAATCTGCAGTAGAATGCTAATATGGCAAAGATCAAACAAATAATGTCCTGAAAACAGCTTTCTGTCACTGAAAAGTCTTCAGGTAATACAGTGATTGCAGAATGAAAATTCTCTAACAGTAGACCATTACTATTTAATGATACAACAACATTGATGTAGATAATGACCTAAGATGGGTATAAGATAGCCCACAAAAAGGTTAAACCGTGACAAGAAAAACAAGCAAAAACAGGACATGTATTTTAGTTCTAGTTTTAAGAAAAAAAGGGCAGATTTCACACCACTGTATATAAGAACAAGGGGAGAGCAGTGTATATTGCCTAGCAGCTGTTGATGTTCAGGCTGGATGAGCAGACAGTGAGGTGAACCAAAAACGGTCTGAACATCTGGGTCCAGAGGGTGGTGATTAGTGCCATGAGCTCTGCCTGGAGGCCAGTGACAAGCTGTGTGCCCCACGGGTCAATACTGGGTCCAGACCTGCTCAACATCTCCATCAACAACCCAGATGATTGGGGCAGCAAGTTTGCTGATGACACCCAACTGCAAGGACTGGTGGAGATGCAGGACGTGGCTGCCATCCAGAGCACAGCAACCTCATGACAACCAAGGGGAGCCAAGGCACAAATCCCTGCACCTCAGCAGGAACAACCACAGGCACCAGAACAACCATGTGCCAGAGACTGTCCAGCTGGAGAACAGCGTGGCAGAAAAGGACCTGGAAGTCCTGGTGGCCACCAGGTTGAACATGAGCCAACATGCCTTGCAGCAAAGAAGGCAAACAGCATTCTGGCTGCAGTAGAGAAAGTATTGCCAGCATGCTGAGGCAGACAAGCTTTCTCTTTATTCCACACTCATGAGGACACATCTGGATTTCTGGGCTCCCCACCAGAAGAGAGACATGAGCATACTGGACAGAATCTAGCAAAGGTGCACAAAAATGATTAAGGGACTAGAGCATCTCTCACAAGAGGAAAGGCTGAGAGAGTTGGGACTTCAGTGTAGGGAAAAGAAAGCTCTGGGGGAGATCTTATCAACATATATGAACACCTAAAGCAAGGGTAGTAAAGGGGACAGAGCCAGGCTCTTTCCAGTGGCACCCAGTGACAGGACCAGAGGCAGCAGACACACACTGAAACACAGGAGGTTCTGTCTGAACACCAGGAAACACTTCCTTTGCTGTGAGGGTGGCTAATTGCTCACACAGGGTGCTCAGGGAGGTTGTGGAGTCTCAACCCTTGAGAGTTGTTGAAATGCCATCTGACCACAGTCCTGGGCAACCAGCTGTAGATGGCCTTGCCTGGCAATGGGACCAGATGATATTCAGAGGTCCCTTCAACCTCAGCCATTCTGCAATTGATATTGAGGACTTAGTGCTTTCAGGATGTGATCTCCATATACTTGACTTGAAGGCACAGCAGTAAAAGGAGGGATTTGCCATTGAAAAGCTAGGAGCTCATGTTTTGCTCTACAGGATCCCTCTATGGTCAGTGACACAGGAAAAAAGTTACACCAATGAGTCAGGAAAGTGTCAGGGAATTACACATTCAGTAAAAACAATCACGGGTACTTAAATATCCAGCTGGAAGTGCTCTGTTTCTTTAGCAGGAACTGCAAGCCCAGGGGCAGACACCTGAAGAATTTGTGAAATGCCTCTAAGGAGCAATGAATTCTTAAGCTGGGCAACTGGTTCCTCTAGCTCAGAATCTACTTACACCCTTCCTTCAGATTTAAGCAACACTGAAAACATCCCCCTCTGAATAAAAAACAAAAAAACTCAGAACCATAACCCCACACCACAGTGCAGAGGATGGCCACAGCCTAGCTCAAGAGGAATACAAAGTCAATCATGCTTTTTAAATAAGCAAATACCCATAAGCTATGAAACAGCATGGTCCCTTTTCTGAAAAAAAGGTTGTAGTTAACAGTCTGAATACAAACAGGAAGAAATCACAAATGGTGTGATCCTGACAGGACTGCCACAGAGGAGTTACAGCATGCCTACATGGTATTTAGTACTTTATCTAGAGGATTTGTAGTGAAGCAGATCTATAGCTACAAGTTGCCTGAACACCTCGTGTCGTTTCTGGGGGGAAAGAAAGAAAAACACACAACAGGAGAGCGAGTCAGACTCAATCTGAGGCCCTTCTAGGGCAGTAGATTTCCAGAAGTATTGTTTTCAAATCCAGACAGAAATCTGTTCTCTGGCGCAGAGTGCATCAAATCATCGTTTTGTGGTCACACATTCTGCTCAACTGCACAAAGTCCTGCAGCTGTTTTGTTTAACATTTAGCAGAAGGCTATTTCTTTAGCCAGAACACCACAACAGCTAAACAACTGGATCAACCAAATCAGTTGCATGAGTTATGAATCTTAAAACACCTAAGGCTGTAAGCTGTTTAACTATCCATCACTTTAGGAAGTATATCCTCTTGTGATAATAAAACATGAATATTTGGAATTTAGAGACCCATGGTTCTAAATTCAAGGATACTTGAAAAATACACACACGATAATGGCATGAGCAGTGCTACTACACTGAGCAACAAAAAAAATGCCAGCTATCAAAACACAGCTAGGAAGCTGTATACTTGTTTAACTGGAATGAGTGAAAATTGAAAGACCCCATTAAGGCAAAGAAAAGAAAAAATCCCACTTTTACAGTCAGAACATTGCTGTAACGATTCCAATAAAAATGTTATCAAAATAAAAATCCAGTCACTGAAAATCATAGAACTTTTTTGTGTCCCACTGTGATAAGATTGTTAATGCTCCCTCAGGAGTTCATTAGGAGCCACCAGGGAGTCTGTGAGTTTACCAGCATACCAGCTTACAGCCTGGAGAGCCAGGTCTGGTCCCAGCTGAGGCTACTGCAGGAACCCAAATCATCTCTTCACCATTTTCCTTTGCTCTAAGCTTTTGGGAGCTGTGATCACTTTGTGCAAAGGTGGAAAATGGCCTTTGATTAGAGCATTTGAGTGCTATAAAAATATTTTTAGAAGTAAGAACTTTCACATTATTAAATACTTTGTGTCTTGACTACAGAAAAGCAAGTGTATGTTTTGTACAAGTGATTTTATTAAAAACAAAGCACAAACAAGAACTGAATTCTAATTGCTTTGCTGTAAAGTCCAACGACCTTATTCTCATTCTGAATTAGTTTTAGCAAGAGGGAAAGATCACTTAGCATGTCCAGTCCTTTACTTGCCAATTCCTCCAATTCCAAGCCTTGAAGTATTCAACAAAAATTCCGACATCACAGCGTTATCTGCAAGTCACTTTTTCAAACTTGCTAAAAACTGCCTTTTAAATACCAGACCTCCTCCTCACATTGCTCTGTCTTCCACTAAAAACACATCTTCAAAACCTTTCTCTCAGACACTGCACCTTTGATTTAGACAGGAATGGACTGAGGCCCAGAATAAAGAGTAGAGAGCAAGCACCACACCAGAAAAACAAGCAGCCAAATTGCTTTGTCTGATGCACAGTGCAGGCAAAATAACTTATAACAAACTCCAGCTTCTGAGGTGCACAGCTCATCCCAATACTTTTTTACACTGCCAGAAATTTTTTTTTTTTCCATCTGCCTGCACCCCAGCCATGAAACTCCAGGTTCTTCCCTCAGTGTAACCAGTGTTTTGGCTCCCCCAGAAGAACTCATGGAGCAGCACACTGAGCACCTCCTGCATCACATTTTGCCTAGAGCCATATTATTTCCTGTAACTATCTTGCCAGATACAGATTCTGCACCACAAGAGAAAAAAACAAACTTTGGCCATTCCAGCAGAACAGCCTGTCAGCCCCCAGCCCTTCCATGAGGAGCAGGGCACTCCCTGCCAGATTACCTTCTGCCTTCCCAACCTGCCCCACGATGACAAGATGTTATGATCTGTCTCATTTGAAGGTTTAATTAAGTACCTTTAAATTCCTGCTCTAGAGACAGACACATTTTGTCAAAGTCAGTGAATTGTGTATACAATGACTTTAAAAATGGAAAATGAGAAAAGAAAAACTTCTGTTAATAATATAATGTGGTCAAAGCCGAAAAAGAGTTCCAACAACCTAAGAAAAATCTTCATTAAAGATCAGAAAACAATAACTCCCTTATTTTAAAAAAAATGAAAGGGATTAAAAGCCATAAATTCTCTTCAGAACAACATCTTGATATTTACTAGAGAAAAAAAAATGCAGCTCTGACCATTTAAAGGCTGGATAGAGAATAGCAAGATTTTCACACCTTAAGTGAAAGAATAAATACAGAGACACATTCAAGAAAATTAATTTTGCAAAATTAAAAAGAAATTAAAATGATACCACTCTTTCTGAAGGAAGTGACAATATCCAATGGCTTCAAGCAACAACAGAGTACGGCCTACATCCAACTTTATTCCCATCGGCAAATACTTATTCTCCAGTTACGTTTTTGGAAAAACATTGTAGCACAAATATTTGTTTATGTAAAGTTAATGTCAGACTCCACACTGACACCTACACAGTGAAATTACAATTTTCAGCAGAATCCAGAGATCCCAATCAGGATTCATTTCACTGTATCAGAACTCCCTACCTGTACAGAGAGATAATCCATCCTAAAGGTGAAAAAAGTGACAGGTTGAGGAAACATAATAGATAATAGAGAATGAAGCATAATGAAAGGTGGTAAGCAAATTTTAAAAATGCTGTTTTATCACAGGTTTGGATTAAAGTAATCAACTGCTACTTCTATAGCACATTAAAAAAAAAGACAAAATTAGCATCCAGCTTAACTAGAGATGATGGCAAACATGCTGCAGAAAGCAACACCAGTAAGACCTGGGCACAGAGCAGTTTCTTTCTGGGTTATCTTCTAATGAATAGGCAAGCTACAGCTGCATGAGTGTTATCACCCTCAGCTATCCGAGATATTTTGAACTAATTCATATGACAAACACAAAACACACTCTCTCGAATGTGGATTATTTTTTGGGCTTTTTTTTGCTGAAGAGAAATTTTGTAAGATTACTGAATCCAGCAGCCTTGGTACCTTTACCCACTGCGTTACACTACTGCTGCCACAAATTACACTGGCAGACCTCATAGCTGGCAATAAAACAACAATGGCAGCAAGAAATCCCTACACAGCTAACATCCAAAATAGTACTAATCATGGAAATGTTTTCAAAGTTTTTAATTCTGCACTCTTTAATGGAACACCATAACATAAAAACTAAATCAGAAAGATGAGACCGAAATATCTTCAGGCACCTTTTCTGATAAAAGGCAGTAACCAATTTAATGATGAAAAGCTGTCCAACACAACATTACAGAAAATACACATTTCATCTCCACTGTGGATGTAAGCAGCTTGAGCAATCACCTCAACAGCAACTGGCCTGGGATTACAAAAACTAGCCAGTAAGACAAACTGTAAGATGCTACACCAAAAATCATTTTTAGAACTACAACAAAATAATCAAGGTGGGATGTTAAATATTCACTGTACCAACATGGATTGCTGTGTAACACACTGCACTTTAAAGTGCAGCAGCTAGCATTTGCTGAAAGACTGGATAAAGCACATTTAGTATGAGAAATTCCCCTGACAATACTGGGTGAGACTTGTGAGATGAAGACAAAATGTTCAAAGATAGCAAATTTAATGGTTACATCACTCCTCACCTGGAACCAAACTGGCAGTTTTATGTAAATGCAGATGACCAGTGTTCCCACCTTAAACCTTTATATTTAGGTTTACAGTACGTTTCAACTGTTTAGAATTGTCACACTTCACACTTCTGTATCAGTGAGTATGTGTTCTCTCTCATATAAAACAAAAAAATTCTTTAAATTAAAGCAAAATACTAATTTCCCTAGAGGGGAAGGGTAAGAGAAAAGAAAGCAATGTTGGTGACCTGCCTTTTTTAAGCACAGAAGGACTTTTAAAAATAGAACACAGAGTTTACTGTCAAAATAGTTCTATGGCAGAAAGAGCAAATAAGATCTGAAGTTTGGATAATTATTCCTGTAGTGGAGTAACTAATGCTGTCTCATCCTCACTTAAACTGTCAGGCTTAAGGGTTTGGACAAAATACATGTGTGCACTGTGAAAATTAGATTTGTGCATTTGTTTCAACATCTTTTTTCTCCAAATTGCTCCTCTCAATTTAAAATCCTTCTAACTACTGCAACCAGGCCTTGTCTTCATGTTTTCTCTGGGGCACATTCAGACACCAACTACTGCAGTCTCCTAAGTGGAGTTGTTCCTAAGAGCCAAATCCTTAGTGGATTTCAATGAACCCATGGTTAAAAAAAGTCTGTACAACTGAAAAGCACAAGTAGTTTTTCTGTATATTTTTTTTCCCTGCATAAATGGCTGCTGATGCAAAGAAAGACAAAGTTTCAAATACATAATACCACCTATTTAAGTCACAAATTATTAACTGTGCCAGAACTGTGAAAAGGCAGCTACAACACAAAGCAGTTTGCCAAGCTTAGGTACATCCTGGGTTGTTTTTCCTCAAGTGTCAAGTAATTTTTCATGTAAATATAATTGTGTACTGAACAGTTATCTACTTTAGATAGTTTAAGAAAGAGTCAAACCCTTCACAGCTATTTTTTGACTGAATCACAAATTTAGCAAACATCCTACATGGCAATCAGAATATTTCATAAATACATACTATACCAAAAAATACCTCAAATGTATGTTATTGTTTATAGTTTTTAACTTTTACAAATATTTAGCACATAAATGTTGTTGATTGACACCTTACTGTTCTTAGAATTTAAAATGTTGTTCTCTGACAGCTTTGACTTGCAGTGCCAACCTTAAAATACAGCTACTGATATCTCAGTCAATTGGTCTTACTTTATCATTGGTCCAACAAATTGCTCAAACCTCACATATATGATCTGAGAAGGAAAAAGGAAGCTGCATTCGTGCCCCAATTACTATTTTACCAAATTCCTTGTGACAGGTCACAACTACTCTCAGCCCAGATCACATTCACAGTACAGTTTCACATTACAGTAGCCAAAATAAACTCGCTGCTTTCAAAATGGAAGGAACTCAACCCTGCTTCCTCTTCCCCGTTCTTCACTACCAACTCTCCCTCCTGCAGCACTTTTAAAAACATTCTGATGCGCACCCAACAAGGAGATAAACCAGTTCAACTTCCCAATGCACTAAATTATATTTACTTCACTTTACCAGGTCTATCTTTGTATCATTTTAGTAACTTAAGTCAGTCTCCCATGGGATCAGAAACTCACAGTTAGTGCAACGTAAGAGGCGGGGAAAACAAACCTCCGCCTTCAGAAGAGAGCAATTACTCTGACTTACAACACCTCAGCAAAGTTTCAGCAAGAACATTCGCAGACAATCAGATATGTACTCCCTAAAAAGCAGCATCTGGGGCGTAGCAAGCAATTGTAATCAGAAGAGGACCCTGGCAGAGCAAAGTCCAAAAAGGCCTAGAATACCGGCCTACGTAAAAGTAACCTTCCACATCCAACCAGACATGAAATAACACAGTAAATTCTGATGCTGAGCCTCCCAAATTATTGCTCTCAAGTAACAATACTAAGTAAGAGCAAATCTTAATGCACTGCTGCATGTATGAATCTTGTAACAGTCTATATTATCATAGTGGTGGTGCAAATCTTTTGAGGCAGCAAAACCATTTTATTTTTTAGAAAGTGTTTCCAGCTAAGAGTCTGATGATAATAATGTCATGACAGTCATGCTGTTCCCTTCTTCCCTTCTGTAAGAGGACAATCTAAATCTGGCTATGCTTTCAAGAAAATAATCCTAAAACCAAGTTCAACACTTTGCCTGCTACTAAAGTTTATCAAGCAGCCGTAACTCAGGGAATTCAAATACTACATCAGTTATGGCTTCCCAGGAATTAAACCACCTATTCCTGTTTGAGGTGGGCTACCTGCACGTTTGCTAAAGCGGATTAGGAAGAGTTTAAAGCACACCAAAATAAATCACTTAAGCTAGAAGAAGTACTGTATTATCTGCACAAAACCTGCAGATTCTCTATTTAGGAACGCATCTGTCAGTCCCTTGTGTTCCCCAGCCCGGGGCAGCAATGCAGATCACACAAGTAACAGCAGAGAAGTTTGTGCTCGGGCTGCCTTCCTCTACACAAGGGGACAGGGACCCTCCCAGCACGCCTGTGGGCGCAGCAGAGGGGGTTCAGGTCGTGCACTATCACTTTAACAGGAACACTTGCATTATCAGGAGCTCCCTCTCCCTCCCTGAGCGTGGCTGCTGCAGGCGTGTGGGGCAGGACACAGCTCCACATCCCTGCTGGCTCCCTGCACAGCCACACCACACCCTGCGCCAGCTCCTTCCAGCAACATCTGCTTGAGATTTTTAACAGATTTGCTCATCACTAAATGCAAGGGGGGGTGGTGCTTGCCAGAGGAGCAGCCACATATCTACTGATCACTTGCACAGTACCTTAGATTGATGTGCAGATTAAAAAGGTATGTTCTTGCTAGGTATTTTTTTTTTCCACATAAGTTCACAGAGTCCAAACAATGCAGGCAATGCAGAGTACACAACTTAAATTTTCAGTTCAGGCACGGCCTAAAGTAAGTAACATTCAAATAACACAGACAGGCACTGAATGTATTATTAAGGGAAAACAAAGTCATGTAAAGAACGAGATCATCCTTTCTTTCCCCAAAGCTGACTCTGCATACAGGCTCCCTGAAGCTTCAAATTAACTTTTCTCAGGTGTACTACTGGTTTCAAAGATATCACTGCCAGAAAACTTACTACATGACACTTCTAAACACTCATTCAGAATACCCTCTATTTAACCAAATTCACTACATCTCATCTTCAGGAGGAGAGAAAAGACCACATTAATATTGTCTCAATGACCACTTCAAAAATTACACCTTACTCTATGCTAGGACTTCAATGGTTTAGCTGACAAGAATTTTCTTAGTACAAGGTAAAAACAAAGTCAAGGCTTTGAGATGAATCCTGTCTCTGAAGGTTAGTTCATGTATGGAAAGCCATTTATGCAAGGTGAAAGACTCCCCTTCTCCTTCCCAGAGCAGCAAGTTCAACTGCTCCTGTGAGGTTTCATAACAGCCAAGAAAAGGCTATTTGTCATGGTTACACCCACTTCCTAACCCAACATAAAATTAAGAAATATACTAAGAATTGACTAAGATTAACTTGTCTATAAACTGTGTCAAAACCTCCTTCACAAAGCACAAAGTCCCCAACCCTGAAAGAGGGGGATAATCAACAAAATATACCTAACACCCTTTGCAACAGAAGCTGGACACCTCTTTTTCACATAATAAAGCCATTAATTATTTACATCCCAAATACTCTATGGAGCTGTTTATCAAACTGCAGGCCATACTGAATTTTTCTCCCATTAAACTCCTCATATTAAGGTTGCAGACAACAAATTGCTTGGGGAAAAAGTTCCAAGTTACCTGTCTTCCTTAATAAACTTACCAGAAAAACCTTAATTACCTCAGTTCATCCTAAACAAAAGCTCAGCTTAGTATCCATTTCAAAAGATGAATCCTAATACAACTACAAAATTAAGTACGGCCTTGTCCTCTGTGAACTGTCTTCAGTGTCACCAGTTCCCAAACATCTGAGTGAAGCAGTCAACACCGTTTCAGCTTATTTAAGAGAGGACTAATAATTACCATCAAGGTGCAGTATTAACCTACATTTTCAAGAACACTAGCTAAGAAGTGTTTTCAGATGATGAGTAGATGTGCTCAGGACTCCTCCGATTACTTGTGCTTCTACAGTTACTTTCTCCTCTTTTGTCTGAAGTGTTTCCCCATTCTCACAGTTGCTGCATGAGTAAGTGTGATAAATTACACAGAAAACCTAGTAAGAACTGTGGAACAGAATGACAGAAAATGCACCAAACCAAACTAGAGAAAACTACTTCCTCACATTTTGTCGACTACTTAAGAGCAGAGCAATACTCCAGGAGAAGGGTGGTTTCCAAAAACCACTGCCTTCACACATCTACACTGGTTATTAAGCATAATGCATCAAACACTTGATTACAGAAATTCAACAATGTCCTGTGTCCTGAACACACAGGGACTGCCCTGCTAACTGCCTTGGGTTTTGAGTGATTACTCCTTAGATGCAGAACGCAAATCCACTACTGAAAGCATACAATACAGAAATATGATCCCAAAATCTGATTTTGAGAAACAACTAGCATTCAGAATACAGACAGAAAAAAACCCTGACTGAGCACTGGCTGCAGCCCAGACTCAAAAAAGTCTATCAAGTGAGAGAGGAAAGAAACATCACAGAGACATGAGATGTTCCAAGATCCTGACTTCTGTAAGTATGTGCATGAGAATTTACTAAGCTATCTAGATCTTGATCTACTTTGACAGACTAGTTTTAAGCAGCAATGCTACTGATAAAATTGAACTGGCATTTCCAGCACATATGTGTGTGCCTCAACCCTATTTATGAATCATTCTGATTTCACTGCATTACAAGTTCTGAGACACAGCTACTGCGCTTTTAGTAAAATTACATTTATGAAGTCGGAATTTCTGACTTGCAGCTCAGATCAAGGAGTGACTTGATTTTTTCAGAATAGTCACTATTAACAGCACTGCTGCAGCTTTCTCCATATATTAATTACCACCCATTTTGAAGCTTCCTGTACCAAAAGTAGGTGTAAAAGCTGCTGCTGTGGTAAGAAGAAAAAAAAAAGAAAAAAAAAACGAGAAAGCATTATGAAGACTGAAAGGGACTCATATGTTGTATCAATATGTCAACAGAAGAGGTAACATTAAAGAAAACGGATGAGCTCTCTCACTTGGAGCAAAGTGTGATAATTACATGCTAAATGTTTTCTAAGGGCCTATCAACATTAAAAGAAAAAGAAAGAAAACCCACTGGGGTCCTTTCAAGTTCAAAGGCCTAGCTCTTACTCCAAACCAAAACAGCGCAAGCTCTAAGTCCTGGTACAGCATCATCTCTCAGATTGTCACTCTAAAGGAAGATGGTCTACACCAAACTTGAATGCAGGACCTACGGAGAAAGCAAATCAATTCCATAGGAATGGCCAGGCCTCCTAGGAAGCAGGATTCTGTAAAACACATCATCAGGCTAAGAGAAAGAAATACACTCCACACTAACACACTCCAGGTTTTGGATCTGTTTTGTCTTTTCCCCGTGTAAGCACATAGGTTATGTTACGCAGAAATTCTGTCTGCAAAACTACCTATTTTCCTCATTGTACACTCTCAAACCTCACCTGTCTTAAGAGGCAACTCAGCAAAGACTGGTCTAGGAAAAGTGACCTAACTACAAACAACTGTGAAGTGAGCTGGACCCTGACCTACTGGTAGCATCAAAACCAGGAGACTATAACCAAGAGCTTATGCTTTTTAAGACTTAAAAATACTTAAATATTGTTTAAAATCATTAAATAACATTTATCTCTAGTGCAAAAACACTTTAGGTTTCTATCCAGTGATGATTAAAGATCATGTTGTATTCACACATAAATTTGTGAGAAATTAAAGTTTTTAAGAATTCCTATATAAAAGAAAAGAAACACAATTTGCAAGCTATTACACATGCCATTAGCAATTGCTATAGAAGAAATATTTGAGAGCCACACAGAGCTGTCAAATACACGTCAAGCAGTGAAGAAAATTTGGTTCACGGTTTCATTTTCTCTCCAAGCACTTCAGTTTCTCCCCAGCCTGCAATTTCTCTCTCCCAATCCTACACGGAGTTAGCTGCGTGGTTTCCAGGCTGGCAGCTGTCATCCCCACGGCAGCCAAGCCGCACGCTATCAGTGATCCGGAGATCGGGCCTCTCTTTGTATCCAACACCGGGAGCGTGAGCAGGGGAAGGCAGCGCACACCGGCGCTGCGTGTGACAGCGCTGCCGCCTTTATCCCCGCTCCCGTCATTCTCTCACACACCGCGATCCCCCACCCGCATTGTCTGCCTCGCTCCATCCCTGAGGAACGCGGACACGTTCTCGCTGCTCCGCCGGGGATCCCCGGGATCCCCCGGAGCCCCCTCCTCGGCCAGGGATCCCCGGGATCTCCCCGCCCGGCCGGAGCCCCCG